>KZ308156.1:131994-228666 GCA_000376725.2 Ladona fulva
GGGTTTCAAAAAATGATTTAGAAATATTAATTTCAAGAAAGTAGCTGAACATGATGGGTTAGCAATGATGAATGACTATGTGAAGTATGTCTTCATAGATAATATTGGATTGCAATGCAAAAACAGGAAAAATAACATTGTCACATATGTACATTGCCCTGCCAACAAAAGATGAAATTGCCACCCTAAACAATATAATCTATGGTAGAAGCCTTAACTATGTGGAACTCCATCACTGGGAAAATAAAATTCACTACGTAAAATTCCACAGGAGTATATTTATTAACACGACCGGTTTCGAACAGAGTTAGTTCATCATCAGGTGAGTAAAGCAAGTAAACCAAAGTGTAAGGACAGTTTCAACTGGGACAAGTCAGCTTTTTATTTCTTACCCACTAGAAAACAACAGGTCAAGTTTAATTGACCATTTAAATAAGTGGTTTATAACATAAAACAATCCTCCTTAGTTTACTTTATTTTCCACGGCTGAAGATGAGACATATAGGGGGTATGCAAACTATTATTATATTAGATTGGTTGCTGTATTATTGAAGAATGTTCAGTTTTTGGATAAAGAGAGCAGCTTCCTTCTTTTTTAATTTATTTCATTTTTATTTTACAATAAAACAACTTCTACCAGATAGACATTTAAGTAATAATATACAATTTTTAACAGCAGAGATGAGAGGCTGTTTCAGAGCCTCTCTAAGACTATAATTAATATCCTACCATGTGCTGCATCTACCACTCTGGTTTGTTCCATATATTTACAACTTGAATTTGGAATGAAAAAAATACCCAAGTGTCATTTTATCAAACATTCTACTCTGAAACAAGACTGATGGGCAAAATCTTTCTGTCTTTTTAGCAGGATTGGATCAGGCAAGGGTTAGATGTAAGAAGAGACTTGGTAGTCTCAATCATGCCCAAATAAAGTTGCATTGTTACTATTATCTAAGAGCTAGAATAGGCTATGTCAGAGAGGTGGACAATGTATGTACAGCTTTGTAATTTTCTTCTAGCACAATCAGTCATCATAGATAAGAGAGTAACAAGGAAAATCAGAGAACAGCAAAGTAGATAATGTTAACAATTATTGGTCCATCAAGGAGGCAGATTTCACAAAAAAGGGACAGGAAAAAAAGCATTTATTAAGCAAATTAACGGACCACTTGTATGTATTTTAAAAGTTACAAACATGAAATATGATTGTTATAAAAGTTTAATTTTATTAACGTGATATTCATGTTGTTGTTCATATACCCTATTGATGACACGAAGAAGATCCAGAATATAATGAAAGCACATAAAACTGCATATCAAGACAAAATTTCTTCACAAACTACCATTTTCATGGACCATTGGTGATCCACAGATTACCAGAAAGTGACTGCTGCTGTAGGCCAATACAGATCTTGGTTTTCTTTTACTGATGCCTCTATGTGGCGTAAGAACATTTTAGCCATTCTTGATACTATTCAGAGAGCCAAATGGCAATGACAAACTGCTAACTTCTGAGCAAACATTACATTTTTCATAAATAAATTTAAGTAGTGTATAAATTTATTCTAAAAAACGTATCTGAATTGCAAGTCGGTCACGAAGAAAAGTGAAAATGAAAGAAAGATGAAAAGTTGAGCAGTTTTGTGGCCTTAGAGAAAGAAATTTAATTAATCAAATTAAAGGGTGCATCATAATTGGAAACATGCCAGTAAAACAGAAAATATACACAAGTAAATTACACTGAGTTCAGGAATGCAGAAGAACCTGGTGGGTAGATTAGTTATTTATATAGAAAATAACCTTTAATTTACAAGTGATTTATTGCCGGAGATGAATGAAAATATTTGCATACCTGATTGGTCATGGCTACAAAAATAGCCAAAAGGAAGAGGTAACATATCCAAGAGAACTTATGCTGAAGCTGGTCTTCTGGGAGAGTTAAAAAATCCCAAGTGATTAAAGCCAAAAAAGGGATGGTAAGCATAAAGTTGTCTCCATTAGTTTCAATGAAGTCATGTCTTGTTATTGAAGTGGGATCAATGTGATGCTCCCTAAAAGGCCTAATGAAGGCCTTCAGAATGAAAACAAAATTATGATAAAATGAGGCTGTGAATGAGTCGTATATAGAAATTCATTTCAAAAATGAATAAATATCTAATTTCAAGTAATATATGAATTGGCCATCACATATACACACTACAAATAATAAAATATATCAAACTACTAGCTAGAGTTGATTAAATTCATCAAAATCTACTTTCCATAATAACATCAAGTAGATTCAAAAGACATTATCTCTGAATGTCCCAAAGTAGTAGTTAAATAGATAAAAAAAGTTAAATTTTATGTATATTATTTTACTACTACCTGCAAGCTTTCCCATAATTACACAATGCAAATCTACAATTAGAAGTGGGCTGAATAACTTCGTTTTTAAAGCTATTTAGCTAATTGAACTACTTCATTTAGGTACTACATGCCCTAAAGCTGTAATATTGCACTTTACACGATGTTTGAATGAAATCAAAACAAAAAAAATTCATTCAAGCAATCTCTTAAGAGGGATTCATAATAAACACTTTTCTATTAAAATGAATTTTAGGGTACCTAAAATACACTGACTTCAAGAAGTTACTCGAAGTGAGAATTTAAGTGAGCAACTGTGAATCTGTAAATACAATTCATATAGAATCCATCTATATGTCATGAAAACCCTAGTTTTGGAATACATTAAATCATTAATACTTGAAGCAATAATTCGATTAAAAATCCTCTGAAATGCAAAAGTTGGCAAAAAATCTTATATTTATCTAATAGAATAACATTTGAAGATAAAGTAATTATGGATTAGCCTAAAATATTTTTGCACATGATAAGAAGTAATATTATGTGTACATAANACACCAGGAATCAATGGTATGGAGGTTCCTGAATGTCCAACTGAAGGAGTTGAGACTACTGGAGGTTGAAATGGTTTTGGTTCAGGCCATGGTGTTGACTGGAAGTCATTAACACTATCAGGGTTTCCTGAGACATCATTAAGAGGGATTATTGCAGGATCCGTGGTTGGATGATTCTCTAAATCTGGCTCAGATGGAGAGTCTGGTATCCTATTCAGAAAAATCATTATTGAAACATTAAAAAACAATGATAATTTTTATGCAACCTTCCTTCACCCTTAACCTATTCCTTAAATACAAAATGATAATATTAGCACCATAATTCTATACTTTCCGATTGGTGCCTTTATAGTAATGACTAAAAAGAATGCTAAAGGAAAATAGAAACAAATCATAAATAATGTGCTTACATGTCTCTATGGAAATATAGTGACTGAAGGACGACTTTTTCACGAGCATACTGAACATCCTTTTCCCGGCTTTTGCTTCCTGGCTCAGCCAAGGGTTGTGGTAATAAGAGAGGTATCAATGGCTTCCATGTAATTTTCTCCTCCATCACATCTTCATGGGCTATAATATATAAGTTATTATTAATTTTCTATGATTCTAACGAAATATGTCACGGGAATTCCAAATTCAATCAATAGGGTGCATACCTAATTTTCTGGCCATTAGGAAAGCTTGTCTTTCATGAGTCCTTTCCATCTGTTTCATGTCCATGAATGTTTTAGTTACATTCACTGGAAAAAAAAACGTTTTAATATTACATCCTCATATTTAGACATGAATAAATGAATAGTAATGCCCTGAGACAAATTTTAAATTTTTTTCTAATTAAAAAATTGTAATATATTAACATATATAATTACAAAATAACATACATTCTTTCTTTAAGAAAAACATTTGAGGATTAAATATTAAGTAATTATATAATAAGTAATATAGTAATATTGCAGTTCCAAAGAGATGAATTTCTACCTTTACAATAATTAAAACAAACATTCCTGTCTTCGTTAATAAAGTGTTTCCAGGTAAGCACTAGATTAAAATAAAGAAATCTTACCTCTTTCAGTCTCATCAAGCTCAAAATAAACTATCTTTTCCAGTTCTCCATCATCCTTCCATCTAACAGTCTTTTTGGACTTGAGCGCCAGTTTCTTATGGTATACCAGAACACCTTTGAGTCCCTTAGTTGAACTATCTTTTCTCTTAGAACTGTCATCGCTTCCAGAACTTTCCCCTTCATCATCTTCTTGTTTAATCCTCCTCTTCATTTCATCTTTGAAGTCATGTTCGTGATTCTTCTTTCCACTTCTTGTTTTTGAGTCTTCATCTGATCCATCACTTTCAGATGAGTGACTTCCTTCTTTCTTGATAGTTAATACTGCCGATAAAAAAATTAACCTCCATAAATTGCAAGTTTAACACAAAGTTGTTACTTTACTTCTGATCAGAGATGAAAAAAGTTAATATCCTGCATCTCCCTCAGTTCACTATCTCATCAAAGTTAATTTCCAAGTTACAATGAGTCCAAGTAGTACTAACATACTCAAGTTAAATATAAAAGTGATTTATCTAATTAACATGTTCACTGTGAATCACTCTACCCTTGGAGTGATAAATGCATTGGAAACAGAGGCATTCTAGTGAACGTGTTAAACGATTTCATAACAAAAAGACCATTTTAAGTCTAATTTACAATAAGCTTTGAAATGGTTGAAAAATGTAATTTTAAGGTAAGGAAATATGTTCAGGTACATTCTCAGTCAAGAAAAGTGGGCAGAGTGAAGTAAATGAAAAAATTTTCACTTAATGTTGGGTATCCTCATTAACAGTAATGAGGTCAAAATTTTAATTACCTTTATGTTCATCTTCGGGAGTATTGTCTTCTTTACTCTTCTTATTGTCTTCATCAGTCTCCAATGTATCTTGATAGAACTATAAAAAGAAGGAAATTAAAAAAAAACAGATTAGAAACTGTTACACAATGCAAACACATTAGATTACACATAATAAATTACATAAGGTTATACATTCTACAAAATACTGAGTAGATGTCTACTGAGGTCAAATCCATGGGTTAAAATTGTTTCAAAAAATGCTTCCTGTCATACCAAATATTTAATGAATATAATTTGAAAATTCAATTCTCCNTAATAAATATTCTATGTCTTACAAAAAAACTGTAAGGGTATTCAAAAGAATGCTTCATAAAAATGAATTAATGTTCTAAGATCTGAAAAAAACTAAGATCACTCATTAATATTTTGGGATGAAAATATGATCATTTAAATAAAACTATTTTACAAAGGGACAGAATATTATTAAAATGTACTGATACTTAAATTGCTATAGCAGATGCACCAATATATACAAGAAAAATAAATTCAATGTTACAAACTATAAACACTAGATTCAAACAAATTCTTTTCATAACCCAGTAATTTTATCTATGTTAATTATTAACTGAATCATATACTCCATACACTGCAAATATTCCAGTTACAAAGCATATAGAGATAAATTTGCCAATATTAGAATATTTATGTAATGAATAAGAACTTTAAAATCTAGTAAAGTAATTGTATTAGACCAAAAGAAGATATATTCTATAAAAAAGAGTAGTTTTTCCTTACCTTAACAGTTTCATCAAATCAAAAGTACATACATAGTTTTAATGGGAGATTTTATTTGCTAAGAATAGGCAATGAAATCATGAAGTAATCTTTTGCCAGTAAATGGAAAAGGATTTCTACAAGATTTGTTAATCTGACCAAAGAATCATAAATCTAATGGAAAAAGGCACAGAAATATTAAACAAAATTAATTATGCATAGACAATTACAACCTATTTTCAAATTTTACCTGTGGTGATACTTTACTTAATAATTCATTTTCTATTGGACGATAGGATTTCATAATTCCCCACCATATAACAGGGATATTTGTAAATGATTAAAAACAACTGGATGAAATTTTGCAAAGAAAAACTATGATATAATAACTGCTTGAGGCTCACAAAATGCTAATTCATTCTGAATGATCACATATTTCTTTAACAATGAAATTTCTAATGCATGCAATATGAATATGTAAATTTATTTATCTTGATATTACTATAAAAATCAATCTACTTTAAGTAAAGAGTTGATTATTTTAACATTCTCGTAAAATATGAATGAGTAGCACTCACTTTCAAATCTTCTAGTGTTTTAACCAATCATTAAGTCATGCATACTGAATAAATGCTGATGTAGAGAAACTATTGACATAAGAACTGGAGGAGTAAATAATGAGCAGTAACAATGATTCTATGTGCAGAGAATGCTAATTTCTTTTGGCATTTAAGCTAATGTGATATCCACAATCCTCCAGAAAATATGCCGACCTCTGTGGCTGAGTGGGTGGCATGACTGCTCCTAGACCGTGAGGTTGCGGGTGCAAATCCCGCCAAGGAATAGGGTGTTTCAGGCATATAATTTCACTTATTATCACCCACTCATCATCCTGAATAGCCCTAATCTGGAATAAAGTGAACATAAATCCCTACAAACAAAAATAATGAAAGTCTATACTATTAGTAGAGTTCTAATACATTATAACAAAAACAGCTTAAGAAATGCTATAATATAACTCCTCAGCATATTATTTGACCACCTAACATTGCTGCAGCTTAGATATGGAAGTTTTGAATCAATTTTAGGAAAATTTTAAATCAAGTCCAATATTAATTATCAAGATGAGAACCAGGAAAATAATTTAAGCCATAAATACTTAAAGCTGAAATTGCTAGAATAACCACGATAAGTATTCTCAATATTATATAATGAATAACAATCAATCTATTCCAAATTTTCAAACCAAAGGTAGATGATTTGTGTGCCCTAATTATTATCAAAATTATTATATATTCCTTTATCGTAAAAAATAATGAATAATAGAGAAAAGCAATAGATAATTTCTAAGAGAATCTTAAAATTTGAAGCAATTAATGTCTGTTAAAAAGAGACAATTTAAAGTACTCGAAAAGAGAAATAACAGCAATCCTGAAGTTTATATTAAATATCACCATATATCCACCTAGTTAAATTTAATATTTTAGAACCAGCCAACCTTTTGATTCCTCACAAGCAACAGGATGCACCTGGTGCATCTGTGGATATTTAGTTACTAGAGGTACACCAAAATTGATGAGGAAGAGCTTTAAGCATTTCTTCCCATTTTCTCTCATTGAGATGATGAAATGAACCACGTAATCCCATTCCACCATTTACAATGTGCTAAGTCATTTATGCATTAGTGAAAAGAAAGCTGAAGACTTTAAAATCTTTCAATCAATAGTGCCTGCTCGACCATTTAGTTTGTAGAACTTGATAAAGTATAATACAGCTGCCCAGGATTGCAACTTATAATACATAATACTTTCTTTAATTGTAAATTAATCCATTGTGAATTTCATGAATGTACAAGCAGTAGCTATGAATGCCTAAAATATTAAAATATGTCTATTACATCACCCACCCCTTGAACATGGGCCTGGACTTGAGGCTGCAAAGATTGGGAAACAGTACTATATCAACGAATTTTGAGAAATTAATGCAAAAAACCATGCAGATAAAACAAAATAATTAACAAGAGGTTTTTAGATAAAGAAAAAAAGGTAAGATATTTACATGTATATATTTTTTAATATTACAATTTTTAGCAAAATCAATGAAAAAAATAATTTGTAGTCTTTCCAAATAATTTGAATTTTAGTCATCTTAACATGACTGGCAACGATGGAAGTTCTCAGGTAATGATTCTTCTTTAAACTTAACTGCAACAATGTTACAAAGAACTGAATCAACAGAGCAAGGAGATGAATAGCTCAATGTAGATGTACAATATATACTGAAGTAGCTCATTATTAAACATCGACAGATAATTCCATTCCACATTAAAAATTAACCATTTTCAGTGTAAGACTGAGCGCAATCTCTAAAAGAGGATGAAATACAACAGCACAGCAATCTAACTTGAGCAAATAATCTAAATCAGTGCATGTAACTGTACGGCAGTAAATAATAATGTTTCTTCTTTTTGAGACCAGCAACCATTCAGCAACTTATTGGCAGATATTGATGAACTGCACTGCAGCTTTTTAAAATTTTTCACAAATCGTGCTAGACCTTTGTTATAACAATTAAAGCATTAGTCTAAAAGATTTGTACACACATATTAACTAATAAAGCTTCCTATTTCATGAAGTAAATCGACTTCAAATTAGGTAAGACGTTTCAATTAAAGCAACAAGGAAGTATAATTATGGAACACACATGGAACTGGATACAGTCATAGAATCTATGAGCAACAAAAGTATATTAAGAAAAATAGATAAACATGGAAAAGATTTACGTGAATGCCAGAGATATTCAATCGTGACAAAAGAAGTTATACATTATTCGATTTGAATAATTTCTTTGATAGGTTCCAATAAATTAATTATTGTCTAAAGTAATGTTATAAAATTTCACCTTTCCAACTATAGGCAATTCCACAGATCCCCAGGTATCTGCTCCCCAGTGCACTAAGCCGGAGCCCAGATCGGCAGTTATAATACCACATAACGCAGCAATCAGAATGGTGCTCAGATTTTCAAGTCGAAAGTGAAGAACAATGAAGACAGTGTTCACAATCATGAGCGTGATGCAAATTCCAACACAGATACATTCTTGGGTGCGCTTACCTGGAAACACGAAAGAAAGTATGATCGGAAACAAATATTCGAATTCTAAGATAAACTCTGGAAAAAATCTAGGATAACTTTAATTCATCATATATTAGAATAGAGCAACCGCGACACTAAAGAAGAAAAATTTAACATTTTGAGAACCACAACTCATTCGACGGAGAGATGAGTTTTGATTTTGTCGCTGGACATTAATTACAAATGGGTAAATATACGACTGGTTTTGCACCAAATCTTCAAGCGATACAAAAGGATGTTACAGTATATCACAAATCATTTACAACATGTATATAATAACTAATGATACAGATAATAAACCAAATAATACTAATTCACTTGTTATGTAACATCTCTTGGAGTTAGAAAAAACGCAGCAAGAAATTTAATAAGTAATTTGAGATCATAAAATATTCAAAGGGTTACTGTAAATCTTCATGTTTACATTTGGCTAAGGAAAAATATGAAACTTTTTGAAGAAAAGCCGCACGTTGTATGAATTAATAATTTACATTTTAGAACAATACCCTTGGCACAAAAGTGAAATTAGTTTCTATGTAAAGAGAATATTTGCATAAAAAGGTTTTTTTTATTTCCGCAAAAAATGGGCGTGAGCATAGCCCTAAGCATAGGCCGGCCAGCTGATTTGGTTCGACATTACTTCGCACTTTACTGAAATATTTAATGCAAAATATTATAAGCAAAAGTAATAAACGTACTTTAATTGTCGTGAACGGAAACAAAATAATTATATCATTGATAATATTAATTAATTTCATCTTACCTCTACTATATAGATTAGCCAACTCTTGCGCTCCTTTGTGATTAGGGCCCCAACGAGGTTTAGAAGTTTCCTCGTGACATACGGAAGAGTTTGCATTAGGATCATCCTCTAACATGGAATTTTCAAATATTTGTTTTTCTGTCTTTACTGGTGCTAAAAAGTTGGACGCCATACTAAAATTCAGCTATGTACGACCGCCGACTGTAACAATTTAAGTCAAATTAAGTATACAAAACTTAGTAGTGAATTATAACCTAGCAAATCAATATTAATTGGGGATTTAATTTTTATTCTTAATATTTTATTTTAGGTGAATTATTTAATGAATGGTGCAAATTTCGCTTTGAAGATGTTAACTTGACTCATTATCTCAGATATCAAATGACGACATTGACCTGTCTCGAATATCCAGATAGATCCAATATACGTTCTGTAGGCGCGTCCTAATACTTTACGTAAGTTATGTAACGTAAGTTATGCGTGGCTCAAAACGTCGATTTTCGTAGAACCACTTTTAATGCGGAAACTACGATGACGAAGATATAAATTATTCATCAAGCAGCGATTAAGATTTTCAGACAAATTTTCATAGAACCAGTTCACGGCGCATTTTTTCGAATCATGAGTTTTCAATAAGTCATTTCATTATAGTAGGAAGCTTAATTAGTCTCTGACCTGATACATGTATGCTGCGTTCTGATGCGATGAGCGAGTTATGAGAGTTATTAATGCTAACTTCTGAGTAAAGTATTGCTAACGTCCAATTTTATTGACATAGAAACGGATTCTCCATACACTTTTCGATGGATGAGGTGAAATAAAATACAACATGTATAATAAATTCGAAGAACTGCCGGTATTATTTTAACATTTCCACTTAACTATAATATTTACATTTTTTACAAAATATACATCTTTTCTATAAACCGTAAGATAAAATAAAAAAGTTGGAAAAGATATTTTACAATGACAATAAAAATACTATCATTGAGAAAGGAATAGTTTTTCTGTTCAACTAGTGAACACATTCATGAAACTCAGTCATCCTTGGGTTCTCTTGCTTTAACTAAATCACTTCAGCACTTCAAAACATAGTCCACTTGTCCATTTATAAAATAGTATGCAAATGAAATCATACCCATTAAATAAATTACCACCAAAGAAATACAGTATAGCATTAATTATGTAGGTAAAAAGTGCTCATATTCACACTAAATTGTAGATACTTTCATCCAATCCGCAATGTTTCATTACTTTCTCAGTCCAAGAAAATAACACAACAAAATCACTTAATGAGCCAGTTTCACAGCCAATTTAACAGTTTAGGGAATATTGGAGAATATCCACACATCTTTATTCCGGATACATGTATGGTACTGGAGGACCATTAACACCAGGGTGTAAGAAGCTGCACTGTTCTCCATTTCTACAGTATCCAGCACGGAAATGTTTACAAACTGTGACACGGAGACCACCTCTACCTCCACGACCTGGAAAAAACAGAATTTCATGATAACTTTTGAACTAGGATATTAAAACTAAGGCTATTCTTTAATATTTCATATAAATATAAGGTGTGCCAAAAAAGAATAAAAGATCAGCTAAATCATGAAGTAAAATATAATTAAAAGTATGAGATTCTAAGGAACAATGTTAATGGAGATGATAAATAAATGACACAATTAAGTACGATACAATAGCAGTTTCAATAAAAATTATGAAAATTCATTCATTCATCATCTATTACACTAATCTTCTATAAAATCAATTTAACATGATCTCATGATCATTTTAACTTAATCTTCATTAGAAAAAATTTCAAGCATTTGCATCTTCAAGACCTGAAACCTCAGCCCAGCTAAAAGATGTAAGCTGTTCAGTACTTAATGGCAAAACTTGTATGAATTCCACAAAATGTAATTAATTCTACGAATTTTGTGGAATGTGTACAAATATAGTCATTAAATCCTGAATGATCATAAAGTGTCCCCCAATACCATTCATTTGATGTAAGCTGAACTTGAAAATCAGTAACACACTAAACAATCAGTGGAAATTCTTACTTCTTCAAGAGTACAATGCCTTTTCATGAAGCCACTATGGTGTGAATAACAAAAAATTATTACGAATATAAATTTAATTTCTTAGATCTGTAACCAGTCTCTACATCCTTCTTAGGAATATGGGTAGAAAGACTGCATATGCATTTTAAGTTTTCGGATTAAAAATAACTCATTTCATGTGATGAGTAAAAAGTAGTTTTAAGTTAATTTGAGAGAATCAAAAGAAGTTCCCAAAAATTTGCAAAACTCCATTCTTCCATTTATCCTCCATTCAGACAAATCCCAAACGGCATGGAGAAATGTTCCGGTGGAATAGCTCAATGGATAGAGCAACCGACCTGCAATTAGGAGACCCGGGTTCGAGTCCCGGTTCCGTCAGACTTTTTTCATGTCCGTTTCTCCTTGGGAATTTTCCTAGATGCACGACTTATCGTGCCAAGTCATCTTACCCTTTTCCTTGTTAAATAACTATAACTCTGATTTTGCCACGATTTGAAGCATATTTCTTCATTTTTTTTAATATTAACTCACGATATAATAAATATTAAATATATAAATATAATAANTTAAAACATGCAACATCTTAAAACCAGAAATATATAAAAGCTAGTATATAGGGAAGAATGTAAAATTTAACAGATATCAATAAGTATTAATTCTTCTCTATGAACGTCTGAATATACTTGAAGAATTTTAGATAAAAAAGATTATCACATTCAAAACAGCAAACAATACTAATTTACTGGCATAAAGAATTTTTGGTGGCAAGGTTTTCTTTTGCATCTTTTTTTTCTCTTTACGTTTAATATGCAACTATGCTTGTTCGAGAATAAGTGAGCAAGAAAGGACTACAGCATAATTTAATTAAAATCACCTTAAAGGATGGTTTAAAAACGGGAGGAGATTTTTCATCAGGAGAATGAGGTGGTGTTCCTACAGCATAATGTCCATCTCCAAGATCATCCTTTCTATGTTCACCCTCCTTTCCTTTGACCTTCTCATCATCTTTACTATTAGAAATCCTACGTTTACGCCGACGTGGTTCTTTTCGGGTTACTGCTGTTAGCGCATCCATAAATACATCACTTTCTTGAAGGTAGGCATGATGGGCTGCAATAATACCAAAATAACAAACAATAAGCCTACAATTGTAAATTTCATGAATGAATATTTCAACAATTTATAATGTATTTGTTTCTCCAAATATGACTCCTAACATTTCTGGAAATCTGTAAATCAAAGAAAAGACTTATCAAGAATATACTACATGTTAAAGGTGCTAGGTAAAAAATGTTAATCTTTAACTCAGCATCTCAGTGTTCAATGCACTCACTTCTCTATCTCACTTTCATCTATTTTAATATTACTCTTAAATACTCAAATATTTCAAATTCGTGGTATGCTTCTATTATACATATTTTACATCAGTGACTCATTTTTTATTACCATTTTTAATTGGGATAAATACAGAAAGGAGGAAATGAAAAAGAATCATTTTTTAAAAGCCTTTATTTTCTTAAAAATACAATATACAAACATCACTTTCATGAACCCACACTCAAATTGGTAAAACGATTTTATCGCAATTATACAATAGATCATAAATATTAAAATTTAATTTAATTAACTCCATGTCATATTGCAACATATAAGTGTATCAGCTAAATACCTCCAATACTAATTACTGGACTTCAAAAAGGAATTAATCACGCGTTGCAATTATTCACGAAAATTTTTAGAAAACCGTCTTTAAAATGAATATTGCCAAAAATATACCGCTACATGCCCCTCATAAAAGAAACTGATTTCTCGTTGGGTGCACAAAATAATGTATTTGACTAAACAATGCAGTTAAAATGGCTACATCTGTTAAACTTCAGCATAAACTAGAACGTCACGATTGTTCTATAAAGGCGGCCACGGAAAAATGTTTATCATAGAGGTGAACGATTTTGACGTAAACGCTACGTAGTAAAAATAATTACGGGAAGTGTAATCTAGAAAATTACAACTATAACGATACATTGCTTCAAGAACCCGTTATTAACGATAATTAATAATAAATCGCGGTGATGATGAGCGCGTTTGCGGGTTTTTAATATTCTATTAACTGAAAATCTAATACTGAACAATGGAAGTCAAGTAAAAATATTTCTAAATACTTATTATAATGCCTTGAATGACTTTTTATGCGAATTAATGCACATTTCAACGACAACAAACGTGAGAATCCACAGGATTGGGCTTACGCAGATTTTCAAAATTCATTACGAAATCTGTTACTGGAAAATACATTTCAAATAAAAATATTTCGAAATACTTTTTATAATATTTTGAAACCTTTTTGAAGCGAATTAATGGACATTTCAATGACGAGATATTACTAAGGATTACGCTCAGCAACTAGGGCCGGCGGAAGATAATTACGACTAAGGCCTCTGGAATGATCGGAGGGCACCGGATTCTATTAACATTGCAATAATTTACATAAGAGAAGGGGCGCATCTTTCCTCTGTTTCGGGAAAAACTTAAAGGACGACTATCAGCGAATGCTTCACTTCTTCCTGTGGGCGACTTCACAGTTAAATGGAGCAATCCCCGGAAACCATTTTGAAATGCTACCACATCGTTCGCCCGTTTAGAACGTAAAAATATCATCCAATGCTTGTAAATTTATAAAAACTGATCCTGCCCTTATTTACCTCCAAACACAGATATTTAGTTCTAGTATAAACCGGTTTCTTTCAGCAATATTTTCAGAACCGTCTCAATTGTAGGTACAATGATTACGCAATGAATGCAGGGGAATTTCAAAACGGTTTGATGCTCGACTATTCTCCGACCTTACCTAAGGCCTGCTTCCCTCATTTCGTCAGCTAGAGCTCTTTATGTCCCTGCCCTCATACAAGTTTTAACATTACGGACATTACGTGCAGAGATTGTGCGTATTTCCAACTAAAAATTTTAATACGCCTCCTACGGCTCGCAGGATATAAATCTAATAAAATAATAACTTCACAAAATCAATTTAACGAAAATATAGACATTTTTATTCCGAATGTAAAGGAATTCTCATTTGATGGGAATGTAGGTAAGAAATTCATTTAATTTCTATTGATGTATTCACCTCGCGCTCGAGAAGTCTTCGTTACGTAAATTTCGTTTAAGTGAAACAGGAGAAAAAGTAAATATCCTCCATATCACTGTAATCAAAGTCATCTTCATTCATTATTGAAATCTCACATGCAGATTTTATCCGTGCTGCGGTGAATGGGAAACGGAAAATAAAAACTCAAGAAATTTAAATATACTATATTCAAACTAATTATTTTAGTCTACCAACAATTTAGAGCTATATCTTTAAAACAAAGAGATGTATCGATACTCGAATAAATTGATGTGGTCATGGCTAATAATTATGCTGATTCTTAAGAGACACAAATAACAATGAAATAACAATTTATTCGCCTTTCTGAGCAATAAGTATTTAACAGCGCACGCGTAAAAAAACCATTTGAAACTTTGGTGTGACCAGACAAGCGGCAAAATAAATGTGGATTCGCCATTTCGAATGAGAAGTTTGAATTGATATCGAAAACGTTTCATTTGGCCGGGGCACAATTATACTTGAAGGAGATCGAGAGTTTTCTCGCGGTAAAAGATACTGACTAAAATGTTTAACTTCTCACTGATGATGTTCCCGCGATTCGTTTGTATGCTCTCATTTCCCACACTATTGCGTAGTATAAACCCGTATTCTTCGCTGACGCTAAGGAAAAAAAAATTACCCGCGTTTCCCCGGAAAATTTATAAATGCGAGATAATATGGTCAACTTAAAACATTAACTGCGATACCCCAAGGTACCGCGACTTTTCCACAAGCTTAAGACCTTCTAAAATATAACAGGCGTCAGCGTAATAAATATAGGTGAGTTCAGTGGAAACATTTGGCAGCTAAATGCTCACAAATTCGTTTCTATACCAGCGAATTTCTTTGTGACGGACAATAATTTGCATTTATTCTTCCTCATACTTCGTAAAATCGCCAAGTTACTTTCTTATAATTCATAACAGTATTTTTTGTGTGGCATTACAATGCCTTATAGAAGTATTTGTTGTAGCAAAAAAATTAATAGGTCATTTTAGGTAAATTACTTAAAAGTAGTCCACTTATTTATGGGTTCCAGTTATAAGTTATCTTATGCATTCTTTTCATGGTATACATCTGTATTTTTTAATCCAATATAGTCTGGTGATATGTTTTTTAAGACAGAGCCTTTATTTTTTTAAATCACAGGCATACATTTAGTTGTAACTAGTTTTATATTCCTTATATTTGTACTGTTTTTTTTCTAAGAAAGCATGCCTTTGCTTTAACATTAGGAATGGTGACAAATATATTACTATCTGAATGCTCAGCATGTCTATCATTATCTTTTGTTTTATTTCTTTTATCCAAAAGATTAATAAGTTATATGCAAACACTCCTTAAGCAAAGGCATACAGTATTAATGCTTACCTCAAAGTACAGCCCTCTAACCCCCAAACCCAATATAATTTCTTCGTCCGTGGATGAAGACAGCCATCAATGACGAAAGGAATAAGAGTATAAGGAACAGCAGGTCATCATAAATCTTCAAATGAGTGGATTCATCACATGTGCTAGTATATCTTCCGTAAAGTTGTCTGTTGTTTTCTTGTGATCATATACAAAACAGTATAATGGTCTTCATTTTACAAAATTTTTAAATTTTGTGTACATGGAACCCATAAAACTTGTTCGTTTTGTTCATAATAATCAGTACAAAAAGTTTTGTTTCCTTAACTAGCATATATCTGAAGATATGTGGATGCCTAGTTAAATATTATAGGGAAACCAGGATAGGGTAATCCAAAATACTGACAGTTTATATGACTCCTGATAAGGAAATTGACTGATAAAATACATTTGTGAATGTTATGTGTCTGTTGACAACAAATGTAAGATCATTTGATGTGCGCATACATGTAAAATCTTTTTGCCATAATACTCATATAGTGCATGGAACTCATACATGTGAAAGTCCATTTTTTTACTCAGAAAGTGATGCCAGTATATTTTTATATTGCTGTAACAAATTTTCTGCGACAGATGCATACCTGTAAAAAATCTCAAAAATACATTCTATGAAATTTTAGTCAAAACGTATTTTGCTTCACATGGTCATAAAAGAATATTTTGATATTGCAGTTTCCATGTCTTCAATTTCTGAAAGAAAATATTTGAAAATGAAAATCAGAATCAAGACCTTAAAAATTAAGAATAAAGAAAAGGAAACAGACAAATCTTCGAGCAAAACAAAGAAAAACTGTTTTTGCAACATCTCATGGAATGTTACCATTTCTTGCATTTGGCAGAATGGGATTTTACCTGAAATGGGAAAATTTGATCACATTTTACTACCTCAACATACTTAAACAGACTAATTTGAGAAAAATGATCACTACTAAATTAGTGTGCATACTCCTCTATAGTTCTGATATCTTTACAAAGTTTCTGAAAAAAGTTTAGAGCTAAATTAATACATTTTGGACAAACTGGAAATTTCATTATAAATGTTCCAAATATGTTAATTCTATTACATACATACATAGCTTGACTGAAATAATGAGTGAAAAAATAAATATAACTTATACTTTTCCACAAATATATTTTTGGCTTCTGGAAAAGTTATATTTATTATTTCTTTCATAATGGAATCCCACCAAATCTTACAAGGGAAGATTAATTTCATTTAACTTACCTCTTCCACCCTCCCAATTTCCACCTCTGCCACGTGGAGGCATAGGTCCACTGGGTCTGAACCAAGGTCCACCACGAGAAGGAGCAGGGCCACCACGTCCGCCTCTAGAATTTCCACGGAACATTGGAGGATGCCCATACATAGCCCCTCCATGAGGAGGCCTCACGTTGCCACCAGTGCCTCCACTATATCCCATCGGAGGCATCATGTATCCAGGTCCACCAACATGGCCCTCTTCCATCCCTTCCTGATACTGCACACCATATTCCATTTCATAGCCGGAATTCATTTCACCATCCATCTGTGGGGCATTATTCCCTCCTATTCCCACATCAGGCACTCCTCCTTGAGCATACATAACCATTGGCTGAGATTCTTCAACAGGAACTATTTTACCATCTGCAGTCTAAAATGAAAAACCAAAATAAAAACATTCTTAATAAATATTGTATCAGCAAAGCATATTAAAATTTAATTCAGACAAAGGAATCTCATGAACTGACTGAGATAATTCTGTAGAACTATAAGAAAGGAGAAATTTAAATCATAAAGAAAGGCACAGGATGATAAAACAAAAAATGGATAATTAGCAATGGGATAAATCAGGGGTCCTCAAACTCTCATTGACTTTGACACAGATAGCTAATCCGTGATAGAATACTATTAGGTTTCCTAATCTAAAAATATTTTATGATTGCATGACTATATTTTTGAGTCTAGTTTTTTAAAAAGAATTCCATGTGAGATATGGATATGATAGTAGAAATGCTAAAAAGGCATGTGCCTGGAAAACCAAGGATAAGGGAATATGAAAAAAGTTGAAGGGATTGGGACTCACTGGGCAGCTTTTATAACCATTTGGCTATCTTGCAAAACAGTCTCAGATTATTTTACAGGATGCTTCGAAGGCAAATCAGAGTTTTATTTGCATTCGCTTGTTCTTGGAAAAAAATATTCAATTCAACAAGATATGGTGGCAAGAATTACGTATCATACAGCATAAACATTTGTAACATTACTTAACCTCAAAAAAGTGGCCACTAATATCATAAAATGACCAGAAACAAAGAATATGGCTGCTGACAATGATCATAACTTTATACATCATAGCTGTATATTGACGATGAAAATAATGACAGATATAATTATCAATACATACCCTCCAATCACCACCGGCAGCTGCAACCCCTTGTAAGTTGGGATTAATCATATTGTTCATTGGATGCTGCTGTGGATTTGGGGGGTGAAGAAGTGGCCTTGAGGCTTGAATATTCATGGGATGGGAAGACCTTGGATGCATACTGTTGTCCATTGGAGCCATCATATTTGGATTAGTCACTGCAGGAGTGGGAAATCCTCCATGAAGAGGATGAGCACCCATTTGAGGAGGATGTATAGTTCCATACTGCATTCCCATCCCTCCCGCAACCATTGGATGCCCTTGAACTATGTTCTGATGTGGTTGCTGAGGCATATATGTAGCATCATTATGTTCTGGAACACCAGGAATCAATGGTATGGAGGTTCCTGAATGTCCAACTGAAGGAGTTGAGACTACTGGAGGTTGAAATGGTTTTGGTTCAGGCCATGGTGTTGACTGGAAGTCATTAACACTATCAGGGTTTCCTGAGACATCATTAAGAGGGATTATTGCAGGATCCGTGGTTGGATGATTCTCTAAATCTGGCTCAGATGGAGAGTCTGGTATCCTATTCAGAAAAATCATTATTGAAACATTAAAAAACAATGATAATTTTTATGCAACCTTCCTTCACCCTTAACCTATTCCTTAAATACAAAATGATAATATTAGCACCATAATTCTATACTTTCCGATTGGTGCCTTTATAGTAATGACTAAAAAGAATGCTAAAGGAAAATAGAAACAAATCATAAATAATGTGCTTACATGTCTCTATGGAAATATAGTGACTGAAGGACGACTTTTTCACGAGCATACTGAACATCCTTTTCCCGGCTTTTGCTTCCTGGCTCAGCCAAGGGTTGTGGTAATAAGAGAGGTATCAATGGCTTCCATGTAATTTTCTCCTCCATCACATCTTCATGGGCTATAATATATAAGTTATTATTAATTTTCTATGATTCTAACGAAATATGTCACGGGAATTCCAAATTCAATCAATAGGGTGCATACCTAATTTTCTGGCCATTAGGAAAGCTTGTCTTTCATGAGTCCTTTCCATCTGTTTCATGTCCATGAATGTTTTAGTTACATTCACTGGAAAAAAAAACGTTTTAATATTACATCCTCATATTTAGACATGAATAAATGAATAGTATTAAGTTAATTTGAGAGAATCAAAAGAAGTTCCCAAAAATTTGCAAAACTCCATTCTTCCATTTATCCTCCATTCAGACAAATCCCAAACGGCATGGAGAAATGTTCCGGTGGAATAGCTCAATGGATAGAGCAACCGACCTGCAATTGGGAGACCNTAAAATTATACTTTAGAAGAACTAAATAACTCTCATAAATACTTCATGGTATATTCCGACTATTAAACTATTTCCATTTGTTAGAAACATTGTAGTTAAGTTTTTCTAATAAATCTTGCACATAATTTCTCCCTATCTGCAATTAATTAGCGGTAAAATATATTTTTTAGACTAATAATATCACATGTTTGCTTCAATGATGTTAAATTTTGTTGATTTTAGCAAACATTCCTCACGTAACATTTTCATCAATTCTTTAAGCTCACAATGTTATTGAAAACGCCAACTATTATACTAACATACTTAACAAACTAAATTTAAGAAATTCTAAGAGGAGCCGATCGGTATAGGGTAGCTCTGACTTTTTCATTTACATCACTGAGTTTTCAGTGATGAAAATGCTTAATAAAAAGCAATGAATTATTTTCTCGAGCAAATTCATAATTAAATTACAGAATGAAGGAGTGGGAATGCTACAATTTTATCATTTAAACATACAGAATTACACCTTCAAGGAATTTCAAAATATTTTCAAGGTATACAAAATAAATACAGAAAACCAAGCCATGTAGACAGAATGCTCAGGGTTCAAGAATTGCATGAGGGTTTTAGTTTTAATATTTGTCACATACCAACTAATATCTTGCAAAAATCAGATACTGAAATTTGAAAATTAATTAGCTCCTGTGAGTTGGTAATCAATAATGATCACTGCTTAAATAATCTCATAAGGAATACATACATATTTTTCATAACAGCAACAATTTACAAGTTTATTCCATAGTCAAATGTTAAACCTGTTGAAAATCCCATTTCAGTATTTTTCTTGATGATTGATAGAAAATATCTAACTTTCACCGATTTATGAATCTCAAATCAAAAAACCATAATTTTACAAGCATTACTATTTTTAGTGAAGCTAAACATTAATTGGTACATGAAGATAGAATTGTATTTCATATAGATGAAGCAATTCCCACATCTTCAGTCATTAAAATTGTAAATTTCATAATTACAGATTATCATAAAATAGGATAGTGATGTTGCATTGATATTTAATGATGCTCTTTTATTCTGTCAACATATTCCATTCTTATTTCTTAAGGTTATAACAAAACATCGATGTGAGTTTTTGGCAAAGCCTAGCTAGAATAATTAGAGAGGAGAATAATTCAGGGATTTACCTACATTGGTAATGGAGTTAAAATTCAAAAAATATGTTTTCCTTATATGGATATGGTAAAAAAGGCACCTCAAGTTTAAAATTACAGCTTAATTTCTTGAGTTGGGATGAAGTTTGGAAAATATTAAAATATGAGCAGAAAATGAAATGGAAGATATTTCAATACTGCTGTATTTTCTTAAAGTCTGTAATTGTCACGAATTAGTTTGGGATGGTAAATTTCTCAAGTATAAATGTCTTCTCCAACTGTAAGATTGCAAGAAGTAACAATTTTATTTTCCCATATTAGCAGAGGAAAGCATATTGATGAACCAATACAATATATCAAACATAAAACGATTGATTGATTGAAAGTATGGGCCACTTTTGTAAATTTTACCATTTATGTATAATAGAAGCACTTATGATCTTTTTATATTTAACTTAAAAACTTTAGAATTAAATTTCCTAACTCTAATAACGAGTATGAACCTTTAACTAATAATATAGTTAAAATTTTTAATGCACACAAACTAAATGCATTCAACAAAGAGAAATACAACAGAGTCAGATAATGGAAATTCATTCAGTTCAATTTTTCATAATCATATGCTTATATGAATTCCAATAAATGGCTGTGGGAATCATATTAGCACATAAATTTCTTTAAAATACATGTGAAATTGGTATCATAAAATAGAATCTCTACAAAATTTTTCCACAAACTCATTTATTTAAGGAAAATGTATGATTTAGTTGAGAATTAGAAGAAACGTTGTTATATGTGATGGGTAAGAGAAATCATATAAAAGTTTTAAACAAAACTAAAGTTCCTTGTAATATTTATTTTCATGTTTTGCCAGTCTTGAAAAATATACAGGGTATATACTTTCCTAAGCAGTACGAAGGATAATAAACATGAAACAGTTTCAATTAAAAATAATCTTTCTAAGGAATGCATAATCACTACCCAAAATCCCTTCACATAGAAATTAGGTATTCACTATTGCAATTGACTCTCGTTAAGGGGTTCTTCAATAGATTTACTGATGATGAAACTGATAATAAAACTATTGTAAGCCAGTTGGTGGTTTATCACGAGTTAAAGAATATTTCACAGAAGTTATTAAAACAAGTAGATCTTTTACAAAAATGATGTTCTGAAACACCTATAGTATGACTTTTAGCTTTATTCTTACCAGGATTTCATTTTAAAGAAAAAGGAAGGAAGTGAAACCTCATTAACATGACATTGTTATACAAAAGCAAAAAACAAACAAGCTTTTACTGTTTATTCCTTAGAAGAAAATGAAAGAGCAATATATCAAATCTGATCGAATTTTTCACGAAATATGACAATGTATTTTTTTATTTTCCTTAATTGTTAAGGATAATTGTTACACTTTCTTATGGATTTATGACTGATGATTTTTTTGAAAGGATATTCAATTGAGTAAGACTGTAAAAAATTGAAAATATTTAGTCTCAAGAGTTTTCAAATAAGTGATCAATTTCCATTAGAGATCTGCTTTCCTGTTTAACACCATGGTTTGTTATAATCCTTTTAATCTTTTTGGAAAAGATTTGCAATTCTCAAAAGGTATTTAAAATTTATTTAAAGGTCTCAAAAAGTTTCAAAATTAAGAATCTAACCATAAATTATTGTAAAGCTTTAGAGGGATCAAGTTTGATGCCACAAATGAATATATTTGGAAGAGAAAAAAAGATATTCGAAATTAATTTCCCAAATATTCTGAATAAAATGAGAGAAGAATTTGATTTGAAATGGAATAAGATGCAGAAATTAATCGAATGATAAAATTAATAACCAATTAAAATTGAAATGAGGTAAATATTTCCATTATCTATCACAATGTATTATTCATTCATATCTACAGTTAAATCTATGAGAATATTATAAGTAAATTAAGCCACTTATCCTGAATAAGCCCTTACAGAACCTAAACATGTATTTTATAAAGCCTACACAAAATGACCGATACTCACCTTTGTCTTTGGCCTTATTTACACTGGTCTTCGTGACTGCCTTCTCTCCTTTTCTAGGTAATTCCTCAGCATGACCATGAGCACCAACTGAAGATGAAGCTACATCTGATACTATACCAGCACCAGGTCTTGCTCTCTTTTCTGGAGGATATACCTCTCTGGGAGGAGTAGGGCGTCGTGGTGGAATGGATATTCTTGAATTTTTTTCTGAGGTAGAGTTTTTCTTAGTTGCACTCCTAGGGGGTGGGGGTTTCACTTCTTCCTCCAGCCCGGTAGACCTGAATTTAGAGTTAAAGGTTTTCACCGTCTTTGGGCGTGGCTCTCCAGTGACTCCTGGATTCCGCCTTTCTATGGATACAGAAACCTTTGGGGTGCGTCGAATCTCAGGTGCTGGGGCTACTTTTTTCACTTCACCATTGCTGTCTTCTGAGTTACGATTTTTTTTGGGAATTTTCCCAACAGTCTTAGAAACAGCAGATGAAACAATCATAATTTTTGCCAATGTTTCCTTATCCTTCTCTGCCTGGAGGCTGCTTTTAGCTTCCTTCTTCTTGTCCTCCTTCACCTTCTCTTTTGCTTTAACGCGTTCACGCTCTCTCTCCTTCTTCTCCTTACTGGTACCTTCCTGTAAACGCGGTTTCTTTTCACTGGGTGGAGCAACTGCAGGTTTGGAGTCCTTAAGTTTTTTCTTAGTTTCCCTAGTTGCCCTACCGAGAACCTCACATCCCTTTGTTGAAGCTTCAACAGTTGTCGCTTTCACTTTCTTTTCAGGGACATCCACAACTTCCTCTTCTTCTTCCACATGTTCTACGGCCTCTTCAATTTTTACAGGCTCCTCTGAGTCCTTTTCTGTCACTGCACATGGAGTTACGATAACAGGAGATTCACTTGACTGTGCAACTTCCACTTCCTTTTCTTCTGTTGCTGTAACATTAATGATGACAGTGCCACTAACATTATGGTGGTGAGAAGAAGCTGCTGTAGCTGAGATTTCGGAGGATTGTCTTTTATCTGAGTAAACTTTAGCTAACACCTGTTTACCGTCCCTTATCATTATTTTATATAAAGGCACGGGAGCATCCCAAGGAGAATTAGAATCCTCACTTGTTCCTCCCGCCTCCTCTGTCCTTCCTTCCTCACTCTCGACTACAGTTACACTTTGAACATTGTCAGAGTCTGCTTTGTTCTCCAACGGCTGCACACCAATAACTTCTGGATTGGTGTTTGTGGGAGAACTGTTTGTCCTTGATTCTGCATTAGTTTCTTCTGCAAAATCAACATTCATACTACTTTCTGGCTCACTCTTTTCCACAAGGGGAACATCAACCACAGCAACATCATGTCCACTCACTGTCTCTACATCAACTTCATTTCGCACAACTTGCATCCATTGTATGACAAGATTATTTGCCAACATTTTTTCACCTGAAAAGAGAAGGAAATTATGATTTCCTTGAGTAATTCTTGAATTTTATGCCAAAAGATGTCTATTTAAAGAAAAATTCCTCTGATCAAACAACATTTGGGAACTTATGGTTTTGCCTTGAAGATTTTACACAAGAAAAAGGGATCAACACAATTTCTAAATTTACTAAAGAAATATTATTATTAAGTGGTGGTTTTCTCATGGGTGAAATTTGCTTAAAGATTTCCCTTGCGAGAAAGAAAATAAAGGTGACTATAAGCCATCCAAATCTTACCAATATTGAGTTGGTCAGTTAATAAAGCAACAAGTACAGAAAATAATAAAGATAATTACATCTGTGAATGAATACAAAACTGTTAATAAAGATTGAATTACTACATTTACGCTTAAGATATAACAATAATTAGACTGTTTTGTAATTATAATGAACAAACATCAAGGATTTTTTTCAGAAGCAATTAAGGGGGAAGGAACAAATTTTCCTTAGGTAATGTTCACAAGAGCACCTTTGAAGTAGCAAGAAAGATGGAAAATTGACATAAAAGGAATCAGAATTTGGAAATATTTTATGTAAAATAGTAGATAAAAATCAGAGATACTAAAATATTAGCCATTAATATGATAAATTATCAAAATGCTTACTTTCGTTGGTGCTTTCCATTGACAGATTTTTCACGAGTTTTGGGCATGAATTTGACCTTAGCCTTTCAACATTCACTGGACAAAGACTTAAAAGCTGTAATATTTCACAATTTAATGGATGGTTTTTTGCCATTATAGCATCCAAAAGCCACTGATGAGTAAGATCCCAACCCCCAGCACCCATAAACCTAAAAAATTAAAATTTTTGAATAATCACAGGTTAATTTAAATTATTCAAACTGTAAAATAAAAAATATAAAAGCCAAAATAAATCAGAAAATGGTGAAATCTCATCTTAAAATTTCAAGGAAAACATAACTTACATAATAACATCTAAAATTTCATGACATTCTTACACTATAGCCCAGTAATGGCTGGTTTTAAGATCAAATTTAATAAATTTTTAGCATTGATTAATCTACAATAAATAAAGTAGATCAGTGGAATGTTACTGAAACTCATCATTAACTGTTTCTATCAAGTCTACTAAATGCAGTAAGAGAAAAAAATAAAACAATAAAATTAAGTACTCACATATCCAGAAGGTCTGACTTAGTGGCCCTTAAAATTTGGATGTAGATGCATTTACTAACTAGTTTCTTGGAAAATTTGGTCATCAAGCTAAAAATAAAGAAAAGCAATGATTTTAAATAGGTGAAGTGTTCATTTAATTACCAATTCATTTAAGTTATTTAATTATTATTAATATATATTATTATATAAGACTCATTAAGGAAAAAACAAAAAAAATCAAAGGTATGATCATTAGGCACACATTACTAAGATAACTTTTTAAATTGGAGGAAAAATACAATGGTAATTTCTTAAAATATTAATACAAATATATTCTTACTATTTACATCACTCTACAAACCACTGCTTTATAGAGTTTTCTTAATAGTATCCATTTCATAATAAATTCAATACATTTAAATTAGGATCACTTCAATGATTGGTTACATTTGCTCACAATTGCATTTCTATAACTGAAGGCATGATGTTGTACTACATCTTGATCAAAGTGAACAAGAATAACTCTTAATTTCACAGGAAGCTACTTCTTTCATTCTACATAATCATGAAAATGTTTTGGTCATTTTTTTGTTCAAACTAATTTATCAATAAAAGTATTAATAAACTAGGTACCTCTCTCAAAACACTTCAAATATTATGAAAGATGCTTACTAATGATACAATTATACCAAGTTCCAATAAATTATTTGATTGCAAAAGTAAACAATCATAGTTTCCAAGAAACCACAAACGATTGTTGAAATATCAATGGGAAACATACACAGAAAATGTGTATCTTAAAGCCACAGGTTGATACTAAAGGAAGACTGCTTTGAGATCAAGAGATTCTTTTTAACAATTCAAAGAATGGTGGAATATTTTACTTTATTCACGACAATAAAGAAAATTTATTTTTGACAGAATGATTCCATTACATTTTCATTTTATAATAGGTATGAATTAATAATAATTTACCAATGATACCTTGCATGATTATATTAATAATACTTTATCCAAAAGGGCATAGAAACAAAGCATATATAACATAATGGTGAATATGATAATATTCAAAATTTAATCAAATTAAATTTTATTTATCGACTAGAAAATAAACTATAACCAAATTATTTAGATTGTTTAGTAGAGAAAAATAAAGACGTCTTCATTACTCAACAAGACAAGTGAATCAATTCCATACGGAACAATTATGGAGCAGTTAGGGACATAGTGCAGTATACCATTGAGGAATTACAATGCACAATTAATTATCACAGGAAATGCAACGATTTGGGTCAGTTGGACAGTTTGGGGTAAGGCTGGATATCTATGGGTATGAAATTAATATGAAATGGTTCATACCCATACCAATTTAGGTAAACTGAATATATGATATTTAATGAAGATAATTGCTAAAAGTTATGAATTTTTCTATATTGTATTGAATTGAAATGTAGAGTTGCAAAATTGCAATTTGCAAATTTTTAGTCTGATCAATTAGATGCTATGGTATAAGATATTATTTGTGACTAAATAAGCCATAGACTATTTATAAAGAAATAAATACAGAGTAGTATGTCTTCAAATGAAATGACTTTCTACTATCAAAATAATTAAACTTATACAGAAAGATACCCCTAGGCATTTACAGCACCATGAGTGGCAACACTCTAAAATAAGGTGATAGTACACCATAATTACCAGTCTCACTGATATTTAAGAAACCTTCCTTACTCCACTTCCATACCCTTGAGCCAAAATGTTTTGAGAACTTAAGGATACTATTTTAATGTAACAAGACTTAAGATAAACAGCAAATTACTTTAGGAATTTCACTCTTCACAAATGCCAACATTCAGCTATATTTCAAGAAATTATTACCAATTAACATACTATGGAAAGTAAATTTTTAAAAAAATGAGAGGAATTTAAAAAAATGCTCTGACGATTACGGTCATTTTGCACATCTTTCCCACCTGGAATCAAACCCAGGACTACTTTCGACATAGCAAAAAGTGCTACCTACTTAGCTACCTGGTAGTACAGGAATTAGAGTATATAATTTATTCTAAAGCAACTCCACAATGTTTCATTTCACTCACCCAATCAATTTTTTTACAAGCTAATTACAGAAAATATCTATTATTACCACCGACTAATGACAATTTAACATAAAAGGTAAATTTTGCAACCAATACCTCAGCAATTGGAGTAATGACAGTTTACTAAATTTGAAATATAATACATTATATGTTTATGAATATAATTACAAGGGACCATATATATATAAATCACAAATCTATTCATTACATTTCGATTAATAGTTGAATAATTCTGGGATTACATATTAGCAGCAAATTTCACAAAATCCCCCAATGATTCCTTATCAAATAAACTGGTTACACCTTATTTTACTGTTAGAGCAATGATGATACAAGGTCAGAAGAAACATATAGCTGTTGTGATCTAAGGATGCACGTGACTGTTTCCCAGTTTACGCCCACAACAAGTCCATCCTTATCTAGAATGCAGAAATAAGTTGGTAGAAAGGACAAGATTGACTTTCCTGTTATTGCCTATGACCGATAGCTTCCCCACAACTACCCCTTCCACTTTCCTATTCCACAATTGCCTATGTTTCTGGAACGAGAACACTTTTACCTTAAATTAAAAAAACGATGGAATTCAATTTATGTTTTCATATACTTCCTGAGAGTCACCAGTGGCATGTGTATATATTTGAACAATTAAAATTCACCTCCCATAACACTGACATTTTAAAATCCATTTTAGCTCTGGTAGGACTTAACACCCAAAACCTGCCCTGGCTATGCCACTGTCTAGGTAATTATATTGAAGGGCCCCTAACAACATCAAATTAGAATATCATAAAAGATAAAATAAAGATGATGATTCTCCTAAGACTAATTTTAATTTATACAGAATACTTCCATATTTTATACACACTGCCATGTTTCCCCCATGTATAAGACACGCTTTGATTTTTAAAAAATTTGGGATCTAAAAACAAAATGTCACCAATACAATGGTAGTAGACTTTTTTAAACAAAACCTTCCGCTGCTACACCTTTCATACACAGATCACCACACTACGGAGGTCTTTGTTAGCAATAGTCTAGTTAGTGAAGGTAATAGTTCTTTAGTAGTTTATTTTGCACTTATTTTCTATGCAATCATTGTTACATTAGGTTTACATAGGTATTTAGATTAGAAATTTTTTCAAATCTTTGGTCTTAAATTCAAGGTGCATGACATATGTTGGAGTGTCTTTTGTTTACTGGGGATATACTGGGGTATATTCCATTCCATATCCATGTTATTATTATACATCCAGATTAATAACAAATAATCTTTGTGAATATCCAAGGAACACTGAGTACCATTATCATCTTAAGCATTAGAAACAAGAGAGTAAATACTGAAAAAATTAACTGGAAGTGTTATAAGAATTTACTTCTAGAATTAAAAAATATATTTAAGTAGTTGAGTCTGAAACTACGTTCATCTATTCCAAGATATACAGAACTATTTATAAAACACAAAAATTCTTTCTTATATGAGAACAATTTCTTAACAAATAAGCAAATTCAACATCAAGCAGATGAACATTTTGAACAGATTTAACAATAGAAAATGGAATAATCGACATAATTACAATAATCAAGTAGAATAAATGAAATAATTTATTACAAACCAAAGTTTAAGAGAAAATTCGAAATAAACAATTAACATTTTCATTATATGAAACAGCAGAGATTAAAATTTTATAAATAATAATTGTGCCCCTACTAACAGAATATTATGAAAGGAAAATGCTGACATAACTTTATGAACCCAAGACACAAAATTATGCAGTTTTCCTAGCATAAGCTTACAAAGAGCAATTACCTAAGTAAAAGTTTAAATAAAGAATAGGAAAAATGATAGATCATAAACATTAATACCTTGCACATATGTAAATTAGCACAAAAAATTATTTAGTGATATTTAAATAGGAATTTGATGTAACTATAACTACCAATATTTTTTTATAAAATGTATTGCTTTATTCCTTAGAATGTTTTAGGTCATCAATGGACTAATTTCTGCGGCGATACGGTTGCAGATTTACAACATAATACCTTTAAAACACTATTCTTTCTTTTATAACCGATCCTAAGTTACGTCTTCCGACCGGACTGCGTAACTGTATCCGAGAAAAACACATTATATTGCAAGGGAAATTAAAGTGTTATTCGAAAAACCCTATCAAGGCATTGGATGCGATCAACTGTGGCGAAAGCTAATAATAGTTTTCCAGGGTTTTTCTGATATAATTTCCAGAACGCATCGGTGGTGAATGCAAAAATCTTGCTAAATTTCAATATTTACTTTTCTCTGCGGCACATTATCTCTATTTGCGAGATAAACAGGATTATGAAAGGGAGACAGAAGGGTACGTGGATTTCGGCAGTTCGTGACAGGGAGGGGCTTAAAGTATCGTTATCTCGACCTTCCGCAATCAACGATGACGTCTTAAATTAAATAAAGTTTATTGGTTTGACGCACGACTTCAGATAATGTAAACCCTTTCGCGACGGCGGTATTCTCGTAGAATCGTATCCATATTCCGAGGCTATGGCAGAAAAAATATCTCTCAGACAGGAAGCCCTCCTGAATCTCTGCCGATACTAGTTACCCTTTTGGGCCCTTCACAGCGGGGCTCTGGGGGAGGTTTATGGCCCCTAACACAGCATGGGGCTTAGCAAAACTAAATGTTGTTACAGTTACTTTGCTAAAGAATCATTTGTTGCACACATGGACAATATATCATTCGTGATGAAAATCTTATGCTTCGCTGATGACGTAAAACTTTTAATCGAAACTCTACTGTTGATATTAACATATTTAGCAATCTACGGTAATGATATTGAAATATCTACTATTTTCTCTGAATTCATTAATATCAACACTAAAATTTCGTTCAAAAGCTGTAAACTACAAGCAAAATATGAGATTCTCAACTCCAAGGATATATTGACTGAAAGAGCAACAAATCATTCTTTAGCAAAATAACTGTAATAACATTTAACCGCGAACCCATGCTGTGAAAGGGGCAGCGCATTAGCCGTAAGACACACGCAGTTGCCCGGAGAAGGGTAAGGAAACCCGCTATTACAGCCAGTAAAGGGCCAAAAAATATACCTGGAAGCTATACTTCTCCTTGAAGAATAAGCTTGTACCTGCGTCGTCTATAGACGACAATAGGCCGTTAGCGAAGGAAAACTCCGTCTATAGACGACAGTAGGTCTTTTGCGTAGGTAAACGTCTGTCGTGCATACACGACAACAGGAGCGAAAGGGTTAAATGAGAACTAATATAATTTTCAAACACACCGGAGCATGAAGCTAGACAAACAAGGACGACCTTGATCCCGATGCGCGGGCCTCATCAATGGTGTAGGGCGCGTCAAGGTCGGTCACACCATCACCACCCACTCTGTTGCCAAGAAATATGCACCAAACATCAACCTGTGAGGAGACGCGCATGTGCCAGATGGGTCCTAATATTAGTGGTGGCTTGAATGGAAGATGTTGCAAGAGTTGATTGAGTCGGGAGCTTCAGTTTATTGTAGCGCAGCATATTTAATTTCTATATATCTCATAAAGATCACCATTATCACTTGAAATTATTAGCAAAGCCATTATGAGGGTAAGGTGAGGATCTTCACGAAATTCATGATCTGGCCTGACCCGTTAAAGGGTGACCATATCCCATATCTCTGGTATGAATACGGATTACACTTTCGGCCCAATTCCCTGCTCCCGAGACCGAATTATAGCTCCATAGCTCTGCCCACTGAACTAAAATTTCGAAGAACAGGCAGAAGGGACTCCTTACTGTTACGGTAGTGAGATGGGTTGGAAATCCGCTATTTTGTAAATGAAAGCGGGATCTTAAAGGTCGAAGGGAATAGAGCGTGTTTAAACTTCAATTCACATGATTAAGCTCGAAGTAATCAGACATGCAAAAAAATCGCTCTGTAATTATTCAGGTAACATTTCCCTTGCATTCGAGAATCAGTTGACAGCTATCCTCTACGTAAAAACATCTGTAACGGATAGCTTTTCGTAAAAATATCATTACGAGTGATATGTACTTGTATTAGAAATCAAACTCAGAGTTGGTTTCATTAATTGCATCATTTCACCAAAATTTGAACCTGGAAAGACTTTGTGCCGCTCAATCGCTTTAGGGTCACTTTTAAGAGAAAAATACGAGACGCGATAACGTGACGAATTAAGTGCGATTTAATGAAACAATTTTCCATCAGTTTGACAACCAGACAACACACGAATGGTGTAGAAATTCGACTTCAGGGCATGTGAAATCCAATTTATAACGGATTTTTCATTTCCAGCAGTATTAACTCCATTTCGTAAGTACATGAATACTTGGAGATGTTGACGACAATTTTAGAATACCGTACACAAAATTGCCTTTTTAAATCTGGGCAAATCTTATTTTAATCAATAACGTCCAATCACCTTAGGGCCGAATATAAACCACCAGGAATGTTAAAGGTCGCCGCATGCGCTTCCAACACGCGAAACCATTACGTAAGCGCGTTTACAAAAAAATTGATAGGTAAACAAGGAGAAGGTCTAACGCTTTAGGTGAATGATTTAGTTACGTCCCAACTGATGATTGATGAGTGTAAAATTTTACGTAATTTGCGATGGATATAAACTGCTCAAAAAGTAATTATAATATAAATAAATCGTCTGCGAAATGCTAATAGATTAGCTCGAAATAATAAGTAACGACTTTTGAGAATCATCGGAGCTGGAAATGGAATAAAAAGAGCTTTTTCTGAGGGTCTCTACTTTCAGCACTCTTTAATCGCTCGTTCCTCTCGAGATATAGCTTTTCACGCTGATTTAAAGGAGCTCGAGCAGTCCAGTAAATTTTATTTTTAAATTTTAGCGCATTTAATCCTTTACTGTTTGAACATATCCGTCTGGAAGATGAGAGACTATTTCCTTCCGGTTTACAGATACGGTACGGGTAAGATGTAAGGGGAGATTTTCCAGTCACGGCGTTGCCCGAATAAATGCGTTTATTACATACAACTAGCTTGGAGTGCTATCGGTAGTAAAGTTATAAAGCTCGCTTTCACGAATGGTAACATCCAGAGAGATTTTCACCATCGCAATCATTTTACCAGCTTTTAAGGTATTCATGAGGCTGTGAGGTAAATGCTTTGCCTCTTTTGAAAGTAAATGCCTATAAAGGCTAGAAATAATACTGGCTTAAAGAAATGACCAAAAATTAGCTCCGAACTTAGTGGAGCGATTACTGTAAAATATCCGAAAGATAGGACGCATGTCACCGCAACATAACTACAATAGATAACCAAACAAAACATGGAAAATAATTTTCAAGAGACAAAGTACGGCTAAAAATTCCATTGTATATAATTTTCCCTAGTTTATAAAAATCAAAACTCGACCCTGAGATCAAATTAACTACGGACCTAAGATTCAATTATTCATTAAACAGTGATTCAACTCTTGGAATGTACATTCCGAAGCTAACACGCGACTATAATACTATCCAAAATTATTTACGATAAAAATGCTCAACCCATTAAGGAAGAAGGAAAGTTACCGATGCTCACATTCCCATTTTTAAGAATCGTCATAGAATTCATCCTTTGATATTAAAATTGACTATGGCAGTACTGCATTTTGGGGGCTGAATAAACTTTATAGATTAGAGATTGCGAACCTTTGGTCGAAGGAGTGTTATAACCGAATAAAAGAAGATAAAATAAGAGCGTGCCAGCCATAGCGCGAGATGGAGATATAACTCTCATTAATGCGTCATTGAAGTCAAAATGAAATATTAAATAAAATTTTGATAAATTTAATAAATAAACGATCGATGGAAAAATACTGAATTTTAACGGCACACACAATTATTTTAGTATCAACGGAGTTTAAGCACTTACATCAAAAAAGAAATGAAGCGACGTCATAGCCCCGCGTTCCAAAAAAATCCTCTCGCATTCTTCTCCCCCAGCTTTAAGTGATTTTCTATATGGACTCACGGGTAAAATTATCCCTTACAAAGGACAGAGTTCTGAACCCTACTCCGACAATATCTTAAAGAGTTTAATCAAAAGGCGTCTCCGATAATTATTGAGAAACGTGGAAAATAGTCCGGTCAAGGGACTAAAGGAATAACGGCAGTGACGGGAATATATGGGTTCGTGACTCAATCACGTAGATATTTTTAACTTCCGTTTATTCTTTGTTTTCAGGGCCAAAACGCGTAAATTAAAAGGGAAAAAACATTTCCCATATTAAAAGGAATACAAAGATGCACCACAGAGCTATGAAATTTTCACCACAATTTGGTGCAAGACCGATTATCAAAATAATGAATCACGGGATGGGGATTGAATAACACGCGTAGGTTAATAATTTTGTTTCATAACCATACAACCGAATAATGATTTCAGCAAGAGCGGTTCCAGGTAATCAGGCGCCCCGATCTAAGATCACCGTTTGGATCTCTCACCACCAATTGTAAAAGAGAAAAAAGATGGCGCCTCTACTTTACTAGAGCCCCGACGCGATAGTGCGTTCTCTCTCTTACCGCCTACGACTACAACAAACCCCGGATTTTAGGGTTTATTTTCAATCAATCGCAGCAAAACTTAAAAGCCAACCAACGGAGCGAAACTTTAAATAATGTCATCATATATGCATAAAATTTGCACGTTATTCATATACGGCCCAGGGATCGCTATATCGTTTTAATAACTTTCTTGAGGGCACATAATTACATTTGGAAAAATAAATCTCGACTAAGACAATTATGAAATTCAGTCGAGAGTTAGAAACTTATAATTTCGCAACGCTATAATGGAAAATCTTCTTGTCGCAGCAAATGACTCGAATTTATCTAAATTATCTGGAATTCATCAACGTTTTATAGGTTTTCTTTCTAAGGTTAGCATTGATACAGATTTGATTACAAACCTCTAACCTTCGCCTTGACCCGACGGTGCAAAAGCAGCTGCTTACTGGTAGCAACCAAGTAATTTATATCGATACGCATACTTGAAGATCATAAATTGTCATTTTTCCAAGTCTTGTAAGCTTTTTATATTTGCAACTATTATTAGATAGATGTGAAACTTTGAAAGTTAAAACTGATTAATTCCGAAGCTATGGTTCGGAAGCTTATGGTCCGAAGCTTTATTCTTTTCAAGCCATCAATTCAATATAAAAAATCAATCACATTTCTCATTTGACATTACTAGGAATAAACATGAAAAATGGCGATTTTACGGCAAATGAGCCGAATCGCTATTGTTGACAGCTTCTGGACTCGCGAATTTAATCATCTTTAATTCATATTTAATATCTCGCATGAATGGAGAATGGTCTTTCCTCTTAAAAATAACTTACTTTGACTTCATTCAAAATAATCTTCGGATCATATTCGACATTTTGCTGAGTGTTGATGGAAGGATATCTGTAAAACCAATATTAATGTTTTCATACATATAATACAGTTCCGGAAGTATTCCCTTTCATAACGAGATTACTGCCAAACTGAAGCAGTACCGGTAAATCTTTGATAGCTCGAAAAAAAACTGGTCTTTCACCAAGCTGTTAAAATTATCTATGCGACGAAAACTTAAGGTTGCGAAAGTCATACAGGCAGAATGTATTCAGAAAAATTGCCACGCCGTCACTGATAGCAGCTGCGCGTGCCTTATATCTACGTAATTGCTTCCCGATAAGAGAGATTTATCATAGGTGTGGGCGACTTCAGTTTCTTATCTGTAAACAATCATTAGGATTTCCTTCCAATCCAACTTACGATCAGAAATTACCTTACACAGGAAAAAAAGGATGATAAAATTTTTCTACTAACATTATGCTTTGTATGGCAATTAAATTTATCCACATCAGCGAATTTAAGACTGATTTAAACTTAAATAAAGCATAAGTTTCTACTTAATTGATCCAGAACGCTACTTTAAGCGACACGATAAATATTGAAGTTTTTGATGATGTCGGATAATCATTAAATATTTATTCCGGTTTTCTCTCCATGAATCGACAATTTTTTATAAATTTGGCGATAAATATTACCGTAAACCAAATGAGATTGGAATTAAACTGCTACATTGTATAAATTTACATTCCCCGATTGTCAAGTATGGACTCTTTAAATTCAGTTCTCTAACAATCGAATATTTAGAGGGTTAAATGGGTTGTTTAATATAAACTTGTTCTCGTTTTCAAAAAGCTTAAACGTAAACATCATCTAGTTAATTTTTCGTGACATAATGACTTTCCATTATGCTACGCCATTCTCCATAAATTTTAAAATTTCCTTTCGCCTTCCTTTGTAGACGTCAAATGTTTCCATTCCAAAGAAAAATACTGCGGTTTTTCAGGAGCTAGAAGTACTAAAAATACATAGCTGCTGGTAAGAGTCTTTAGTAGCCCACATCAATTTATACGAATTATGCATAGAAGAGAAACGTCAAAGATAATTAATTCGTTAGGATGTACGAGGCTATTTGAGACATTCATGGTGACACAAGTGGTCAGAAAACAGCTTGAGTTATACTTTTCCCTTTGTGTTCCCGAACTGTATTTTCAAAAATCACAAGAAAAAATAATTCGAAAGCAAAACGTGTAAGAAAAAGAAACTTTAATTATCCCCACATACAATTCATATATACATATTTTTTTGTAGTCCGTGATAGTAGGGGTCCGTTTTAGATTCACATTTTTACCCAAAAACCGTGAGTTAAGTTCTGAATTATGAAGAGGAAACAATAGGTGTTGTTTAACCGAATTACTACGTATCTTTTTATTTTCTTGAAACTTGGGTACGGATTATCTACAACTAAACAACTATTCCACATTATTTTCTTCGTTTTAGAGACTGTCCTTCACAAAGACAGCATTTATATAGATTAATTACCACACTTCATAGACGTATCGAAATGAAGATTTAAATATACCTAAACATCAACATTTACATATATAGTCGACACCATATATTCTGATAAAAAGTATTATATATTTTTTTTTATATTAGTAACTTCAAGGGGATCACTAAATATCCCATTGAAGTAGAAATATTGTAGGGTGTAAGTAATGTTTTATGTCGACTGGTAGCTCAAGTCTGTCCTTTAACCCACATAGAATTTACCGCGGTCAAGTGATGATATTTTACGATATATTTGCATTCATTCAAGGAAAACAGACTAGGCTGGAGCGACTAAATACAAGTACTTTTCCAGTAGCTATCAATATCCGAATTAGAAACGATGGTTATGGAGGAAATTTATGCTAATTCAGCAAATGATGTAGGGGGTAAGTGATAAATTTCTCCTCCAAGATATCGGGTGAGAGATATACTGAAAGCAACAAAACTCTAGCATAAAAGATAAGGAAAGCATGCGGTATTATAACTCAAAGAAATTACATATTACAGCTACCAGTAAATTCTGATTTTAAGCAAACTAGAAAACAGTAAGAAATAAATTTAACTACAGCTATCTATTCTTCACTCATAGTAGAAAAGAAACTTACTGTTAGAAAGTAGCAAGTAGAAGTGTATATGTGTACATTATTATTATTATGTGATAGTAAGAACTTGAGATTAACTGTAAGCTTTTAATTTTTTTGCTCAATTACGACATTATTAAAATTTTGCCTGAGGGTTACACCAAATTCACCCATGATGAAAACCAAGGATAACCGTGGTCATTTCGACATTGAGAATAATCATGTTAGCCTCCTAACGAAGATAACCCCTTTGAAATTTTAAAAGGGGATAAAAAAACAAGCTTCTCCGGTTGATAGTAGCATATGTGGTGGATACCGCTCTCTGCACATAGCGCTGTGTACACAGAAAAAGTACAGAAAAGGATTCAAGCTAATTTCGCTGCATGCTGAATAAAAATATTATAAAATTTATTCTATATTATTAATTATTATTGTAGTATGACATTAACCACAAACAAATTTAGGAAGTACGCTTTAACTACTAGAAGCTAGTTATTAAAAAAATACGGAATAGAATAATTAATAAGAAAATAAAGTATTATATTTCTCTGCAGCACTCCTTTCTTTACGTGTTCCGAATTGGTAAAAACAAACCACGTGGTTCATACCATACATTTTTGCAGAAACTAATGAAAACATTCTCAGACAGAATTGAGATACAAAACGCCATTGGTACATTTTTATACAGTTTATGTAATTGCACAAGTACAGAATTATATTATGGTACACCGCGTAATTTAAGTCCGACGGTCAATATCTAATAAAGATTTTTAACACGCGCCACATGGTGTGCAATGAAAAATCTAACTAAGTAAGCGAGGATTGGGAAAAAAGTGCGGTTGATATAATTAATTCCTTGGAGAATTATATCATTATATTTACTCCCCGCTGTCCTGCTTTTATCGATTTCCTCCGCTCCAATTGCTGCCGAAAACCCCGCTACCAGGCTGCTTTCGCCGCACCCAATATCAAATTAGATCAAACACATTTGAGCGCACCTGCGCAGTTTACATCGTAAACTATAAGTAAATTCAAATATTTCGTCCTCTTCTTGCTTCCAGAAGGAAAATCTTCCGCTAACGAAAGACATGATTCCTTTGGCTTGTTTACAGCTATTCAAAATCGTGGCGTCACCTCATTTTCCAAATCATCAATAATATGGGGGCTTGTCAATAAAAGCCAAACGATGAATTTCGAACATCACACGGTGTATCGTAGATGGGCTGTTAATTTTTCTAAGATAAGAACAGGTCTCGCGTGAACGCTGGACAAAATCTGAAGCGCACATTCCCTCGAGTCTGTTTGCAGGATACCAGCGAAGCAGGATAGTTCTCCAGTCACCGACATACACCTGGAGTGGTTCCGCGAAGAACAGTAGAAGTTTAACAGCCAGCAAATACTTGGCATAGAATGTACCGAATGCTTGGCAGGTATATGGAGAAACAACAGCTTTTCGATCAAATCATTTTCATGGATGGCCGTGTTTTGTCATCCAAAAAGGGAACGAGATCATAATTCACATCGTCGTCATCCTTTGGAAAGACCGACGAATAACTGTGGACATACTGCCAAATGTTACAGATCCCACGGAGGGCAACCACAATTCTGCAAGATCGCTTGCGTAGGAGACGCGCATGTGCCAGATGGGTCCTAATATTAGTGGTGGCTTGAATGGAAGATGTTGCAAGAGTTGATTGAGTCGGGAGCTTCAGTTTATTGTAGCGCAGCAGAGGGAAGCACATCTGAAGTTCGTCATTCAGGGAGATAACTTGTAACGAAGTAGCTTCACCATTACAATCACTAACGCGTTTTGATTCAAAAGCAACTTGTGGAGGTGGAGGCAGATCTGAATAATGTCGGAAGTCTGTTTCCAACACTTTCAGGACTGGCAGACGTTGTAGATAAGTAAACCTCGATGGTGATCACCTTGAGGAATTCCATGCCAAGCTGGACCTTGCACAGTGTATTTCAAAGTAAAAAATCATTTTCTTTACAAAAAACTTTCGTATCATTTCAATAAAACTTTATTAGGCACAGTCACTACTTCATGAAATAGGAAATGATGGAGAAAGAAGGAAATAGTTTTTAGTTCACTTAATTAATTCGACGAAAACTGTTTTAACACGATGCAGAAAAGCTAAATTGGTAAATAACTAAAATCGCGGTTAAAGGAGATATTTCTTATCCCCTAAAAGGATTTTAATTTGTAGTTAAGTCATACTGTTTCACGGATTTGGTTCCCTGTAACGCACAGTTATTTCTAAGTTAGTTGGTTAATTTCATGGTTTAAATTTGCCAATAGTAGCACACAAGGAAACTACAATTACATCCAATTTTTCCCTTTAAGAAGAAGTTTGATTCATTAAGGATTATTTCTTTTGATATCAGCCCAATGAGTTTAAAGGAATCCGAAACCTTTTTCCCATGATGAATGCAAAACGCTTCATGTATAATTCAGCCGCATATGATGCCATCAACCTACAATCCTATTTTTTTAATCCTAAAATCAACTAGATTGTCATAGAAACAGTACGAAGGAAGAAAAACGTAATCACAAAATAAACCATTTTGAATATTTACAGCTAAATTCTCATTAGACGGAATAAACGGCATTAAGAAAATGCCACATTGACGAAAAGTTTATCTTATTGTCACTGAAACATTAGGTTATCCATGGGTACAGAATTCAAGGGCTAATGCAAACGGGAAGAGCATTTTTAACCTTTACTACATTTAGCAACCTTTACTACAATTGAGTATTATGATTTAAGCATGATATCTTTTTGAAGGAAATTCCACGATCAATGTGCACATTATTAAGCTAGGCCGAACCGCCAAAATCGAGGCAATGATTTGGAACATTGAAAAATGAACCATATGCGAAAATGGTCACGAGCAGAAAGTACTAGCAGCCGTCTAAACTTCACACATCAGTCTTAAAAAAAATTTCCGTTCCATTTGTCGTCTCACCTCCCGGAAGTTCCATCCCAACAAGAGGTGCTGATGGACGCCATGGCTTCCATTCAACTTCACCAAGTCGTCTGATGAATCTCAGGATTCTTCTTCTCTTTTTTATGGATTTCGAAACTACTCTATGATCAAGCAGAGGGTTTAGATACATCTTAACAACGCTTCCCATCAAGCTTTAGTCAAGAATACTAAATACTCAGCGTTAAAGTTACGTTTACCAATGACAAGGACGAAGTATTGCAACATGGTTCAGTCGCTGTGAAGTGCGATTTATAACCACTGACTTCCTATTAAAATGATCGTCTCACTAGAAATACATACAGATTTCTAATTCTTATTCAAAAAAGAATTAGCATGCGTTTGAAAGTTACGTTATTCCATTCTTGGCTAAAAACTCGACATTTAAAATTAATTGGAAATCAAGCTATAGATTCGTCAGCCTAAAAGGCTCCGAAGGAAATAGCATTGGGAAAGATTTCGTGCAATATGTAAATAAGCCACAAAATGATTATGTAATATTAATGACATTGCATTTTAAAGTTAAATTAATCATTATAACCCTATTCCAATAAAATCTGCTCCGTTCGAGTCCCAGTTATAAAACACAAAAAGAAAAGCGAGTATAAAAGGCATAGGAGAAATTAGATATCTAGGAAGCAAGAGCCGTATAGGCTTAGTTACGGAGTAACATGCGGCCCTCACGTTCTTATTTCAGCTTTTATTGCTGCCCTATAAAATTACCAATTACTGGAATAGCTTCACATTGACTCTCCAGGTGTAATAAAGTTCCTTTCGTGATCGATAGGCTATGCAGTCCCTACAATGGGATGGATGGTAGGAATAATTATCATCAGATAAATTGGAAATAACTTAATAAATAATATGCCTCTATTTTCAGCAGTCTTGTTCCAACACTACTTGAATGTAATCCAGCGGTCGAAAGGAAAATTAAATCGAGCGGAAAATTTTTGGATTCGCATGATCAAAAAGGGATCAACTGTTGCATTGGATAGCTGTAATCGACTCTGGCCTCTGAGATTTACTCCGAGTAACATTTGCATCACTATCTTATTTCCGAGTCGCTCTTTTTAAATCGGTAGGACTTTTATATCTCTTACGTATTACAAACATATATTATAGAAAAAAGATATTTTAAATAATTACCTTTTCAAGGCTTAGAATAATCTCAATTATCCGTAGCGATCGAATATAGACTGCAATCTACCTGCCACTATGTTAATTGTAGTTATGGCCCCTATAAACACAGTTCCCTCCAAAGTTTTCTTTGAACAGCAAGAAAATTATTACGGGCACTAGTGTGTGGAGTCTGTTGCTAAGAAAGTATTTATAGTAGCTATTTCTCTGATTTTCTTTATTTAAATACCAAAATGAGCCACGTCATTCCACTAGAGCTTCATACCATGGAAAATATCGATTCGTTAATGAAAACTAAAGCTACAAACTTCCAAATTTTCGATAAATAATGAGCAGCACTTATCAAGGTATGGTGCGGCCGCCCAGATGAGCAGCGTAGGGTAACCTGGACCCTACAAGGACCTAACTAACACTTATACACAATCCACTTATATACAATAGCAAGAAAAACACACTTGATATTATGACAGGATTTTACAATTAATGACTACACCGAGATTTTTCCGAAGGAAATTCTGCGGGTAAGATTAATAGATCTGAATAGCACAAAATTGTTAGTCATTTTCGTCGGGGATGAAGAGAGCAGAAAACTGCTGTTCTGACACACACAACAACACACACACTGAAAAAATGCTAAACCTTTCTTACATATTCGTCGGTGATATAGTCTTCTTGTTTTAGAGGCCTCAATTTGCTGAATAACACTTCTCAAAGCGAAAATTCATCTCTTCATCAGGAACACTTCAGAGGCAACTAAGTTAGACGATTTATTGTTTTGACAAACCCTCTCCTTCGACGAAACTTCAAATCAAAGTATTAAGTTGATTTCAAAATCAAAATGTTTTCTTCTATTGATTGCGAAAGAACTACGCAAATTCGGAATGAAATCAATCTTTATTAATCTGAAGTTCTTCCAAGGAATCTCACACCACACATTTTTACGAAAGCAAAACATACAATTAGAGCGCATACACTGAAGAACCCTCAAAAATCTTTTCCAGTGATCAATTATTAACAAAGCCTTCAAGAATTATAAACACTTAAACCGGTAAATATTAAACTTAATTACACCAGAATAAGGAACATCATTTAGACAACCAATTGCCCTGAATTTGAATGCATGCCAAATCTTTTGCAATAACAATGAAAAATACATCTAATAAACCTTACACAGGCAGACTAAATATGTAACAAAACAGATTATGTTAAAACACTCCATAAACACTAGTTTAGTTCTCTTCAAATCATAAAGCGATAGTAAAACAAGACTAAGCATGCAATACGTATATATACCCATATACAAATTAAAATTGCTACATTAAACTTTTATATGCACCCATAAAATTGTGTGGGAGCATATGAAACGATTCGATTGCCAGCAATGAGTAAAAATAAGCTATCCGGTTAGAAAGTAAAATAATAAACATCAGGCATCCGCGTAATTTATCGATAAAAAACATTGTCGATTTCGATCGAAATCTCTGGTATTAAAACCGATTTTATAGTTTCTTTTCATGAGGGCTCCGAAAATGCTTGGAAAGACCACAAGATACTGAATTCGAAGAACTGATTCGAAAGTAAGAATATGGATTGACCCAAAAACCCTACATTTCTATATTACAGGGAGTACTTCGTATTACATCTCATCGTCCTGTTAAAAAAAGGAGTACTTGCCACAGAATGCTTTATACTACAAACGCTTAACTATTCGGTAATGGACGACGAAGGACCAGAAACTAGGAATTAATAACCGCAGACATAAGGCCGTTATTATCTGAGCATAAAACTACAGAATAAATAAAAGAAAATTTTGTGATAAGATGCACTACTTTTCGAAAGAGAAAATAAGAATATCTGTAGCGTAGCAGTAAATAAACAGAATCTTTGCAAATAAACAGAATCTTTGCAAGGATATTTTTTTTAGATACATCCGATCTCATCATATATCTAAAGACATCCGATCTGTAAGTTCAAATTTAATTTTTGCACGAGATAGTTTTCCGGACACGGAAAAAATAAAAAGAATAGTTAAAAAATTACTTTATATAAATATAGTTACGAGAATACCTATAAAATATCAATTATAGCTAAACGATAATCCTCAGAAATTAATCGTACCAGAAAGATCATCAAGTGACCGAACTGATAAATAGAAAGTGAGAATTGCCAATTATTACGATAGGCGATAAATTAACATACAGGCGAACGCTAAAACACAAAAACACTAGCATAATCTAACGCACACTTTTACAAATAAGAAAAACTAGCAAAATTCATTTCATTTTTAGTATGAATGCATGCGAGCACTCGATTGCTTTTTCGAGAACGTCTGAATCCGTTTAAGTTAGGTTCGGTGACTCTCAAAGAAATTTCCTAACAAGTCTTACTGCATAGAGCTAAAATTTTACGTAAGTATCGGTGTACACATTTCGCATGTTCAGAAAACTTCATTGGAGCACAATAATAAAATTTTAAAACTATGCTCAAAGGATATATTATTCTCAGCGTAAACGGAATTAAATAAAACCAAATAGAATATTAATGGTAAACATTTGCAACTTTTCAATTTTAATGCAACTCACACACCCAAGCTTAAGACCCTTTGAAAGAGATCGTATAGTAAACAAAAGATGGTAAGCTATGCAGAAACTCTTAGCAAGAGCTCAGTTATATCTTCCTGCTACAGGCAAGCGCCGAGTGACGTAGAAGCGTAATGTAACAGAGAGCTCTATAGATTAGGAACTTTTCAATCGATTTCTACAGATCACTGAAATTATTCAAACTTGCACACGATTTTCTTCAATTCAAATAAAAATGTGTACGTTGAAGAAATGGAAAAAATTGTCAACAGGTTGAATAAAAACACTAAATATGATTAGAAACTATTTGTAACAAAATCTTTCACGTGAGTCGCCTCGTAGACCACTTTAAAGAGACGCTCGCAACGTGAGACATTCTAAATGAAATTTTTGGGTGGAATGGGAGGACAGAAAATGGATTAGGACACGATGTAATTGTAGAGGGCGAAATTTTCATTTCACAAGAAATGTTCATTAAATACATATCGATTGGTGAAGCAGAATGGTTTATTAAAGAATATTAATTTCCCGTATAGTCCCGTCTCCATCGGGACTATATACGACATATCTGAGGCCACTATGAGGCATATAAGCTGTGTTTTCTTTTCGTGTACTTTTCCGTTCGTGTAAGTCTAACGCGGATACAAATTTTCAGAATAATACCACAATTTATAGATGCACCCATTACATATTTTTTTATGGTTGAGAATTCTTCTCAAATACGAATGAACATGATACGAAGAGAGAGAGAGAGTCGTTTGCACAGAGTTAATCACGACTCTTCGAATAAGTCTCACATACCTCAAAGCTTAATTTGCCGAGCCAATGTTTTAACCGACTCGCTCATACATCATCCACTACCACTAAAAACTACGGTCATTTTCGTAACAGAAGCGAAACCAAAATTTTATCAATTGCAATAAATATTTAGTGACGAATTCGATCGCAGTGGAAGATATTTTGTTAACTTTAGTAATAATTAATTCAAAGACAAACAAATTTATTTCCGGGTTCGGTGAATAGTTAAAAATTAACGATAGCGCACGAATCTCGTGCTATGAGTACTTCATAAAAACACCAACAATGCTAAAATTTCAACACTTTAAATGACATTGGGTAATATTTCTTATGTAAATTAGTCGCAATTCCATTCAGTGTTGTAACTTTCAAACAACTATTTCACACCATGACTTCCCAGAAACTACAGCATTTATCCAAAAACATTTAAGATTTAATTTGCATAATCATGTCGCCACAAATCAATACTATACGGAATACTTTAATGCCACTGCGTTTTTCAAATGAGAGAACACTATTAACCGTTTTAACATTAAGAATTTATCACCAGCATCTCTCCATCGCTTTTGGGTCAAATTTCTACTTTAACTAATGAAAATTGATCCATCCGGGGCTGGGATTTAAAAAAATTAAGGGACGGATTCTTATACGTATGGAGCAAACAACAAAGTACTGCACTTAAGTGCATATTCCTTTATTATTCTAAACTAAAATTTCGTTTACGAAACTTTGAGGTAAAATCAAAAAAATATTTCATTATACAACACAAATTATATTACACGGCTAGCGAACGAATAGTAGTAACCCACGTCTATCGCTCTAATAGTATAGTATCAGATTGTTCTCGGGAAATTCGAAGAACAGATTTTTGTGAACCGGCTTAATCCCATCAAGTTTCTGCCTCGTATCTTTACTATTCTGTATTGACATAACAATGCAGTCACCCTCCTTTTTACAAATTTCAGGACAGTCATCATACAGACGAAACTATAAACGAATTGTCAATTTACAATCAAATCACCTCTTTCAGGCCAAGTTGATACCCACAGTTAGTAATGATGTACAGCTGAGCAATCTAGCTCACATCATGAAAATACAATTATCTTTAAGCCAATTTTGCCACTGAATTATTTGTTTCAGGAAAAAGCATTTCATTACAGTTTATCAAAACAAATTAATTTTGAAATATCCAGCCAGTTTTTAAATTTACAATTTATAATCTTCAACTCATGGTATATCTTGAGCAAGTTCGTCGGATACCAATTAATAAATCCAACCTTTAAACTTTGATTTCCCTTGAATTATTTAGTCTTGCATAACTCTTCCATATTTAATATTCAATTATCAACAATTACGTACAACTGAAAAATTCCAAAATCTACTTCTATATTTGATAACTTAAAAAACACAAAGCCCTATCTGAATTATGAACACACATCAGATTCCCAAAGTGGGCAACATTAAATCACTAAATAGGTCAAGGGCCTAGGAGCCAAAGACTGAGCTAATCGGTACTGGAATCAATTGTTGCCCATCATCTGTTAATTCTTAGATGGAAAGAAAATAGTTATTTAATAATAATAATGGACTTTATTCAGGGCGAGATTGAGACTAACAAGACTCTTCTTAGATCTAACCCTTTAATGAGTGTCTGGTATTTTAAAATGTTCAGACTTTACCTTTATATTAAGCTACAGGTTTGATCTTAAAAAGACAATCATTTTTATAGATGATTCAGGTGTGGAGGTATTAGAGATCGGCAGTGGTTAACCGTCTTGACCCGTAACCTCTGGGCGCCTCCAGGCCCCCGGCGTGCGTGATGACGTAGCTCATGGCATAATGAACGGTAAATTGTGGACGGGTCGGTTTTGAGTCAGAGGGACTCTTCTACTCAAAAACTTACTCGGTTCATCCGATGGGTCTTGCCACAGACTCATTCGCCGAGCCGTCGGATACGTATAGAAAACGTGTTACTCGTAAACGGGAAAGGCGGCGTAATATCGATTGTTCTTGAGCAAATAGGCTGATGGGTTGTTTGCGTTTTTTAACTTCTTAAATGTGCTTAGATACCATATTTAAAAAAGTATTATTTCTCAAAATTTTGTTTCACCTCCTGTACCGCTATTAAAGATCTCTTAATGTTTTTTGAGGAAATGAGTTACCGAGAAGGTATAATAATTTATAGCTATACAATATTGAGTAACTTATTTGGATTAAAGTAACCTGAGACAGACGTGAGCAGTGGTAACTAAAGATTAAAAGAACAAAACTTAGAGATAATTATAAAATGTATCAATATATGCATTATATTATTATTAATTACACAACAAATGATTATAAAATGAATGTCAACATAAAACAAAATTACTAATAATATATTTTGCATTGATAACTATACGAATCGTTACTCATATTGCTGAATGAATAGAAATCTTTTACAGCATGTTTTAATAATAGTAACTGAACAAACATCCGCGTTCGCCATCTGTTAGCCGGAAAATTCAGGCGAGCGAGCAGTAAAATTCTAATTATCAATTATAAATTCATTATCTATCGATGACCTCAAATGTCCTTTTTATATCTTCTATCGCACCCTGTGCTAGCAAGGAAACTTTCCATACTCAAATCGAGCTTTAATTTCTCATTCCTTGGGCAATAGAGGTATTAACAACGACCGTGCAAAGTCGTTCCTTAATCGGATTCCAAATCCTTAGTAAAATGTCATGAGGGGACGTCGATCTTGGAAAGGATTAAATGAATTTCAAGTGTCTTCCATGGAGACGACCCACGGCGTAAACTACGAAGGGTAGGGCCATCACTGACCATCCTAAATCTGATCAGTCACCGCTAACATAGTCTTTACGTTGGAGAACTGCCAAGCAGAGGTGCGGTCAGGTATTTTCAATCTATTGGTTTTCCCCAATAACCCCTTTCATTTTCACCTATCCTGATGTAAATGATAAAAAATTCCTTTGATTGACTAGACAATACCTTCCAATGGGAAAGGAAAAGTAAATTTTTGAGGCTATAATCAAGGGAATGCTGGTTTGCTTCTAAATTTCTAGACAACCGTAATAGACACACTCGTGCTGAACAGAAAGCGAATGCACCTTGCATGCTCCGCGGAAGTCTACAATATGATTGTAGTTTTGGTTACGGCTTAACAATCTTGAAATGATAACATTAGTCGATCGGCGTGATGAAATCATTAACTACCTTTGTGAGATACTGTACAATATTTTCGAGACAAAAGGAATTCGGCATATCCATTTTCTGCGGTGGTATTCTCCGACAAGAGGGAAATTCAAGGATAACATGGAAGAAAAATAGCAAGATGACTGGGACTCGAACACAGGTCTCCCACTTTCCGGGCAGGTATTCTAACCACTGAACTACCATGCCGCGTCTCTTCCACAACTTCCACACTGTTTGGGAATGCATCTGTGAACAAGTGTGGAAGAGACGCGGCGTAGTATTTTACTGGTTAGAATACCTGCCAGGAATGTGGGAGACCTGAGTCTCAGGCGTCGCTATGTTTCATACATGTTATTCCTTGTTTTTCAGCCGCACGGCTCTTCCGTGCTTGGTTATTCACCTTTCCCTAATCCTTAAAAAGGAAACTGCTGATTAAGCCCAATATAAAACTGCCAAAATGTGTGTTAGTGCAGGGGTACAGAACCTCCATCGGATTTGTTGCTTCATATAAATGCCTCTCATGATGGTTATAAAATGTATTTCTTCGGAAGAAAAAATTGTTATAATTAATTATTCGTTATAAACTGCTAATAGTTTCTTTCCTTATGTTTTTTTTCGATAGTAGATAGCGAGATGTCACTCGCCCACTTTCTTAATTCATTTCAGTTCAACCCGGTCGTAATAATTCAACAACGAAATAGAGAACTTAACTTTTTCACCCTGAAATTCATAATTTATTTCAATTTGAAACAGAGAATTTTAACAATCTTTAATCTTCTTAAATATTTTAAGGTGACTCTCTTGCAGGGAGGGTCAAATTAATTACGTAAATTGTTGAAAAAAGAATAATAATTAACCGTCCGCAATTATAAACCTCAATTCCTACTTTAGGATATGAAATAGGCGCTTGCGTTCGCCTTTGAATCATGCGCGTAAGTTGCTGACGAAACGGGTCAGAATAATTCATAACAGGACGGATCGGTTCAACTCGCATTTCAACAATACGAGTCAACCAACCCGTAACCCATCCATAGGGGACGGGTCGACCATACGGGTCAAAACTACGATTCTGCCGATCTCTAGTGAGTATGTAGAAGTAGAAGGAGGCAGTGGAATGGAAATGGTTTGGGAATAATGAATTAAGTTAAATGCCGAAGATAGAGAAAAGAATACATACTAAAGCTACCAACCAAGACAACTTTCAAGTACATCTATATTTCTACACAAAAAGATGCTTCATATAATGATTCAGCAATTTAGGAAAATAAATACTTGTATTTCAATACTCCACAGGTAATCAAATTTAACAAAATAATTCCTGTAAAACAATATGTTAACTTACTCTTAATCAGCATTTATGAGAAAACCAGTATAAGAAAATGATAAGTTATCCTAATACATGTCTGATTGTGCCATCATCATCATAAATCATCATATTTAGAAACATTTAAAATGTTCACAAAAATATTAATGGGTATCAATAACATCGGTAGGCAAACACAACACACACCCGTAACATTTTGTACTAAAACGTTTTTGTACTTCAGAATTCTTAATAAAAAATCCAATTTCAATAAGTACAATTTACTCCAACATAAAAAAACAGATTGAACAATCTGAACAGAACAGTTAGTTTACTGCAAACAGCTTATCCCTGTTATTCTTGGATGACAGAAAACAAGGACCTTAACACATTCACTGCAGATCACTCCACAATTGGAGTGATAAATGCATTGGAAATGGAAGTATCCACAGTGAACATGTTAAATAGGCATAGCTGTACAGTATAATTATGTGTATCTATATAGTATAAACTTAAGAATGTCAACCTTAATAATTGTCAATACTTGCACAAATATGATCAAGGGGTATATACTGACATTTTTCCAAGCTTATTTGATTTGATGTCCCACAAGTAGCCAAAAACATTATCAGAAGAGTATAAAACTGAATGAGAAATACATCAAACAACAGCCATGACTCAACATGACCTAAAGAGAGAGGTACTTTTCTAAGGAGGTAGTAAAGTGTTGGAATTCACAATCATTATCATCATAAATGAAATGCTTAGGAACGATATTTTATGGCTTCTTTACACAAACTCCAAACTTTCTATGCTTACATTTCAATTTCACTATAGTATTGAGCCACTTAAATAAAATCTCAACAGATATAAAAAATTGATGAAAATAGAAATTTTATTACAATTCCTATTCATAAACTCTCAAAGGTGTTTAGCTTTTTTCTGCAATTGTCAGCATGTGATCAGTAAATACATATTCTTCAGTCAATAAAACTTACAAAAGCTAAGATATCCAAACATAAGACTCAATAATTCATCTAAATTTCTCTGTTGAAAATTACTTTGTCACAGACTAAAAACATAATTGTCAAATCGATTAAATCGTAGCTGTTACATTAATAAAAAAACCTGAGTAAGGCAGAGGCAGTGAGTATTGTAAAGTACAAGACTCACAGTGAACAAGCTAGAATTCCCAATGTATTTTATTTCAAGAAAACATCTTTTTCCCCTCAAAGCATAATTATTTGATTAAAATTACAATGATGTAATGAGAACTAACATTTTTTAATAAATGAACAAAATTTCTAACCTATCTCATAATCCCCATTCACACAATCACAATACAAATAAACTGGCATTAATACTAGAGACTAGAAAAATTGGCTGAAAAAATTAAATTACCATTTTTACGATCTTTTAGGAAAGATCCACAATCATACTATTTTCAATTATTATTTTAAAATATTTTATTTTTACTGAGGCAGATTAAAATTACTTTACTGAAATAGTTAATTAAATTAACTTTGTACAATTATTTGCATTTAAATGACATCTCAAATTTCATTATGAAATATGGATTTTCTGTTATTATCACAACATACAAACATACCTTATCAGCTTGATGGTGACTTGAAATACATTTAAATGAAAAACTTTGATTTTCATGTTTAGGTAAATTAACTTTTCTCTATATATAGCCATCTGACATTTTTCCATAACTCTAAACCATCAAAAAACTCTAAGAAATCCCCATAAACCATCATCATCATATGGTAAACCATGATTTGGCCTCTAATCTTGAGAAAAGTGCCTCAGAATGTAGAACTAAAACTAGAATTCTAAATTACCAAAAGGATGCAAATTAAAATGCTGCGAAATGTTATTCATGATAAGAAAATATATTTATATTATAAAGAATTTTCTGAAAAATAATAAAATTTAAAGAGCCTGTGAAGCAAGCAAAAATGCTGAAAAAACTGAAGATCTGAAAATGAGGTGATCCCATAAAGACAAAACTAAGTGGTTCCTAAATCTATGTAAGACAAGTCTATGCCATCATCTCAACTATTTCATTCAAAACTTGTACAAATCCACACTTTTTATAATTGTCTTACATATACAAATCCAATAATGGATTTGTATATGTAAGACAATTTGCAGAGAAACTCTAATCACTAAAGTTACCGGCGATTTATTATATGGATCCATAAAGAATTCAAGATACTTTATGGCAAAAAAGGGAGTGAATAGCCACTTTTAAAGGTGCATCTAAAGCTACTAGCTGAATTAACATAGGTTACAAAATATCAATACTTTTCAAAATAGAGTATATTTTTGGGAATGCTACACTAATTAATTACGTAAATTGTTGAAAAAAGAATAATAAGTATTATTTCTAAGTATCACTTGAAATACAAACTTCAAATCAAAAAATCCTACTCGATAAGAGTAAAATATGTAAATGATGCAGTTCAATATAATATTAGTTATAAACAATATTTTAATGCAAAATTAATAATCCAATTCCATGGAAAATGACTCTATACTCTTAAATATTCTAAATATATTATGAAAAATCTTCTTTTCTAAGCACAGCTTTATATTTACATAATTAATTTTTAAGAAATGAAATTACAGATCAAGAGTGAAGAGTTTGTAGCTAAGGCATTGCAAAATGTCGGGAACTATCTCTAAAACAATGTACAATGTTAACATTCTGTATAGATACACTCCTGATAAAGAAAGGGGAGGTAATATTACATCATATTTGATGTAAAAGGATTACTAGCTCTAAGTTTTCTGATCTGACCAAATAAGAAAATCAATCAAACCAAGACATTCTGTATCATTTGTAAAAACTTTTCCTAATGCAAGTGGAATGAGTTTATGATGATATTTAATTCAAGAGAATCTTTCATTTGGAGTAAGTATTAAAAGAAACTGACACAATTAGACATTCACAGTTAAGTCTGTAGTTTCTTGAGAAGATATAGCAACTGATACTCAAAACAATAACGTGAACTCACAAGAGACATTACATGAGACTAAATATTGAAGATATATAACACTAAAAATTATTACATTATTATATTCATTATCTAAGAAGAAAATGGTTCCCTTCTCTAAATGTGTGCCACATTTTGTTTTGGACTATATAAATCTTTCATTTTAAAGATGAACAAAAATTCTTCCAATGCTTTACAATGAATGCCTGGATGTTAAATTATAATATCATGGCACAAGTAATTCAAATACAAGCCATAAATTACATACTTCTTACAAAGCATTCATTAAAAGATCACAAGATCCAGAGAAACTTACTCAATACATTAACTGATCTGGTTGAGTATCGGTTAAGAATTATCTGCAAATCATGCTTTACCAATAATATGAAGATGAATTAGTAGCTATGAAATGTAACAACTTTAATCTACTGAACTAATATGTTTTTACCATGAAAAATTTATGTGACTGAATTTTTCTTCACCCAGGCAAGCTATTAGAGTTTGAGAAAAGCTCCAAATAGCCGTTGTTTGCGAGCAAACTAACCGTTGAAAAATTCCAACCAGCAGAGGTTAGGGTTCTCAGTGGTAGCACTTCGCTTTCAATCCGTATTTGTGGTTAATAAATAACGCAGTGATTCTTCTCTCCCGAAGATGGCAACATGTATGCTGAAATATGTACTGAGAATAATACTTGCAAAACACAACCACTGAGATCTCTAACCCCTGCTGATTAGAATTTTTCAACAGTTAGGTTAGTGTGTTCGCAAACAACAGATATTTGGTGGTTTTTTAAAACTCTAATGTTTTACCATAGCTGTGTTCCTTTTCCTGATAGATTCCATAAAAGCTACATAATACAACAAAAAGCGTACAGGCTTCATTGTATTATATATTAATATCAGTCAATTACATTTACACAGATAAACTATGATACATACATAATAGACAAATAGAAGGTGGATTTGCCAACAAATAGCTTTTCTGAATTAACTAACATCTAATATTGATAAATATGTCATATTACCAGCATTTAGTAAAAACCAGGAAGCAAATCTTAACTGAAACAATCTGATATTGAAAATGTATTTTAAGACAAGGAAGATGAGGATGAGGCCTCTGATCACCAATACCATTTTATTCATATCACAAAAATTAGTCTCGAGTAGATAAGAGCGCAGAATAGGGAAATTTTCAATGAAGAAGGGTTAGAATGAATTAAAGGAATCATTTAAGTATTGAGTTCCTACACAGTGTGAAATATCAAATTATGAAAATTCTCGTTTCAATCAAACTGATTCAAATATATGAAAAAAAAACGAATTCAGTAAAATACATCGTCTGTAATAACAGGCATATATCCAAAACGATGTTTTCATTGCTGATCCTTCATATTTGATGGTGTCTGAATCATACCAGATTCTTCTCCTCCCAATGAGCCAGTAGATTGATCCACAATAGAAATTGTTCCCAATGTTGTATGAAGTTCTTCCTGCATTTATTTCTATGACTCTTCCTTGGGATTACTACAATTCTTGAACTAATTAGAATTCTATCCACCATCCTTTCACACAGGTATACAACATTCAGAATGCAAAAATTGATAAAAGTAATAATATAATGATCTTTGGTTTAAATTGTAGGAAATTAGATAACTAACGCTTACCCAATCTTTATAATTACACTAACATTACAGATACCAACTCTTCAAGTACCCAGTTTTCTGATATTATATAGCAAACAAACAATGACCATCATTGTGAATGACACGCAATTCCTAAGAATTTAGTAATTAATAAGCAGAGATTACATTACATGTTTTAGTTTCCTTAGTTTTAATTAGGAGTAGAAGTCATTAGGATAACATAAGTCTTGAAAAAATATTTCAATGGATAACTTGATATATTATGTAGACACACACCAACATCAGTTGATGCCTGTGACAAAAAAACCATTAAAATGATCTCAGTTTGTCTTCTTAATGATAATACTTGCTTTTTCGAAATACCACCCATTTATTTTAAAGGGGAGTTCTTACAATAAGGATTTTTTAAAGACCTTCTTGCGTTATTTAAACAACCTTGAATTCCAGTAATTTTTAAAGAAAATTCACAGGTAACTCTTTAACCTTCATAACCTTGAAAGTCACTTAACAAAAAAAATCCACTCAAAACCCCTCAGCAGTCAATTGGATGTAGCATTACACCAGTCAATTCAAGTACACTATACTCACATATAAACAACAGTACGTTGTCTAAATCTAACAATTATTCTATTTTTAAATTACATAAAAAATAAAATCTTTCCATGATTTAACTTGATACATTCCATCACATGAAAATAATCTAAAGTTACATTTTTACTGATAATTATCATTACAGATGCACATAAGGGAATGTGTACGTTCCACATCAACAGTAGGTAAAGAAAGAGCATATTAATCATATGCGTTTCAATATTATTAATGAGTGAAGCTTGACCAAAGCTCTCTACCTCCATTAGAATTTAATGCCTTATGAAATTTTAATGAATAAAAAACACCAGCCTAATGATAATTAGGCTGGTGCATCTGTAATGATAATTTGGTCCCAATATGAAATCCATAATACATATTAGTTATAAACAATATTTTAATGCAAAATTAACAATTCCAATAAAAATAATCTAAAATCAAGAAAAATAAGCCTATTCCCAAATCTATCACTTTCATTATTCTCAAAGTCACACATCATCTGCAGTAGCTTAAGAAATTGTTCCAAGGATGAAACCTTCCGTTCAGTAAAACACCAAAATAAAACAATATTTCACAGTGGTCAGGATAAGGTAGAATACATTTGAATTGATTTATTTATTCAGTGGGATGGGTAAAGCAGGTATTTATTAAACAAAATAAGTCTTACCTTTAAAGTCGCCATTTAACCGTCACTTTCATTTTATTGGTAGTGATTACAAATAAAGAACTAAATTGTAGCATAAATGCAATATCGAATTATGACAACTATTGTGTGCGCTCTCAACATGACCAGTGTCAAAGATTTAAAGAAAATATCGATAAAACGTCTAACGGAGACCATTCCCTCTAACAGTATTGTAAGATAAACATTATCAAAACTACCCGAGACCAAAGAATGAATACTGTCATGTGATCTATAAGTAAATAAACCCCTACCTTACAAGTCGACTAACTTCTTCTTTACTTTTAATTCCACCATCTGGTGCCAATAGCACGCTAAGACATTTGAGAAGTTGTAGTGGATCTATCCTAGGCTGTAAAAATATAAATAAAGAGAGAATTAGTAACGTACAATCAATAATGTAAAACATACGATAAATATTTACACTTCCATTCATTTCTTAAATTAAAACTTGAAGTACATGCCGCCATCTCGCGGACAAAATTGTAACTACATTCTATGCCGAAAATGGTGGACAACGCCTATGGATCCGCCATTTTTAATAAAAAATCGACGGGCAATATGATAATTACCATTTTGAAATCCGAAAGACACCCAATTCAGGAAAAAAATCACATTAAAAGCTGCACGAACGACGTTAATGTATCACTAGGACACCTCCGAAAACGATCTTCTATCTGGAAACACAATTGATATTCGTTCCCAAGTACGGAAAACCAATATGTCGTACTTCCACGCTACTACTAATAATTTCGAAATACACCGAATCACTACTTTCCCACAGAATATTACAATTAATGTTTGGAATGTCACTGCCTTTTATGATACAAGGCTCAGAGTCAAATTCTTTTGTGATTTAAGAAGTAGCAGTTCTATTTAAGACTGTTCAGTAAGAGATTGATATAAAATGTATGCTTTCCACTATTAAAATAGTACTTAAGTTGAAATAATAATTTAATTCGTACCATGGTTAATGGAACTTTTTCAAGATGTATTCCATACGTAAAATATGTAATAATTACAAGTTAATTTAAGGATAATTCGAAGCTGAGTTTAACGACCAACAGCACTTGTCTCCCTTTGCACACGGCTCCACCCTTCTACGTGCTATCTCCAATGACGTCACAAACTGGTTTTTTGACTATCCAAATTAAAGTTTATTAAATAAATTAAACATATATCACCTACATTAAGCATTTAAAAAATGTTGGATAGTTTTTTAAAAACTTGCTTAAACGTATTTATAGCATAAAACTCTTTTCAAGAAAGGTTTGGGAAATTAAACTATGTTTTGACTCAGTACTTGAAAATGTAGTAAAAAAATTAATTCTACTAATTATGATAATATTCATTTCTTTTTCCTGTTTCTTTTGATAACCGAATTTTTTTCCCGTAAATAGCTTTTGTTTGTTGTAGATTTCAGGGTGATATTTTATTAGGCGCAGAAAATGAGTCGAGATCATTGTTATCATTTTTAGTAAATTTTTGGACCCTTTCTATAGATTATACTTCGCATTGAATTAAAAAGAAAATTGTTGTTGCAATTATTTGAAAGACAGTAAATATACGTGGAATTATCGTAGATTTTATTAGTATATTAGTCTTATAGTGACAACATTCAACACTGAGTTGAATTATATTCGCTTATAATTTTTTCATGCATAAAAGGACAATAAGGAACATTATCAATTAAAATAATGTTTATATATGGTTTTATTATAGATAATGAAGGTATTCATATCATGTATAGTGTAGATGACTGTCGAAATGTGCACCTTGCCTTGCGCTTAAGTTAGTTTTTCTGTTAGCCAGGTAATCTTGTCCAAACGATGAAAAGTGAAGATAATCAATAAACAAGTAATGGGAACTCCTAATGATTGGCAAGTTAAGAAGCGAAAAGTTTCAGAAAGGGGACGCTACCTATTAGAAACATCGCAATGGAGCGATTGCAAGTTTATAGTTGGGACGGAACCACATCAAGAAGTAAGCATAATGGAATTTTCGCATTGCTCGCTTAAATATGTTTTATCCTTTTTGTGATGAACTTTTGAGTTGATGTTTGTGTAATCATTATTTTTTTTAGACCTTTCAATGTCACAAGCTCTTCTTAGCCATTGCCAGTCCTGTGTTCGACGCAATGTTTTTCGGTGGCATGGCTGAAAAAGATGTTCCAATACCAATATTGGATGTTCAACCGGAGGCCTTTCGAGCTCTACTGGAGTGAGTATTTTCATCTATATGCTTTTTTTTAAAGTCACTGAAAATCATTTGCACCTGAGTTTTAACTTCTACTTAGATTGGCCCGCATTAATGATATCATCAATTGCGTTTTTCTTAGCTTTTGATCAATCTTAGGCCTAACTTTGGCTCTTTTCTTTTTAGAAAGAAGGAAAGATTAGGATTAAATTACTGTTAAAATCGTATATTTCATTTTATAACAATATTCAGTCATGATTGGTTTCACTATGTAGTAATATTCTGCCAAGGATACTTTGTCTTGAGAAGAAATACATTTGGTATTTACCGAAACATTCTACTTAGTGATTTTTTTCCCGCTGACTATAGCGCACAGTTTTCTGGTGTTGGGAATGGTTTGGAAGGTGTTTATGTCGCACTAAAATTTCAAAATGATATTTCCGCCTATTCTTCTGATGATATTTACTTCAGAATTACTACAACAATCGTTAAATGCCATCTAAGACATTTCTTTAAGAATGTAAATGTTTATATTCTCTTATAGATACATCTATACAGACGGCATAAATCTTCAGTCTTTTGACCAAGCATGTGAACTCTGTTATGCTGCCAAAAAGTACATGCTACCTTATTTAGTGGAAGAATGCACAAAATTTCTTTGGAGAGACCTTCATCCTAGGAATGCTTGTCGTGCTTATGAATTTGCCAAGTTGTTTGAGGAACCAGTTCTAATGGAAAAATGCTTAGAGGTAGGGATCAAGCCATTTCTTACTGGAAATGAATTCTGAAAGAACCTATGGTAAAATATCTACTGTACTTACTACAAATACTGTAAATCAAAGAATAATCAATTATGTTGCAGATTATGTGCTCAGAAACACAAGCTGTTTTATCTGATCCGAGTTTTGAAGAAGCTGAACATTCAACTTTAGTAACTTTACTTGAGCAAGAAAATCTTGCTGTGACATCAGAGCTGATTCTATTTGAGGCTGTAACTAGGTGGGCTGGGAGAGAATGCCAGCGGAGAGGTTTAACACCATCTGGAGAAAATCTGCGTACTGTTTTAGGGTCTGAACCCTTGAGATTGTTACGCCTGCTGACATTAACACCTTCGCAGTTAGCCAGTGGGCCAGCCATTTCAACTCTTCTTACCAGAGATGAAGCATTTGCTCTTCTTTTGGAAGCCTCTGCACCAAGAGAGAGTGCAGATCTACCAGAAGGACTTTGTACTAGCCGGGTTCCAAGATATCACCCCAAGAAGCGCGGATGTACAATGCCTCCTCGTTTGGGGAAAGCACATCCTTTCAGGAAAGTTGGATTATTCAGTGGTGGCAGCCCTCCTCTGGAGTCCACTGATGTAAATTCTCATCTTTTCTACTTCACTGATTACATTTTTAAGTACAGGATATTGATATAGCATCTAAATACATTCCTTTCCACTAAGTCTTTGCTTACGGATATTTCAAAATCGTTGCTTTGAATGCACAATGTGGCTTTTCATTTAGGGTTCATGGAGAATATTAGATATTAAGGCAGGCTTAATCATTGTTTTTCATTAATAATTAGTTGTAAAGTTAATTTTTATTCAGTTAAAAATGCTTCTCTTGGTAACAATATTGGTGATACCTTCATCTTAACCTAAATTAATACCTGCAAGCTGCCTTTGGACAGTACACTATTAATAATAAAGTAATATTTTGTATATATAATAGAGAAAACAGGACTTCAGGTCTTAAAAACTAAAAGAGGCCACTGGACATTTAAATTTTGCAACCTGAATGTAAGTTAAACACCTTTTGAAAAAAGGTATCTATTTATCCTTGCAAACTCTCAGCTTAAGAGAAATATGTAAATGCCTTCCTTTCCTAGTATTTTAAGTTTTAAATCCATGTAAAAGTTGACCTTATTCCTTAAATTTAAACTTTACCCCCTTAGCATAATCCTATGATGGCCATGACATGGGGATCCCCTTCCAGGAGTCATTGCTGGAGGAACATGATTCCTGATGCACCATGTTATCATGCTACCGGTAACATGGAAGCATCTGTAACATTCACAGTGGACAGAAATATTTGCGTAGTAGGCATATTGGTGAGTTTTTATTTAAAGCCAGTATATACCAAGTGCTCAATTTTATTAACTGAAAATTCTGTTGATGTCTGTTATGAAATTGCAGTTCTTGCACTGAATTAAATATTCAGCAACATGATGATAGATTATTTTCATACCAGAATTGACTGACTTAAATTTAAAGTTTAATGTGATGCAATGAAGTATAGATGTTCATTGGCTTATGATCTATGCAAATTGAATTTGGTCGATTCTATGACCACTGTTATTCTGTCTTTCAATAGTTTGACACATAAGTCAATGTCTATGCAGAACACAAATGCATCAATTATCAGCAGTGGTTGAACCTATATTAATTTTTATGCATAGTAATATTTGGTATTGTATTTCTACCGAAAACTGCATAAGAGATGAATTTAGTTGTGCTCATGGCCAATGCTAGATAGTGCTACACTTTTTTTCGTTAGAGTGCATCAATCCCATTTTATAATGTATGGAAATGTCATATTCATTCAAATACCCATAAATCGTTTGACATGAAAAGGTACTGGTATCTCTTGTAGTTAGTGATTTGATTTGCTCTTGGTAAATATGAGAAAGTGGTATTTTTACATTCATTAAGTTTTCATTTTGCAATAGTTTCAAAATGTATTGCATCAAATAAAAACTGAATCATTTAAATACATATATTTTCATCCTTTTTAAATTAAAAACCTGGTCTACATCACATTTCAGAATTCAATTTGCTATCTCTTGATAGCATAATACTTGGCATATATTTTCTCCTTCTTGATTAATATAAACACATCTATTTAATGGCACTTTCAGAGTTGCAGGTGTGCACACTTTCCTGATTAAAGTCATGATGATGAATATTTTTAACATTTTGCTCAAAATCAGTATAACAAAGGACTTGTCAATCCCACATAGCAAATGCTTAAGTTTTGGCCTACACAAAGCATAGATGTAGCCTTGTAGCTTATTTAGAATCTATAGTTAAATTTGCTGCCTTTGGTCTTTCATTTACCTTACTTTAATGATCTTCCTCCTAGACAAACTAAGTGTTTAAAAGGCGATAAGATCTACCCTATTATTGTACTTTTTTCACTTAGCCTTAAATCCAGTTGTTGAAATGTATGCTCTGCGGAGATAATAGTGGGGAATGAGTGAAGAGTTCACTCTCATATTTCCAAAATTTTGTTAACTCTCAAAACTCATTCTAAGCCACTTTAAACTTCCTAAAAAGGAAAAATATTTTGCATTTTGGTGTATAGAAACTCCAAATACAAAAATAATACAGGTAGTATTGTATTAACTCATTTCCTTTGACTTAAAAAACCACAACTACAGATGCAATTTTGGCACCTGGTGGCAACATTGGGTGGTTTGGGGTTATTATGGTGCAGAAAGATATTGAAATTCATGTCATGTTTTCTACTTTAAAAATTAAATGAATCTGATTTCTTGTGAAAAAGATTTCTTGAGAGAATTAAATGAATCTGATTTCTTGTGATCTCTTCTGATTTAAATCCATTCGTTTAAAGGTACCTACCCAAGTAAGTGAGAGGCACAGGCATGGTGAGAACCCTTCAAGTTCTGGTGAGCATTATATTTCTGAACTGGCACCAAGATCATCAGAACTTAATCCATCTTACATGCATGTAATTTCATCTTCTGCAGTTAACCCTTACTCTGCGCAGAGTCCACAGAATCTTTCAAAACCAAGAAGTTCTGGATCAGGACCTAGTATGTCAGTAACAGCTGGAAGTAGTCGCGATACTCTTGCCAGTGATGGTATGTTTGGTGCCAGGATTATGGGTTTTAATGAAGAGTACACCGAGCTTCTTTATGCTCATTTGACTGATGCAGATGGATGCCGCCTAACATACACTCATCTCTCAGCTCGTGTACAGCCTGATTCAATGGTAGAAATCTCTTTCAATCGATCGGTCCATTTGACTCGAGGCAGGACCTACAAAATTGGGGTACAATTCACTAATTCGGGCTGGTATCCAATCGGGGAATGTGATCGAACTGTCAAGTGTGATGATGTAACTTTCAACTTTTGTGTGGGAGGAAGTGACCATTATATTCGGGATGGCCTTATACGTTCTATAATTTTCACTTTCTAATTGCTCATATTTTGTTAACTGCTGTAGATGTTAATATCTTTGTACGTGTTACTACCCCCGAGAATTTTTTTACAAATGTCATACTCTAATGGAAACCTATGATCTGATTTCTTGTGAAAATTATAAATTAATGTTATTTGTTACAAAGTTTAAAACTTAAATTGATTCTAAATGTAAAAAATTGACTTATTTATTATAAATTAGTTATATTTATGAGCATTAATAAAAATTAACTCGGAACATTTCTGTAAATTTCATTATAAGATGCATATTTAACCATTTACCTTATCAAAATCCACTTGCTTCAACTTTTGGTTTCTCCCCTTTATGAGAAAGGATAAAAACAACTTTTGCATATTACCATAGAACTTTAATCTTCCACGACCTAGGCTTCAATGCCAAGTGTCATTGTCAGGTGTGTAAAAGATAGAAACATTCACATGTATAAAGGTAGGAAGAGGGAGAAAGGGTTCAAAAGGAACTCCCATGGTTCTCCATGCTTCTAAGATGGACTGACCAGTCTCTGCAGGTGGTCTCTTGGGAAGTGTTATGCCATTATTATGCTTGCCTTTCCCTTATGTCTGAGAGGGCACCATTTCAGGGTTGTGTACTTGCCTTATATAATTGTGAAGCATGAAATATGGAACTATCTGTTTTGCTTAAACTTTTTCTTCGACTTGATGAAAGTACTTCTATACCAAAATGCCCTCTACTGATGAAGAACCATTTTGGCAAAAAGAATGCATGGTTTATACCTCATCAGAATATTATAAATCAATCAAGTTTGATATCTTCCATCAATTTCAGTTTGAACTTCACTAATCTGACTTTCTTGCGTGAAATATTTCTGCATTTATGAGGTGGTCATTTCCTCTATGAAATGGTTTTTGTGGTCCAAATGTCCCAGAAAATATGTCCATACATATATTTATTTGTTCCTGAATATTTTGATTTATATATCTTCCAAAAAGTCTCAGATTACAGAGCAAAATAAAATAAGCTTAAATTTTCTGTCAGTGGTTATTTATTATTATGTTGAGAATTTTCATAATAATGAGGATTTTTAACCGTTAGATATTATACTCATATCTAATGGTTTAAAAGCCATCAGTTCCAATTCTGATTTAATAATTAAGATTTCCTCTTAACAAAAATATGACCAAAAATTATTCTGATACGCTAGATGAATATGTCTCTAATTCATTTAATAATCTTTGGAGTCATAGTTTCCTCTAATATTTTCCATCTTTGGGTGATAAGGAAATTAGTACTCTTAGGAATTAGGCTCTTAGTTTAACAAGCTGTGCCACTATTTCCAAGGAAGAGTTATAATTTGCAATTTTTCTGAGTTTCTTCATTTAAATGACAAAATGTTCCTTATAATCCCTCTATAAAATTCATAGTATACAAAATCAGTAATAAATTTATGAAATGAAAGCAGAACCCTTTTAATTTTTTCAATTAATAGAGACCGCTCAACAAAGCTTGCAAAATGTTTCAGGAACTGCCAGGTGTGCAGCATAGGGAAACCCAATTGGAGTGTCTGTTTTTCAGTAGAACTGGATCTCAAAATTATTCATTTAAATTTTACATAAAATTTACATTTAATTGGTAGGACAAAGCAGTTAATGAATATTATCCGCTGATAGCTGAATCATAAATAAATCATGTCATTCCCTGCTTAAATTTTAGTAGTTAGCCTTCAAACGAGAGTTTTTTGTTATATTTATTTTATTAATATATTTATATTTTGACCATCATCATTTGACAATCAATCATTCGTAGAGGAAGTTGAATAAAATATATTCAAGAGAAATAAATCAAACACGAAATTATTGTTTCATAAGCTCACCTATTGTCTAAAATTTAAGGAAGATCAAATTACTATTGCATATGAAAAATGAAATATATATTACCCTTTGTAGTATAAACTGTGCACATTATTCAGTGTATTTTTATGTATACCTGGTTTATGTTACTTAAAAGAAATTACTTGTTGGTTACACATTCTCAGAACATGCTTGAACTTTAACATTATTATAACAAATATTTTCTAAACAATTCCATCTAAATGAACACTCTGGTAACTCCATCTCCATTTAACTGATTCAGAGACATGTGCTAAACAAAAATTAGGACAATACTCATGTTAAAAAACATGAGAGGGTTATGTGCTACCTCAAGTTAATACCAATAAGTGATGGTCATTACACCTGAGGAATCTACTGGAGTTTCCATTATGCTTGATTGACGGGCAAGTCTTCCTCCTAAGGAACGTCTACGGTTTATTGGTAATGGACCCAAAGGAGTCCTTTCTGATGGGGTATCAGTAGATGGTGTGGAAGCAGCTGGAGGAATAGAGTTGTCACCTTCTAGCTGCATCACAGATTTTTGTCTAGTTAAATATCTTGATTGAGATGTAGCATTGGCTGCAGCTGTTAAATCATCAAATTCAGTTCCCTCGTTTGCATTTAAATCTTCATAGGAGCTGGTAGGAGAAGCTGGCCTGAAAAAAATATATCTATTTATGCTCTGAAAAACAGACCACTCTAAAATAAAATCATTGAACAATCTGCTTCAGGTTTTTCAAATTCAATTATTCAGAATGAAAATTACTTAGGAAACAAAGGATTAGTTATCCTAAAAGAGATCATTAAAAAATTAATCAATGATAGAGGAATTTTAAATAATTAAATTGCAAGTTAACCCTTTTAGTGCAAGCGGGCTGATCTATCGGCCCATGGGGTATGTGCAAAGAATGCCACAGGTCGATCTATCGGCTGTGTGGTCTATGGTCACACCTTTTCTTTTTTGTGTGTCGCTTAGCTTTTTGTCCCTTAACAACATAAATGAACCTTTTTGTCATACATCTAAGTATTAAGAGTGTATATAAAAAAACTAGCTTTAACAAATAAGTAATAAGCTTAATATAAATTTCTGAGTACAAACATACAAATTCTTCAAAATGCCCTGGCATTTTTCACGTATACCAGGCCTAAGAGGCTGACACTAAAAGGGTTAAATAAAAACTTCTACCTAAAATACAGTATTTCCCATTTAAAAAGGATACTTGGGTTTCCAACCAGGTGAGATCTGGTGACCATGCTGTCGCCAATGTTTTGATGACTGAGTCAGTCATCAAAACATGGTCACCACATCTCACCTGGTTGGAAACCCAAGAATCCTTTTTACACAGCAGCCACCAGGAAAGCTTAAGATCTTTACACAGTACCTTCCATCTTTGAAAAACTTAATTATGCATACTTAAAGAGTTGCTGCATGGGCTAGGAATTGCCTTTGATCAATAATATGCTCGTGTCCCAAAATTGTAAAGAGGAAACAGATTCCTAGAAAAAGGATAAAATTACATTTACTCTAAGGATGAATGTATGAAACGCGCTTCTTTCCATTTTTTTAGTCTGTAGTGATAAAGAAGTCCAAATGCTTATCATAGTGACAGCAGAGTTTTATGAAGCGTCTTTGTTCTGGACTTAACAGTGAACAGTGAGAATTGAACATGCTCTTGACTGTCCCATGTACTTTCATTTAACTCTTCCTTATTTCTCTTCATGCAATAACATAGTCTTAAAGAATTTTGATATATTATTTCACTAGCAATAGTGGGAGTATTTTTAATTCTTCCTCCTATAGCAGTCTTTCTTTTATTGGAATTTTCCTGTACAGCTTTACATCAATGACAGATTTACTGTGTCAACATGAAGTAAAAACAGTCTGAACCAGATATTAGCTATTGATTTTCTATGACCAATATTTAATTTACTATATGATTTTCTATGACCAATCATAACATAAGCAATATGAGCAGTAAATGCTTCTCATGAATTTTTTCAGTTAGTTTAAAAATTACTATGACTATGAGAGATTTTTTAGTCATAGAAAAGGGTCCAGTAGTCACTATAAATGACAGTTCTCAAAAAGTATTTTCAATACAATGCTTTCCACCATCATGAAAATATTTAAATTGCAAGTTTTATTAAAGTACATCATAAACATTATAGTTGTACCTACTAATTCATTAATATTGTTGATTTTCTTTATGTATATTGATATCATCATTCACAGCTCAATGTAGGCCAGTGATTCCCAAAGTGGGCAATACTGCCCTCCTAGGGGGACTGGTCTAACCTATAGGGGTGCTTGATGCAAAAGAATTCTATTCCATTGCTCTTCAGCTTTTTAAAAAGCTACAGAACTGTCAGTAAGGGATTTGGTAGATGTTTTTATCATTGCAATTTTAACTTTTATTCCTATTATTCTCTAGATTTGGTGGTACAAATAATAATTTATCAATGGTCTGGAACTAAAGTGGGCAAAGCATGAATTAGTGTGGGGAACACTGATGTGAGCTATTGTCTGTTACAGTAGGCAGATGTTTTTATCACCAATATTGTAAGGAAGGCTCTGATGACATGAAAGCACTCACTAAATGTTCTAATAACAGACTTCTTAATGATTTTCTTCATACTTTATAACACCCAGGCATTTTTATGGTTGTAAAGTGATGACATAAGCATGATTCAAACACTTGAATTTAGAGAATTTTAAAACTGGATCTACCAATTGCCAGTTAGTTGCCCTAAACATTAAGCTAATCCCTCCTTCAATTTCTGAAGCAATGTTGGGACCCAAGGGTGTGTTATGAGTATCTTAAAAATACTGTATTACTCATACATTTTAGTGCATTCTAACCCACTCACTAAAATACCTGACCTTAATTTTCCAAAGAAGGTACGATATACTGGGCAGAATAGCCCATTGCAGGTAACTGAGAAGTTAATCTTCTGTAATTAAATCTTGGCTTGAAGACTTAGAGGGAATGATGCTATAACAAAATCCCATAGCACAAGTGAATCTATGATTCCTTGGCAAATCCCTGTCTCTTCATTGTGACAGTATTAGTATCAGTGAGATAAAAATATATAATAATATTTTACAATCCTTTTTGTGTTTATACAGTTAAAAATATCTGGTTTTTAATTCAAACATTAAATCAGTTTTTTGCTTCAGTTCAACACTCTTCTGTCTACAGTGCCCTTGGAAGTCATCCCAATGCCAGTGAGCTGGTATATTTCTGTGCTATATCATCACCCACAATCATTGGTTACTATTGGTTATATTAAGGGAGCTAATTTAATTAAAAATTGATTTTGCAAATTTTCTCAGTGATGAAAGATCTCATATAGAAGAAATTGGAAGGAAAGTTTTCTATTCCTTTCATAATTATGTGTTTTTGTGTAATGCAGAGGACTGGAAAATAGGAAAGTGAACAAAAAAATTATCAACAAAATAAATCAAACCAACTTTATTACGCATAAACTTTTGGCAGATCAATGAATTTCATATGTATTACAATTATAAAAATCAAGCAGTTCTCTACATATTCATTTGTTAATTACTTTACGGAGCAATAACATTGAGCAGTAGCATTAGAAAGGAGATATAACTACTAAGGTGTGAATAACAGCTACTCTATCAAAAGCATCTGTAAACAGCACTAAAAAGTTTAAATAGATGAAATAATATAGATATTATAGCTTCGTATCTACAGAAACATAAAAAGGCAAAACACAAAAATAAAGATACATCTTTCATTTTCATAATAGAGTAATACTCAGACACATGCTACCTCAACTTATCTGAACTTGAAGTTACAAGGTTCTTGAACTTCCTCTCCCATTTTGCCGTTCACACATGAAAATTACAAGAAGCTCTTAGCTCAATTTAAAAAGTCTTAAAAATAATAGAAAAAATAGGCTCCAACAAAGAATGTGCTATAGCAACAAAACAAGGAATAAAATATTATTACCTGGCTATCGGATAAAGAAGACACTCTTGTCGGATGAGGTATTTTTAAATTTTATGAAACAATTGACATCCAAATAACTTCATTCTGTGTAATTCATTCATTTTTAAAGTTTTGCATTAATATGAATAAATTATTACAGTTTTTGTTAAATCTTTTTCTTCTATTGTTTTTGCTAGTCTTTTGTCCCAATTAAGCAAAACTATACATATTTATATGCTGTACCCCAACTTAAGCAAATTCTACATATTTTATTAGTCCCACCAATTGTGTAACTTTGGAGTATCACTGAACAAGAAATATTGCAACAAATGGAATGTATCTGGATGATTAATGAAAAGAATCTTGAACAGGCATATGGGAATGGATATAAGTGGTTCAGAATGTGTTACAGATAAAATAAGCACATGATCTCAATAATTTGTACTCTCTAAAAGGAAATTTCGTATTGGGAGTTAGAAGCTATAAAACAATTTTCAAAAAATCGATAAACTATAATGAAAGACTGATCTACCACCCTAAGTAATTTTTCTTGATTACTTAAGATGTGAAATCCACTTATTTCTGTCATGGTATTCAGTTTTCAATCTGTCACCATTTCATCAGAATAGATAATTGATTATGCTGATTGTTAGCTTTTTGCAATCATTGTTTCTGTAAATACTTACAAAAATTGTTCATACAAGTAGTACTTTTATTATTTTAACTATCTCTTCCAAATCTTTCTCTTCTGTTCTTGAAATGTGCATGATTAGAACAGAAAAATGATTCAGTATAAAATATTTTTGAATCATATTGGATCATCTTATCATAAAATTCCTTTTCTTCTTGTGTAATCCTTTTATTTTAGAGGAGATGTTAACTTATCCAGGAATCTGTGAAAAGTGTTTCATAATTATTTTATCAACAACAATGCAGCTACATTTTTACAAGAAAATAATAAAATAAGATGCAAAGGAAAAGTGAATAATTAGGAAATAATAATGAAACTTTATGACTAAAAATTCAATCTAGCATAATATCGAATATATAGCTTTTACATATCTAATATATAGCTCTTAGCTGGCAAAAAATGCTCCAGGAAACATCAAACATCAATCAAGATAAGATTTTCTAACCTTGCTGGAATACATCGCATGCATTCTTTCAGATCCCAATCTTTTCCAAATTCTTCTCCTTCTTCAACTGTTTGTGGAAGCCGATGATGCAATGTTTCAGGTAGTCGAAGGCCAGACAGTCCTCCAATAACTGATACCACACCAAGGATTACAAGAGGTAGAACCAACATCTCTGAACCCTGTTCAGAGTGAGAGTGAATTTTTAATTAATGATGAAAGAATTAAAAATTAATTTTACAGGTTACTACTAACTCTTAACCCTTTGGTTTAGTTCCTTTAAGATTTTCTGCAATGGACAGCAATTACTTAAAAAAATTTGATGCCGCCAAAATATTTTTTGTAGATTGACTGAATTGTAGATTGCTGACAGTAACTTAAAGTTTTTCTCAAGAACTACATGGTTAATTTAAAGATGTTCACCAAATGGTGTGAAGTCAAGCCATAATGAATTTGATTAAAATAGAAATATCACTTGATGACAAAATTCTTTTAATAAATAGAGCTGTTATTGAGAACCATACCAAATATACAATGAATGGAATGATGATAAGTCCAAGGCCAGCAATGTAAGCGCTAGCCCCAATTCCTATTCCACGTAACGAAGTTGGATACAGCTCACCAGCAAAAGGATATATGATGAGGAATGAAGCAGATATTGAAGATTTCGCAAAAAGAAATAGGAGGAGAGTGGCAGTCACTGCATCTGATTTTTAAATGAAAAAAATCATAATAATAATATACTCCATTCTCATATAAATCTAACTTATTATGATTCACTGATGAGGCATTTGTTATCCTTTAATTTCCAAAAATTTTTTTCTGAATGAGCATCAATTTTTTAAGCCTTCGGAAAAGATGAATCTCAGATACCTCAGAATCTTATGATATCTCAGAAATATATCATAAATCAAACTTGAATATGAATTTCTGAATGGTAAGCCTTTTGGATAATAAAAGTAAACTTAGGAGTTGTAAAAAACTCAATTGAATAATGAAATAATAATTCCCAGGCAATTATTAAAGTGTACATTTTATAATAACAACAAATAATTGTAATATGATGTATACCTTCAGGAAGAAGAACAGTTACTATGCTGCTGATTCCGCTTAATACCATGCAGACACACAGAGGCCATCTTCGGCCCCATTTGTCCATCACAAACCAGCAAGCTAAATAACTGGGAACTTCTACCAACGATGACAACAAAAAACTAACATACTGATCACTTCCAAGGGCTGGACCATAGTAGCTCAGTCCTACATAAACCATCTCATTCGCAAACCTGAAGAGTCAATAGGGACATTGATGATTTGAGGAACATTAAATTTCAAATATTCTATTACAGAAAACATTTTAATCAGCAAGGAGCAAGTAAGCAATGATCAAAGATAAAACCAGTAAGGAGATTAAAAGTAAGGGATCACATTTCAAACATTCTGAATCAGTGAAATCATAAGATATCATACTGTAGGAAGTTTTCTCGGTTTTCCTGCTTGGTTGCTCCTTGAAACGCAAGAAAACTTCCTACATATCATATGCCGGGAAATTACGAGATATTTCCTATATCATACTGTCTTTAAAAATAATTATATGATAAGGAATGCAAAATCTTTGAAATAGTGAAAAGTTACCGGCTGATTACTACTTCATGCAGGATGACCAGCTATATCTTATATAGAACCCCCCTTTCTCCTTGTTTGCAAAACAAATTATGGCTTATTAAAAACCAAAATGGGTAATTATATATTACAGGAAGCTTTAACTCACTAGCTGCTAGAATGCACAGAATTGGCTGTAATCAAACTATATAAATCACCTCCTATCATACATTCATTGCTTTTTTATTGCAGGCAGAAAGAGCATAGTTTAAATACATAGCTTTCACAATATTCCATTTCAGGCTGAGCATATTAGAAGCCTCTTTCTCTTACAACACTCCTTATGCTTATTCACTTTCATTCATCACAATGTTTTGTTCCTTTTCTTCAAGGTCTCATCTATTCTGCTAGTACCCCTCTCTTTTTTATACCACTGGTACATTCTTTATTGCTGAGCTTAACTCTATCCTCTTTATAGGTCCAAACAAACATAATACACCCATTTCAAACAAGTAATCTTTTTCTCTCTATTCTTGCATTCTTTCATTCATTACCCAGCCATTGCAGTAACATACGAGTATTCAGAAGGAGAAAAACATCAAACAGTCAGCTTTATGTCTCTCTTTAAGTTTTAAGCAATACTGGTTTTATTTTTGTTCTGATCAATACCACATAATTCTTCTTCAGACTATCTCCTGTCACGGAAAAATTAATGAAACATTTTTTTCTTGAGTATAAATCTTCAGTAGTCTATTCAGGACATTCCGGAAAGGTATCCAAAAATTCAAGCCCTCATGCACCCCCTCTCAACATTATTTATGAATACGCTACTGCATTAATGGCACAGAATTTCCTACTATTTCTTCTTCAATGTACTCTCAATGCATTGAATGTGCTCTATTCAGGACATTCCGGAAAGGTATCCAAAAATTCAAGCCCTCATGCACCCCCTCTCAACATTATTTATGAATACGCTACTGCATTAATGGCACAGAATTTCCTACTATTTCTTCTTCAATGTACTCTCAATGCATTGAATGTGCTCATTTGCTTTGCCTAGCAAACATAAGATTTGCAAGGTGAGCCAAAGAACATTAGCATACTATCTAACAACGTTTGCAACTCTTTTGGTAATTCTTACAAAAGAACAGATTAGTTCAAATTCAAAATCACTTAAAAATAAAATCCCCATATTATTCAAATTTTTGTACATCTCTCTAATACATTTATTAATGTTAAATTATCAAGGATGAATTGTTTCCTTCTTTCACACCTCCTTAAATCTTGAACTACTAACTTGGTTCAAAAGTTCTTTTAATTCTAGCTTAACTTCTAGTAAATTACAATATATTCCATAAATATGTAAAAAGATGCTAACCAATTAAGAGTAATAAGAGTTGTTTTCAACCGCATATTTGGAGTTCGACAAAGAGCCATCACTCCAGGTCCTTTCTTCAAACGCGACTCCTCACTCTGAGATCGAGTCATCATCATTCTTTGTTTCAGCTTTTGCATAAATCCAGCAGGTAACTGAGTACCATTGACTTTTGCAAGTTTTTCAAGAATTGCCGATGCTTCTTCCAGTCTTCCTTTTGCAAGCAACCAGCGTGGAGATTCGGGTAAGAACCTGAAAATATATTTTTTTTAATGACTGTGTAAATGCAGTAAGAAAATGTATAGGGAGCTTTTAATGTCTGTACTAAGCTATAAGTGCATTGCTGAAGTTAACTTGGTGTTTGAGTGATTGGAAAGTACCATTCTGGACATTATCAATTCTGAAATTTTGATTATAACCTGATGAAATAATTTATGTGAAGCCTCCAGTTATTTTACACTTCTCATTATTAAGACTGACTTACTATCTGAAACAAAACTAATTTCATAATAAAAGTTAAATAACTTCAATACATATTATGAACTACCAAATTACTGGTTTTTTTCCCAGAGAATTGCATACGTCTTTCATTTGATAGCAGTCACCATTATCACAAGGAATGAAGCAAGGAATAATGGAAAAGGTGCTTTTTGGCATTCTCGCTAGTATCTTTGGAGGTTGCACCTTTTGGTTTCATCCTAAAGCATTGTTCAGTGAACACAATTAACTAAAATCTTCCACCCATGCACATTGATGGAGGATTTATTATTAAACTGGAAGGAATTTAAGAGAAGAAAAATTGAAGTCTTGCTTTGTTGTATTTAATAAATTGATTTATGTGAAATTTTTGCAAGGGCTCTAAGACATGGGAGTTCCTAGACTGGCTCAACAGAGTGTTTCAGAGTCCACTTTTGCAGATTATTTTAGATCAATGTTCTCAAAATATGTCGAAGCTATCAAAAGACTTACATTGCCTTTATCTGTTATTATTCTCAAATTCTCATTAACCAATGCAACAGAATAAGGATATTTTCTAGAAAATGAAGATCTTCCTTTAAATATTTTGTCTGCCCAAATGATGATTGGTTTGCTTGTCATGTTGTGCTTGCGCTGATAATTATTAGACAAAAATAAAGTTTTGTTTCAAATAAAATTATAAGAATTTTGCATTGGAGGGCAATAACAAAGGGATAAAAAATAAGAAGAAGATATCAGTTGCAATTTGCAAATATTTAGGTCATATAGAACCTTAGGAAACAATTTAAACACACAGCCAGAAAATTGTAAATTCAACACACTATCTTTTACTTTAAATCAGTGCTTTTTAACCAATATGCCGCGGTGTATTGCTATGTCATGAGTAAGTTCTTGGTGTGCCATGCAATATCCAAGAGTAACACCTTCTTCAATTTTTATATTATATTATGAAATACTTTTTTGTTTACAGGAAGTTTTTAATGTGAACTTTAACGTGTTCACTGCAGGTCACATGTGCATCCATATCACATGAGTTGTTTCACTGAGATCAAGTGGTTAATGCACCTAGCATTTGAATGTTCCCTTTCTCTTCTTACGGCTCCCTAGTCTTAATGCCAGGGAATTTAACCATATTACTTTTTGTTGCAGTCTTTACTCTGCTTTGATGAAAATCCCAAAATTTGGCCAGTTACAGTTTCACTCCTTCTTCTAATGCCAAACTGGTTCAAACAGTTTTTTTTTCACCCCAAAAATTGTAATATAATATAAAATTTTATTAAAAACCAAAATGGGTAATTATATATTACAGGAAGCTTTAACTCACTAGCTGCTAGAATGCACAGAATTGGCTGTAATCAAACTATATAAATCACCTCCTATCATACATTCATTGCTTTTTTATTGCAGGCAGAAAGAGCATAGTTTAAATACATAGCTTTCACAATATTCCATTTCAGGCTGAGCATATTAGAAGCCTCTTTCTCTTACAACACTCCTTATGCTTATTCACTTTCATTCATCACAATGTTTTGTTCCTTTTCTTCAAGGTCTCATCTATTCTGCTAGTACCCCTCTCTTTTTTATACCACTGGTACATTCTTTATTGCTGAGCTTAACTCTATCCTCTTTATAGGTCCAAACAAACATAATACACCCATTTCAAACAAGTAATCTTTTTCTCTCTATTCTTGCATTCTTTCATTCATTACCCAGCCATTGCAGTAACATACGAGTATTCAGAAGGAGAAAAACATCAAACAGTCAGCTTTATGTCTCTCTTTAAGTTTTAAGCAATACTGGTTTTATTTTTGTTCTGATCAATACCACATAATTCTTCTTCAGACTATCTCCTGTCACGGAAAAATTAATGAAACATTTTTTTCTTGAGTATAAATCTTCAGTAGTCTATTCAGGACATTCCGGAAAGGTATCCAAAAATTCAAGCCCTCATGCACCCCCTCTCAACATTATTTATGAATACGCTACTGCATTAATGGCACAGAATTTCCTACTATTTCTTCTTCAATGTACTCTCAATGCATTGAATGTGCTCTTTTCNAATATATGTACTGAGAATGTAAGTTTTAGCTATGAACTTGATGTACTTTATTTTCCTTAACAATTAGAATGGTCAATGAGGCCAAAAGTGAAGATATTAAAATATACTATTCCATATTTATTATTTTTCCTATTTTAATGTGAATTTAGAACGAAACTCTTGAAGGTGTGGTTTAGTGTTCTGCAAAGTTTACAGTTGAACAGGTTTGTGTGCTGTGGAAGAAAAAAGTTCTGAAAGCACTGATCTAGATAGACTAAGGGCAATTTAAAAATTCTGGTTAACCTTGGATTAATCATCCCCCACTTCTTGTTTATTTGGTCTTTTCTTGTGATAAATGTGAAAACCCCCTTATCAATTCCTCAGCTTGAAACCATAAAATTTGATTGATTATAATCCTAAAAGTAATGTGGAAGCTTTAACCTGTCATAGGCAAAATATTACTAATTGTTCATGATTTCAGGAATGAAAGTGGTGATCAATGAATGAATTTTTTATACTTACCACCAATAACCAAAATATAGAAGAAATGGAGCTGAAGTAACCAATGCTAGTTGGACCCAATCACGCACTAGGTATGTTACTCCAGCAAGAATTATCATTCCAAGAGTGTAGAAAAGACAGGTCATCACTGTAACAAATGATCTGTAGTTTGGGCCGACCAACTCCAGAGCTGTTATTTAGAATTTAGAAAAGAAGAAAATGTAAACATAATTTAGGCAAGTGAATTCAGACTAAAAAAAGCAGGTAAATCAATAATTACCTTTATAAATTTCTATTAATGCAGACATCTGAAGAAGTAAACTTAGCTAGCAAGTAGACTGTCTGAAGAAATGTTTTACGATAAACGTTTTATAGGAATAGTGCATAGATTTCTAAGCAGGTAACTGTAACATGGAATAACATATTTTGGGTGTTATCTCTGATGCCATCCTCAATTCTGAAGTTTTCTGGTTAGAAACCTATGTGCAATTTCAATTCTTGGGAAAGCTGCAACTCCTTTACAAACTTTTGTTTGATTAAAATTTTAAACAGTAGCAACATTTTTAGATTAAAGTTAGTAGTTGCTAGACTCTCCTTTATGTTTTTTAATGAATATATATGCTATCACTAGCTCAATTACACTAGTTACGGTTAAGTAAACATAGACCTCTTGGTTGTCACTGACTTGCCTTCTTGACTGTTAATAAATTCCTGTTATTTAGGATAAGGATTAAGTAGGCTTAGATTTGAAGATAAGCAATGAATGATTTAAATCTCTAATTTATGGATGCAAGGTATCATCTGATAGCTGATTATTAGTATTCATAAAATCCATTATTTTGGACAAAAAAGATATTACGGGATATGGCTGGTAAATAGGTCCATAGAGAGCATTGCTCACAGATGATGAAGGGGGCTCACAGATGATGAAGGGAATCTGGTACACTGCTGGAATAGTTAATCCAACGATGAATCTGCAAGCTGCCCAAGACCAGAAATCAGGAGCAAAAGCTGTTAGTATGCCTCCAAACAAAAGAGTAGCAAGACAGGAAAAAAAGGAAATCCGTCTTCCAACCCTGAAAAATTGTAAGAAAATGAACGAAAATTAATAAGTATCCTTTTGAACTTTGGCAGTAGGTAAGTTAATTGTAATACATCATTAAACTGCATCATAAAAATGCAGCAAAGCCCATTGACAATGGTCCTGCTTAAGACACTATCCAGAATAATACTAGGTTTTTTTTTCTGCACCTTGGTCCCTGTCATGCAAAATACATGTTAAAAATATCACTTAAGTTGATCTGCTATCTATGCATATGAACTACGATGCACTACGAACCACTCTTATTCTCCACCTCACTTGTTGGACCAAAATTGAACATATTATCTGTATTGCCATCTTCCTCTATCATCTTCTGCTTTGTTAACAGGGTTTCACCATACATTGGTATTAATGTGTTATACTGTTATATTTAGTTATAAGATAGAAGCAAACTAATAGATTGAAACATTAAAGATAGTTTAAAGTGAATTTTGGCAAACTACAGTTGATGTAGTGTTATTTTGAACCTAATGGTTAAAAAATGTTCTAATTTGAATCAGGAATTCAAAAGAAAAAAACATATTAATGAATAATAAATAGGCATTCTAGATTCAATAAAAGTATTTCTCTTAATAGGTTATTACTGATTTTCATAATTAGTGTCATCCACTTAGTTAGCTAATCTAGCAAACCAAATCATCCAATTACCAATCAGCCACAATATCAAAAACATTGATTAAAGTTATGATTTTAGCCAAAGAAGTATATATTTACAACATTTCCATCATTTTCCTTGTCGTACGGGTTTTAGTTTCGAAGAATATTTTGAATAGTCTACAGAATATTTTACCTATTAATTACAGTATACTTTTTAATTATCTGACAAAAATATAATTACTGCACTACAAACCATGCTGAATTTTACTTGACTCATTACAATTGAACAATAAAAACTAAAAAAATTTACAAAGATAAGGAAAGGTGTTTTTTATCATTGCACAGTAAGCTGTGCAGCTGATCCCAAAGAATAGCAAGTGTGATAATTAGTGACATGACTGGGACTCAAACCCAGGTCTCCCACTTTCTGGGTGGGTATTCTAATCATGAACTACCATGCCATATCTCTTCCACACTGTTTGGGAATTTCATTTTGCTTATGCTTATGCCTTACATGTAAATATTCCAAACTAAAATTTGTAATTCTTTTAATCAATCTTGTAATCCTGATGATAAAGTTTCATCTATGATAGATAAAATTTAAGAAAAATGATATAATTTAAATTTATGTATGGTATAATTCATTTCCAGATCTAAAAGAATAAACTACTCCTTCATCTCTGTTGCCCTCTTGCACATCTTTCCTTATGACCTCCCCATGTTGATGTTGTTGAGGTGCATACTTTTTGGCTTACATTTTCATTGAGTTATATTTAATTTTCTAAAATTCTCATTAGTAGAGGGCTTATAAAAGTAAAGTTTGTACCTCTGATCCTTAGGTTATAAGCTACCTTAAGTCATCCTTTAATGTAATGACATCTTAAATTAACTCAACCAAATATTACTCAACCGATATTTGCAATATTTTATGCTATAAAATACAGAAATATATGTACTGAGAATGTAAGTTTTAGCTATGAACTTGATGTACTTTATTTTCCTTAACAATTAACACAAATAATTATAAAATAGAGATTTTACCTATCATTTAGAAGCCCAAATAAATATACTCCAATTGGACCTCCAGCATTCAAGGCAGCAAGCCCAATTGTGGGGTAAATAGCTTGATCACAGACCAAATCAAACTGGACATGGAAAAGAAATTATGTATATAAATTCATTACTTCAGAATAATCTCGCATTAAAGAGCTCATAAATTTTTCACTTTGGTCCCTATCACTAAAATACTTGGAATGTAAACTTGCAATAATTGTGTGATATTGAAATGTTACAAGATATTGAAACTAAAGCAAAAAGACGAATGCAAAAGTATAGTAATTTCCACATTTGTAGCAGCAAGTCTGCTTTAACATGATAATTTTAACAGTCAATTACAGTCTTTTATGTGAGTATGTTATTAATAATTAACTAATTTCTGCCGGTGTCTATATCTGTTACTTACATCAATGACAATTGAAGAGAATATAGTTTCAGAGTTGTACTCCCAGCCCCAGTCAGGCCTACAAGTAGCTTTGGGCCATTTATTTGATGGACGCAGCTTTGACAGAGGTACACCAGCAACTTCAGCCTCATGAGTAAAGTTAACATTGTAGCGCAAACAACTACTGAGCTCCAGTGTTTCTGAGGATGGAGCAATAGTCGAGGATGGTAGGACATCATTTGGATGGCTGGTTGTAGAAGCAGACGTCTCTGAAGACTCTATTGAGATCTTCCTTTGCTATTTAAGACAAAATCGACAAAGATGAAAAATTAGGCATAGAATAGTTTTTATAAGATTTGGTATGTTATGTAAATTTAATTCGCTTCTATTTAAAATTTAGGATATAATGATTACAGAAAATCCTCATGTCGCAAAAAAGAATAATTAGGGTACTAGGATATGCAAGGTTTGGTTCCAATTGTGGTGAAAATGGAGCAAAATGAATTTTCCTTTGTATTGGTGAGACCTGAAAACAGGGAAAGATACAGCAAATTAATTTATGCATGAGAGATTTGATGAGATAATTACAGAAAAAAGTAAAAGAAATTAAATTTTTTCCAGACCCGTTCTAAAATCAATTAAACAAGCAGAATTGGCCTAACTCGCAGGAGCTCTTTAATTTATACTGCAGAAATCGACTCTATGAAACTGAAGTGAAATAGATTGATGTGTGATGTGAGTGATGAAAAATCACAAAGTGGCAGAATGAAATTTATACGTTGTTGGTGATGTTGGAAAATGTGTGACGATGACGAGAGATTGAATAAGCCAGTTACAGGCACTCGCCATGATAAAGATGGTTATCTTAATCTCTTCAGCTCTGGATTGAATCCTTTTGGTACAAAAATCTGCTGTGAAGCAAATGTGACAAGGAAGAAAAAGAACTCACGACCCCAAGGAACTCCTCTATTTCTGATCTTTATCAACTGTACTCATTAAGATTTGACAGTCGGAAATGGCCCTCGACAAGACAAACACTCATTCAGCCAATTACTATCTTAACAACAGTGTCATGTTTTAGTAGATCCGTCTGACCAATACGCAGTCTCAAACGGAGGTAGATATGTATGAGTTTTGCTTTTGATGCGAGTCTTGCCAACACTGTTTTTCTCTATCTATCACAGTTCCAGAGTATGGTGATCATTTTTCCTCCTTATTTATGTGCGTCCCACGTATTGACGGCCTAATATGTTTCTACATCCGTCTAAAGATGAATGTAATTATTTTGTAGCGGTTTTATGTAATCAATCGAATGAAACGTGTTATTACGCCATGTTCAGCCGCGAAATAGCAATACGCACTACCGAGAAATAATTACAATTCGTCAATATTTATGGAAGATATTTCAGTGAAGATTGACCATTCTTAAATTAAACGCATATTCAGACTCGCTAACACCAGCAAACAACTATGCCCTGACTAGAAATACGAACCCGGGACCTCAGCGTTGCAAGTTTAATACCCTAACCACCACCCCAAGGAAGCAGGCAGAGAAGGCGATCGAAAATACGTAATACACCGCCAAAGAGCGAAAAAACGGAAGATAAATAGTACTTATTCACACATAATAAAGTTTTAACAAAAGTAATCTTTGCCAGCTGATGTCCTAATTTTTCTCACTCTCTCACGATGAATCCTAATAGCCGGACCAAGCGCGGTGTGAGAATCTGCTTGCAACATGTCCTGTATAATTTCCTTTTATTCGGCCACGATTCCTCCAAAACAGCATAAATCCTCCAGAAATGCAGAACCATGTAAGGGGCCATGAGGCACTGTGGACCTTCCTAAACTTTTTTTTGTACCTTCTTGGCCTCCCTCGGCCCTCTCATCACCTGTATTAAATTCGCATTATTTCAACGTCTTGCGTCTTTGATTTGAGAGATTTATTAATTGGGTCATTCACTTTTATGAAATTCTTCTTCCTTTTCATCTTGATATTCTCGCTTCAGGGGTTCCCAACATTTTTGGCTTCCGTTCCCCCTTGAATTTGTGATTAATTCAAAGAAAACACAATCTGTCTCCGTCCACAGAAAATATATTTGAAAAAACACGACCGGTTTCGAGGGTTCTACCTCATATTCAGGCTTTTGGTTTTCTTTGAACAAATCATGGATAAGTTTCACCAAGTATCGCCAGAATTGATTAATTATACCCTTCACTTTTAGTTCCGGCATCCCGTACTCCTAATTCCGCATGATAAGAAATTAATCCTTAATTTACTATTCATATCCATGGAAAGCGGGAATATTAGGCCATTTGCGTACCTCTCAGGTAGTACCACAATGGAATAACCTGGAAATATGACTTTCACAACTAATTTCCAATTATTTCATCATTTAAAATCATTATTTACCTCATCTTCAACGTAACCCCTAAGGGTACGGGTACCTCAGGTTAGGAACCCTTGATCTAACGCTTCGATGTGTAATTCGAGCAAAGATAAGTCAACTCTATTTAAATATAAAACTTACAAAAAGCTAAATAAGATATATAAAGTCAATAAGACGAAGACAATAATTGCCCTATTAAAATTTTCGTTTTAGAGCAGAAGTTTCATTGTTTACAAAGAAGATATTAGTCGGTGACCCAGAAAACTGTTGAGAAGACCGTGGAAATTTTTTATCTTGGCTTGGCGCGGCCAAACATCTGAACCGACCCCGAACATAATCCTTCTCATCTAAAATCACCTCACTCGTAGAATGGAAGCTACCCTGGTGTAACCAATTCTTCCCCTCCTGAAAACCACAATCCAATTATCTGAGAAACGGGGAGGTGGAGTAATTACGTAAAAAGAAGCTGAGTATGGAAATAATGTGTTCGAAGGTTAGTTATTTGGCTTCTCAGAGAACAGGTAGACTCCGAGGAGGGGAGTTTTTAATGGGGTTTCAACAACAACAATACAAGACCTACATAGCTTTGCACGAACTTTGGAATAAAGTGACCTAAAAACATCTGTCAAGGAAGCACTCGATAAGAAGAGCTGTCACAGAGAGTCCGGGACTTCCAGGTGATTGCAATCCACGGTATACGAGACAATTGTGCCGTTCACCATGTCTCTAGAGTTGAATTTAGGAGTATCAAGGACACCGAAGCCATCGAAAATTCTTCTCCTACGTGATCTTTCATGCATCAACTTATCTTCAGAAACATCTCTTTAGAGTCGATCAAAATTATGATACTATAAAATCCCTCTAAATATTTAGCATAGTTTTAGGAAATCAGAATTGGAATTTCTCTAGATAAGTACGAACACTACTTTCCTTTCCCTCCACGGAATCGCGCATTTTTGATTAACCTTGTATTAATCACCCTTAAAAATTCGGACACATGAAAAATGCGAATCCTTAATATAGAACTAAATTTTAAGGTTAATGAAAATCTTTCCTTCACACGAAGATCTGCGAGGTTGCTTCCTGCCTTGCCTTCTTTCTGAACTCTGTCCTTAAATTGGGTAAATGGGGTTTAACCCTGTTGGGACTGATGTGTAGGGTGACGATGACTTTCCTCTCACCATAATCTTTGAGCTGAGATTATACCTTGAAAGGTTGTAAACTCATCACCCTTTTGCCATTGGCAATTTCGTAGAAGCGCATACCATATTAACATTCAATTAGGTAACAAGATAGTAGTGGGAGTTGTAGCTAGACATTGAAAAAAGAACAGTCCAGCGTATTGAACGACTCAAGGACAAATATCAAACCCTTCTAATTAATGTTAAATGACGCAGCCATATAATGAGGGAGGAGTTTCTTTGAAAGTGAATAATAATAATAAAGATCCATATAATTTAGTATTTAAGAGGTAATGTGCAAGTGAATAAAGGCGTTTGGACCAAAGAGGGATCTAAGAAAATCTGAGGGGGTCCGCGGCCCCACATAAGCTACGCCCCTGATGACCGTTCAAGCAAACTGAGGCGTTTTTATGGTTGAATACTAACACCTAGAAATATATTTTAGTTAAGATTTTTATATAAAAGGTGAAGTTAAAGAAATGCTTGATAATGACAACTTGAGGATGGGCTAAAAATGTGTGAATTAAAACATTGCAAATCCACAACAAATTGTATATTTTACTTAACAAATTCGTTTCCGAGGGTTAAATTGTAACTATTTACATGCACAAGTAGTTCTCGAGAACGCTTATTTAAAATATTCATTTCACTGTAATTGTTGGAAATGACAAGATAAATTAACTATTTAAAACAAAATATAACAGCATTTAGTTCTTTTGACGAAATTTTCGTAGGTTTAAGAATATAAATTTCTACATATGACCAATAACTTAGTTTAGTTTAAATTCGACACACGACATCCCGATTGGTTGGAGGTTTTTCTGATCCCTCATCCCGACTGATTGGAGGTTGAGTTGGGTCGGGTGAGATAGGAAATGTTACATAAAAGTCAGTGGGTTTCTTTTCAAATCCATCTCCTTTCCTTACAAGGCAGTACAAGAATTTTTCCGAGGGGAATTCCACAATTTCTTACGTCGACTCATAAACTAGAGAGCTTAAAAGGTACTGAATACCTAATTTCACCAGATTTACTTAAAATATGATGAAGGATGGATGGACAAGGACGCAAAAAAATAGGCAGATCGGCGGAGGAGGGAGATGAGATTACAAAAGGCAGAAAAGAGGTTTTGGAAGAAAGAGAAGGTTGAATGGAAGTAAAAAGGCATGATTGAGCAGGGTTGAGATCAGGAAGAGATAAATGGATAGATAGACTCTTTATGGGCAAGGATAGGCCCATTTGGGCCTCTCTTCCAAGAACCTCGTATACCATTATAATATGTACAAAAATAATTAAAAACTGGAAGAAAGAGAGCGGAGTGGGAAAAAATCTTTGCAACTGATGGTTGACAAAGAAAAAACTCACGTTGCGGGAAAACTCCCACAGAGAAGGGGGGTGAAAAACTCTCAAAAACACAGTAAATGCATACAAAGACATTTATCATACGATACATTTAAGGTATTCGAAAATGAGAAAAAAATGAAAATCGAGTTAAATTGAATTAATGAGGGAAGAGGTTTGAGGAGAGACATGGATGATGATAGGAAATATAGGGAAAATAGGAAAAGGGTTGAGGAATTAATGGGAGGAAGAATGAAAAGAGAGAAAAGACCGCTTATACGTCAAACATAGGCGTAGTCGAACATATAAGCACAACGACGGCTTCCATGGCGTTTCGTCATTGAAGAGGAATTATCAATGACGAAACATTTGGCTGATATGCCAAAATTCGCAGGAATCGGTGCTTACAGCAAGGGTTAGCGATTGGCAGCAAAGATTTTTAGCCGCTCTCAACGTTTCTAATTTTCATAAGACTACATCTCTCGTTAACTCACAACTCATTAAAATACAGATATAACACTTATGTGGGCGTGATAAAAAAGTAAAGGTGAGTAAATATGATCGATATGTAATAAGAATGAAACTGAATTTTAGCGATTTCAAATCCGGCAAACGAGGGCTTTAACATTAATGAATTCTTACCTCAGGATAAGGAGTTAGCTTAGGGAAAGACGGTATAAGGAGGAAATATTATCCCGATTGCCCCTGGTTTTGCTCCTGATAGTATGAATAAACACTAGTAATAAACTAATTCGTGCTATCGTAAAGATGCATTGAGCGAGATGAATTGAAGTTAAAGAAGTATCCTGTAAAGAATGATGAAGATATAAATACAAAAGTTTAATTTATTTTCCCTGTTTCATCGTCGCGTTCTCCTTTAGCCGTTCAGTTAAGCCTTTCGACCAATTTTTTGAGATTCAGTAGATTGATCTTTCCTGAAGGTTTTCTGCAATATTCTTTGTAATCTTTGGTAATTAAAGTGGACAAAGAGCAAGTAGCAAGTTGGAATCTACCCTAAAAATTGAACCCTTTTTACATAAGATTTTGAGATGATAACAAAACCTATTTCGATGAATTACCACGGACCACGGTTTTCGAACTACAACGAGGTATTTTCTCTGCAGGATGCGAATCCTTTTTTGGATCTAATGCGATCTGCTGGGTGAAGCCTGGACACCTCTCTTATAGAAGAAGAATAATGATTTTTAATAACATGATTATTATTGCACCTATATACTCTGGAAGTGCCAAATATTTTACGTATAATTTTCTCTTTAATAAGGCCCTTACCTAGCGATTCCACTACAATGTTTGAGTATGAAGATAAGAAAATTTCTCCACTTCACGGGCTCAATACTTAGATAGATGTGATTCGTCCCTTTATTCTTAAATAGACATTTCAGCTTTACCACCCAGCTTTCCTGGACTTCTTTTTACGACAAGAAATCACTCAAAGGGGTTTGATAAAATTATTATGTGTCAAACACTATCCTTAATACATTGGGTTCAGTGCCGTTCATTAACATTAAAATAATTTTCATCGCTGTATAGCAACGGGAATGGATAGTACAGAGAAAGATAACTGTTACGAAATGGGTCATGCTCGTTCGTGAACAGCATGAATACTCTATACTCTGAATTATTTAACAAATATTTGAACTTTAGGCGTTTATTTGTCTAGTTTAACGAAAACTTCGTTTTTGTAATTTCTTAATTCACTCTTCTTTAGAAGTTAAGTCATAAGTAGTTTGCACCTCCATATCATACGAAAAATTTTTCACGCCATCGTGTAATAAATCGATTGCAACCGTCCGATTCCAGACTAACGTGGTTTACTTACTGAACAATTTTTCATTATGAATACTCGAGTTTGGAGTTCTATTCTTCGGGGTGACTTAAAAAAATTGCTAACTTCGTTCAAATGTATTTGATTTGAAATGTAAAGGAAATCAGTAGGCTTAAATGCAGCGAACGATTAAAAATTAAGCCCATGAACTTCTAGATGAGTTCTTTAGTATAAGAAGGTGCCATATCAAGTCATTGTTTAAGTTCTTTTACTTTTTCTTATCATCGGAACGGGATTCAACAACAAAGAGAACATTACCCGCAAACAGTCGGGGACACCGCCGGTGTATCATTGAAAATGCAATGTAGACTTCTAGGAAAGAAATATATGGGTAAAGAAATTAATCTAATAGGGGCCCCCGACGCAATTCTTTTCCCGTAAAACATATGACGAACGTCAAACGTTTTGGGCCTCCAAAACTCGACTCCTCGGGGACCTGGCCCGCCTTATTCCCATATAAACAGAGCTCTCTTTACCACGATGATCACGAAAACTGATTAAAAGAAAAAGAAGCCATAAGAAATGCTAATGATAGGAATTTCTATTTCTCGCAGTTTTATCATCTACACAGGACTTCTCTATTTGAAGCGTGCTATCAGGGAAGAAATACAATAAAAATTCTACTTCACATTCATTTTCATTTATTCGAATAAAACTTTATATATTTTAAATAGATTAAAATTCATATTGTATTCTACTCTTGAACATTTTGTTCCACCTTAGGTATAAAAAGAAATTCCCACTTATCTTTCCGATTTGATGGAAATATGAAAAATATTTCATTGCAAGGAATAACAAGTGTGAAAAACAGTATAGTATAATTATAATATTTCATTGAATTTACGTGTTATATATATTACGTATATAAATATAATATTTCATTGAATTTACGTGTTATAACGCGTTTCTTAATAATTTTGCCTGTAGCTATCTAATGCGAGAGAAATTCTAGGAAAGTTACGCGATAAAAGTCATGGCCGTAAGATAGAAAAATGAAAGCTTAAAGCTTTCTTTGCGATCACGAAGCTGGTAGACGTTTCATAGAATTTCATAGCAAGAGAGAGTAATGAAAGTTCATCCTCGGAGCCTAAAGCTCTGGTCTCCTTCCACCCCCACGAAAAGATAATATAAGTTAAAGGTTCATATCGGCACGTATATTACCTACTGTCGGTCAGTTTCCAACACCAACGAAATTGGTGATGAAAACAGCATGGGTTAGCTGAGGAGCTGAATCGGAGCATAGTTGAAAAAATATACTGGACGCAAATATAAAGGTGAAACGCAGTAAATATTTACGTTAGTTCGCAATCGTTAATTACGAATCGTTGTTGAATCGTTAAGTTGAATTCCTTCTTACAATGGTTGCCATTCTCTTACAAGAGAATACCTGAGAATCAACTGAGTATCTGGGTCAACAAAAGAGTAATAGTAATCGACCCCACATATAAAAATAAAATACCCGTTAATGGTATAGGAGGATCCATGGGGGTGGGGTGATTGCTAAGGGGGGCATCGCCCGCCTCCCCTTGGTGTCTTTATAGAAGTACTAGCGATTTGCCTATGATCTGAAGAGGAGCTTGAATTAAAATCAGATTGGGAAGCTATTACTTACTACTTAAGTGTTCTATCTTTCGGTAGGTCTGTATGCCCTAATATTCCCCATTCAAAGCCCTTTCCTTCGTTACTCGGTAACCCCACCCTTTATGTCATCAAACATCTTTTGCCTCTGCCTTCCCCTCTATCTTTTCCCTTGCATTCTACCCTCAATTACATTCTTCAGCAATCCCTCTCCTCTCAACATCTGACGCACCCATTTCTTGTGACGGCGCTTAATTACTTCAATTAAAACCCTCTCCTCCCCAACCATACCCATCACCTCTATGTTTGTTTTTCTATCCACCCAACTGACCTTTTCCATTCTACGCCATACCCACATCTCAAATGCCTCCAATCTATTGATATCCTCGGGAAGCCATTATAGGACTACTATACATATGCTACACTTATCACGACAAAACGGCATTTCAAAAGTTGACTGGCGTTGAGTTCATAAGATTATCGTCATAAATCGCACCCCCCGGTGCAACTACAGTTACCCTCATGGAGAGTTTCTAGATCCAGAAGGGTTCTACTCGCTCATTAGATAAATGTGAATGAAAGAGCCGTGTGTTACACGGAAACTTTCTGGGTTGCACTTGCCTCTGCAGACTGCATAGAATTCACGTACAGTCGGTTGTTCTCTGGTGGAGCTACAAGGAGACGGCGAACTTCTGGGGGTAGAGGTGGATAAGCGTTGACCAACTCGGGGACTTTGCACCAGATCTGCTCAGGAACGTCCGCCATGAAAAGCTGATTGAATGCACAAAAACCGCAGGGAACACAGGCTGGCAAGCATACCAGCCACAGAAGAAGCTTCTGGTAACGACCGAATTCTCCCACGGTTGGAAGAACCTCGTCCAAGTCCATAGGTGCGTCGTCATTTTCGTCCTTCTTCTGTTTCTGAAAAATCATCGATAATTCTTATAATTGACCATGGAGGAATCTTGTTCGTGGGAAATGATAGCAATTTGTGGGCGTAGCAAAAATTTTTAGAACTCAGCAAACAAAGAAACAAAAGCTTCACGAAACAGTATATTCTCGGTAGAAAGACGAGTCGGTGTCCCTCGATTAATAGAAAGCTTTTACAAGTTTAAAAATATACGCAGGCAAGAAGATTTCGATGTTTCTATTGCTGGGATCTTAAAACTCTTACGTAGAATTCAATCAGAGTTGGTCATGATTTGCCGGCGACATGTTTCAGCGAAGGTTTAGTGTGTTTCTGATAATGTAAATTCAGCGTCGAAAATATATTTTGAAGTAAAAGGTAATATTATTCTGAAAAAACTTACTGTTTCCATTATCAGAAATTATCATAACATTTTTTAATTACCATTTCCAATGTCACAATTCCCATTACATCCAAGCATTATCTATCTCCAATTCATAAAAAAATTAACAATTAGACCACAGAAGAACGGCCATTTTAAAGGGAGGCTTGATAAAAATAGAATATTTTAAGAGTGTCCGGCTAAACTACAGATTAGACGTTTTCCTAAATGTCGTATGAGACGCTATTTGAAAAAAAATTCTATTGAAAAGAATAAACTCGGGAAGTGATAGAAGTACGATAGTTTATTTTCCTGAACCCTTAGGAAATAGTTCGAAGCAAGCTGGAGAAATTTAATTTTGAGCAGACGGAGAAACAAGAAAAGGATCAGAGGTTAGGAAAAACAAGAAAAAGACTTTAATGCTTGAAAAAATCCTCAACCACGGCAGCTAAAAATGTTTCATACATCTGGATGTAATTAACCAACAATCCTTTAAACAGACGTTGCTCGTAAAATGTATTACAGAGGTGACCATGCAAAAAGTACAATAACATACTGATTTTAGAAATAAGGGTATTTTAGTATCAAACAACAATGAAACTGAAAGAACGACGAATACTACTGACACTAACAAGACATATAGTATTTAGTATTGAAGATATTAGCAAAATAGGCAAAGAAAAATCTTCAACTCCGATAAATATTACATTTAAAGTTAAAATAATTTTGCATACATTTATACATTAAAGATACATATTAAGATTTACGATTGGCTACAGCAGATCGAGCAAAATTGATACGGATACGGCCCACTTAATTGGTTGAAGGTACGATGTCCTTAAGTGAGCAACATTGTGTTAGTAGTTCATTGGCGTTTATGGCTGATGAAAAATGCAAGTGATTGACATTAGATTTAAGGGTAATTTAAAGTAAGGAATGAGCTTTTGAACATGTACACTATGCAAACTTTAGTTAGAAGTCCACATATTCACGATATATTATTTCTACATTCAACTTTCTCGGATATACAGAATTAATAGACACAAGTTTCCCAAAATAGCAGTTGTTTTTAAAAGATCAGAAGCCATTGTAATTTTAAACTAGGATGATACTACTGACTATAAGTGAACGCTGTAAACGGATCATTTCTATTACTATCCATTTCAAACCTAATTAGGATACACGAATGAAGCCCCATATTGTTATTTGATGGAATTTTTGGTGGAACTTAGTCGTTCTTTTGTAACTGGTGGACACCAGTTAATTTATATATTCTTGCCAATTTCCTCTTCATTTATTACAATACATTTTCATAAATTAAGATTTGAAATGAAAGATTGGCATTTGAAATGGAATTCCCGGGAATGGGTAAATCTATATACTCAGGCGTTCCGATATCTGCCCATAAATAACTAAATTGCGAACTTCTGCACTAAGTAAATCTTTGAACTCTGGCTAAATTATCCATGAAAATATGAACATAGAAATACATGCTTTTTTGCTAAACAAAAATTTTAATAAGAATAAAGAGAGCCATACCACCCATAAAATTTAATCATAAAATTCGGATACATTATTGTAATAATAACATATATTTATATATTATGAAATTTCATTGTAATAAGTAACACGGCGGGAAAAACTAATTCTAATATGTGAAGAAACCTTTATAGAATTCGAAATCTATCAAGAAGAAAAATTCTCCCGCGCAACATTGCAGCCAGTTTTGGTTTATTTTTACAGTTTCATAATAAGCTTTGAATCAGAATGTTACAAAATATGGATGATATATTATGTAGCTCAAAAGATGATGATTGGGGTTATAAAATCGAATTGAAAAGCGATTAATGTCTCGTGCGAGAAAAATAGAATTCTTTCTGAAAAATAGGGAATTCTTCCAAACCAAAGGTCAATCACATAGCTCATTTGCATTGTCATCGTTGCTTTAAAATTTCTAGGAAATATATCATATTATCTTATTTATGACTCACCATATCGATATATAAACTTTTACCCTCGGTTAAGATAAAGTTTTACTCTGAAAAGTCTTACAGGAATATTCCAGATATGAAAAACACATTCGATGACGTTAACATTATGCTGAAATTGAAATAACTTATAATCAACTGTTCTTTAAGACTGTTTACTATGCTTTAGTAAAAGAACGATTTTAAAGTAATTTAGGCAATAATACATTACACATCTTTAAGGAAAACACTTTGTAACTTCCACAACAGATTTCTAATGACCGGTTTCGTCAACGTGTTGAAATCTGAAGATGTCAACACGTTCACGAAACCGGTCATTAGAAATCTCTTGGGGATGTTGCAAAGTTTTCAAGGCGTGATTTTCCACGAAGTCTTGCTTCATACTGCTTTTTTAAAGATTACATTGATTAAGTTTCGTTCTTTTTTAATCATCTGTATTTGCTACGACGGAAAAATCAGCTTTTAGGAGTGAGCTCATGAAAGAAATGTGGAAAACATGATGTACCTATTTTGTGGTAGGGAGTAATACGTGGGGGGGCCTTCGTGAGAGGAACGCAGATGAAGACACTCACATGAGCTGAATGACTTTCCTCTTGTTTTGCTCCTCCTGATTCATCCTCCATTATTGCAATGTTTGGCGAATGCTTGAAAAACTCCGATGCTAGCTTTCCGAGGCGAAAGTGTCACTCCTTATCTGGAAATGAGCCAAATCTCAGACAGTGTGGTCAGTCCCTGCAGCTTCCTGCTAAAGTAGGAAATTAATCGTGTCAATGAAACCTACGCAACATTCAATGGTTATTCCACAAAGGCGAATGAGCAGTGGATTTTAGACTTGTCCAACCTCTATCATTCGAAAAAGTTCAGGGAGAGAATGTTCATCAACGAATAGTTTACCACAAAATAATTCCAACATTTCAACTCTTACGATAATCAAGAGGATTGGCCATCTAGCAATCGAGGTTCAGGTGCACAGTTCTCATATGGCTTCCTTCTCTATATCCTCTCCCCGAGCGACAAGAAACTGTGCATATTTTTAGTAATGATGATAAGTAATTGTGAATCACAATTCATGATATTTGACATAAAATTCTCCACATATGCATTTTTTGTTTTCAGAAATATAAGGTGCCGTTCAATGATGGAATTAAAAAACAGGTTCTCATCCCTACGGGGTATGTAACCACGCAAGGCAGTTTTAAATATATTTTCCTCATTATTTCAATTCAAAAATTTCACAACAAAACTTTGAGGTAAAATAAGAATGAGGTTCCAACATCGAACTTACATTCTCATTGCATCGAGCGGATTGAATCTATATGTATATCCTCTATTACTATAGCATCAAGTAGATTTAAGATCCGGTTCAGCGAACCCGGAAAATACCAAGAAAAGGTTTGCGCAAACTGCATTAACCCCACCACTGCTGACAATTTAGAATTAACTCAAAATAGAATAGAACTCACCTCTTTTCCCTCCCTGTCAAGAGCTAATGCGCTACTAATATTTTCATTTACTTAACAGATAAATGAAGTATAATAATTAATAAACTGTCGTATTTTTTCTGGAACGAATCTTCATATAAAATAGAGGAACTTTCCCTGCTATAAAATACCGTATCGAGTACTCAGGATAGCCATGTGGGTAACGCGTTTTGACTTCGGTGAAAGCTGTCCCTGCTTCGATTTTCGCTGGGGGATCACGTGCGAAAACATCTTAGATGTCGAAGCGCTTTTAAAATTATTACTGTTATAAAATGTAGTGTTATCATCAATCAAAAGATGTCTCACTGTTTATAATTTACAATTTTCACTGTATATAGATACTAGCTGAAGTGCCCGTTGATTCTCAACGGGGAAAATAGATGTCGGATTCAATATAGCACACCAATTTGTGCGTAAGAGAAAATAACACCTCGCATTTTAGTTTAGTCCAATGGAACAGGTTATTGAAAACAAAAATGTTCTAATCAAAGTTCGAAGCCGAAATCTACAATCAACAATAAGAATGTGAATCATTAGGGAATATCCATCTTATTATTAACATGTCTCAAAGTAATGTGCAAGTTTGCAAGATTTTCAACTTCAGTGTCAAGAGTCCGAATTGATAGACAAAAAGTTACTTATTCATCTCCATTAATTCATTACGGTGCTACGTATGTTTGTTGCCCAGGAAATCTTAGAATGTTTAAATCCATTAAAGAAATAATTAAAGTTTGATAATTCGACCATCGAGTTAAAATACCGAAGTAAATTACTCAATAGTTATTCTAAAATCCTTTATGATTAGTATAGAGAACTAGGTTAGCAAGTTTGCAAAGATACTACGTGGAGTAATTTTGCAGCTAACATATTTATGCAAATTCATAATCTTTTTTCGTATAACTGCATATTCTAAAAATAACCCCAACAAGTAAAATCAAAAACAGATAACATATTAACCATTTCTAAGATATGGCAATACAGTGCTTTCTCTGACTCGTTAGAAGTATTCAAATGGAGAATGTAAGTAAAAGAAGAATTAGATAATACATCTTACCTGGTAGATCAAGAAATTTTCTAGGTTAACTGGCAAGTCATCAATGCAGAATTCAAGTAACCCCGACACTTTCGGGATTTCAAGATTCCTCCGTAATTATTCAAAATGGGACAGTGACTTTCTACTTTGAAATTGATTCAGATTGAAAGGTTATTACAAAATATATGCACGTGATCAGCACAAAAACGCGCCTTTAGCGATATATTCTATGCACAATTATTTCAGTCCTCTGCACGAATGTTAACAGCTGATTATTTCTAATCAAAGGAGTAGGCGTTATAATATGCTGCTTTAGGTTGATGAACGCAATTCGAGTGTTAAAAATTATATAATGGCAAAATTAGGCTTTCGAGAGAGTAAATAGATATTGCGCCAGAAAAACACAAAATCTCACAGTTGTCGAAAGCTGAAATAATATAGGCGAATGGTATTTGTCCTACTTCATATACTGCTGAGCCAATTAAAGGGCTAGAATTTTAACAAAAGGGTGATTTATTAAGAACAAATAAATGACTTAAATTACAGCGAGATCTTGACTAGAAAGTCTCCCCTTCCGTATAAATCAGGGTTCACCAAACTTTTTGAAAGGGGGATTTCTGAAAATTTATGCGGTCAAAACTAAAGGATTCTCATTTTGTCTTCAAATATACATAAATCGTTCTAAAAAAACAACCGAAGTAGGTTTTTACGTATAAAATATATAATTACAATAAAAAATCACGGAATCGACAAAGTAGGATTATTAAACGTAACACGATGAGGTTGACCGGATAATTCCGCCAATTTGCCCGCGGGGCACATAAAAACCTTCCGCGAGAGGTAGCTGGGGACGTCTGATATCTAAACCGTCCCCTATTGACACAGTGTACTTACAGTTACCTACATATGTATCAAGCTCTATTAACAAAAATTACCTTAAAAATAGCTTGAGTAACAAATGGGAGAGTTAGAGGTAAAGTAGAAGTACATATTCACCCATGGTAGAAGAAATATTCTCACTTATCAGTTGAATTTAGATGACAAAAAGCTAAAAATTTTCTCAGCAGTCTGAGAGGCAATGACTGATGGCGTGCTTCTCTCCACGGTGTCGTCTGCTCCGTCCTTCGCCGCTGAAGCGATTAGAGGAGCTCTCGTTGAGACCTCGGATGAGGGAGAGGGAATAAGGGGTGGTCGCGTGTTGCACACACCTCGGATAATATGCTCAAAACACCTTTCTTTCTTCCGTCAGCCTACTTTGTCTATATACTTTCAGGTACGCGTTACTTCAGAGGAATATCTCAGGCCCAAGAAACACGTTCGCACGGGGCGATGACTAAACTGGAAGTGTGAGAGGAGGACTGGTTTTGAGTGAGGTTCTCATTCCATTCGTTTTTTGTAAGAGAGGCAGAGGATTGGCCTATAATGGGATCGCATTCTTTCAAACGTTGGCACTTTTATATTTTGAGAAATAAGTGGAGAATTTAGAAGCATTTAGGTTTTAATTTTCAATTCCGTGAGGAGTATGGGATACCACAATATGAATCAACAAGCGACTTACTGAGACCACGAAAAAATTAGGTTACGGGGTAATCCGAAATGCCGGATGTGCCACAAACCTTTATTAATTTTGTGATCTATACCAATGTGTTGTATCTTCTGAAACTCGACATAGGTACTGTTTAATTTTTCGCTCGAAAATAAAAAGATATTAAAAAATTAATAAATGTTGATGGAGCTAATTCATAAAATTTCTCAGATTAATATTTTCAAACAGCAGTCGATTTTATCTGACTCTTAACTCACGCAAAGTTTATTTCCATTTTTACTAAAACTATTTATTAAATATAAATTAAACTATTTTGCAGATATAATGAGTATTTTCCATTAAAGCTTGGAGAATAAAAATTGGTTCCAGTGATACTGACGATCATAATAGTGTCTTCGAATGATCGAAACTAAGCAAATATTTTAGAAAATGTGGGAATGATAGCGAATCGGAGTGAGAGAAAAGAATAGCAGATCTGAGTGAGAATCATGAAAATGAGAAGAGAACCTATAGGAAGCCATAAAATTCAGAGCAGGGAATAGGCACTAAAATAATTAGGTTTTGCCTATTTTTCATTTAAATCCGACGACAGAAAACACCCTCGGTTACAATTGATATATCGATATATATAAAAATCGAAAAGACAAGCTCAAAAAAATTCATAACTTTAAGAATTCATGTCCAAACACGGGCAAGTATACCCTAGTTTTTATGAATAGCTTTTGAGTACTTATTAAAGGCTTTGTAAGTTAATTTTCATTCGATTATTTTTTTTAAGAAATGACACGCTAACATTATCCTCAACAGGTAAAAAACAGTCAAAGAGCACAGTAATGTTGTCAAGTTCGAGACCAAAGAAAGTATCACAAAGACTAGTGTTAATTAGAAGAAAGGTTGATTAGCAACATACCTCACTCTATTTTCAAGATTCCTTCCCAAGATTTCAACAAGCCGATGCGACCTAGTTTTGATTTAACCATATCTTACCACGGCTTGCACCGATGTTACATTATTCTATTTCCATTGCCAACTTTTCTTTCGTTTGTAACAATGAAAGGCCATTTCTAATACCCAAATCCCAAATCTGAAAACAACGTCTTCGGAGGCATTCCTTCCCTAGAATCGCAGAAAAATTCGCCGCAATTCAAGCATATCATAGAAATTTTGCTTCTTATGGAGAAAATTATTCTAGTGTGATAGGAGGAAAACTTTCCTCTCTAAATCCATTTCATTGTTTCTTTGAAGCATTAGAATTTTGAAGAGGGAACTAGGAGATAATTCTTGCTCAACAACGCACTGATGTTTTCCTATAACAGATTTTACTTGGATAGAGCACGTAGACGTACTTTTTCCATCCTCTGTTTTATGTCCATCAGTACTTAATTCCATCGTAAAAGATTTGCGAAAGAAGAAAAGGGACTTGCTCGAGATCTTCCCGCTATTTAATGAGTCCTCTACCATAATTTTCTGAAAGCCTGCCTCTTCCTTTTGTTTAATAGACACAATTCTCCATTTTCTTACTCTAATTCGTAAGATGCAATAGTTATTGAGAGTGGAATATTCGAATCCTTGAATTCGATTGTACTGAGAATTTAGAAAGTGATCAGAATCTACAGTATTCGCTCTAGATGCTGGAAAAGAAATATTCTAGGTCCATTCTCCCAAAAATACAAAATTGTATTTTATTCTCACGAAAATGTTAAAAGTATAATCTCGAAAGATTGGTTTTAGTGACGCTATCCAAGCGCTCGAAAGGTAAAGAGCTACGTTTTCTATTTCCAATTCATTGCTAACTCCTAAATAAATATAGTCCATTAAATTCTTTCATAATATTTGTTAAAGATGTAGACAGATGAAAGACATTTCACTTAAAATATTTTCATTTTATTAACAAATATTCTTTTCCGTGCCTATAGATTAAGGAGTCAAAAAACATTCATATACAAGTTCGCTAAAATTGGGGGTTACCCAGCTTCGATTGAAGCAGTTACTAATAAATCTCGGTCACCAATAGCTTGTTGCCCAAGCGGCATTTAAAATACGTGACGCGTGGTCAGAGCATCGATTCCCAAGCAGCCGGATGTCAGCATTTGGAGACTTCAAAATTTTATCGACCTTTATAGCTTTTCCTTCACGCCACCATGTAATCCTCCCTCCAGCTGTTCGGCTTCTACATAAACAAGACGAAATATCGCATTATCCGAATCCGACTTGCCTTTAACGACATTACTTAGGTCTATTGATATCAGTGCAAATTCGAAATAATCTAAATGACGATACGTTTGCACTTTCCAAAAAAAAATTATTTAGGAGCTTAGTTGTGAAGTTAAAAGGATGAACAACTTGCTAGCTCGCACAAATGGAATTTCTCGATCTTAGATATGAAAACTTAAGAATGTGAAAAAACAGAAAATAATTTGAAAATAAATTTTGCATGAAGGACAAAAGCTTAGGAATTTTTGCATGAACTTTATTGCAGAATCTCAGGCAGAGGAAAATATCTCAGCAAACATAAGAATACTTTCGCTTGGAGTTGATTTATTGCAGTTGAGAAACTTTCATCGTAATACCGCATACGTACGCACAATTCGGCCACATAAAAAATCAGCACTTTGTTGTTATTGAGTTGCGTACTGCCTTCATTAAAATAGTTTAACATCGAAATTCTTAATGGAAAACAGATTCGTTCGCTAATAATGATAATAAGCTTTCCCATTTTATTTTCAATTTACGTGACTAGCGAGATTGGAAAACGAAATAAATCATGCAATGGCATTTTTTAAAGAAGGGATGAAACGCCAGAAAAGACTGCACATTCCCTACGTCTGGCTTTACTATCATTACCCAAATCGGGCTCAAATGGGAAGTGCCCCTGCATCTTATGCCTCCGGTGGTGCATGCTTCCGGAATACTGCAGCTTCGGTTACCAGCTCCCGAAGAGTTCGCTCCAAAAGGTGTCCATCCATAGAGAAGCATATTCCGGGAGATTACTTACAACGTAACAAACTATCATAGAATATGTACGTATAATTAGTTTGTGAAGATCATAAATGTGCAATTTGACACAGTCAAACTAGCTTTACCCAGAGATTTAATTTTGGATGATTCAACGCGATTTGTTCAAAAAAGAGATAGAAATTGCCTGATAGTATCGGAAGAAAATATTTCCCAACATCTCATGACTAATCATAAATTAGATTATGATAGAAAACTGCTGGCGTCAAACTATAAAATAAAATAAGTAGGTAATTATTAGTACACGAACTGCAAAGCGATTCTAGTTGAGTAAAAGCGGGAGAGTTGGCAACCTCAACCGCAGCTAGAATGTCGCTGCACTATTAATAATATTAAGTCTTCGTTTAAAAGCGAGATTGGTTGTTAGTCTCCCCCTACAGTTATTCCACTCTCTTGCAGAGAAAAATAACGAGGTATTGGGAGTTAAAATACAGAAAAAGCAATTAAAGAAAACTAAATATTTTGTGTTAAAAATCTAAGTCTACCCTTAGGAAAAAAATCCAAATCCAGAAAACAACCGGGGGG
>KZ308156.1:228700-254440 GCA_000376725.2 Ladona fulva
GGGGGGGGTGAAAACCTGCAAAATCTACCGACAGTAGCAACTTCAGTTTAAAAACATGACAGAAAAGAGAAAATCAGTAAAAGGAAGGCGTTAGCAACAGGCTTAAAAAATGAAGTAAAGAAAAATGCAAATTCTTGCATACAATTCTGATAAGAACAGATGTTGAATTTGAATTACTCGTACAATAAGAAGGTAGTAGGATAGGATAGAACAGAAGAATAAAACTAGAAAGATGTAGGATAACGAAAGCAAAGAAATAATAACAAAGTGATGAAAAATAAACTGGAAGAAATACTCAATTCTTTATGCAACTTCCTTATTAACAATTTACATATCTTATGATAGCAAGACAGGAGTAATTCCTTAAGTCAAGCACCTGTTTCACTTTTAGAAGGTTGCTGCAATTACATTGAATTTCTGCATGAAGCATCTACTAATCTCGGTATTAATAAGCTGGATTCTGTGACAGATCCACAGAGATGGCGGAAATTACCCCATCACATTCTCTTCAAAATTAATTATCTAGAAAGCTCTAAAAACCCTACTATCAGTACACTAAGTTTATTAATTCAACTGACAATACTTACATCAGTACAATTAAGCACAAGTGTTCAATAACCACGCATTTATCTTTCTCTCATTTCTGTGAACCTTTCTAAACTACACTTTTTGCAGTAGAGTTGCTCATGTTCCAATAGACCATGTCGAAATCGTCTGTTAGAGGTCTAATTTAATCATTGAATACATAGATGGAAAGTATTTTCCATTTAGCTAGTGTTATAAATTTAACTGAGATAAAATTAAGTTATTCAACTATGAAGTACTTCAAAGAAAATTCTGTGATAGCTTTAGTAAAGAGTTTTCTTTGCCAAGAAGTTCCTGTTTAATTCGAATCTAGAACAATCAAACTCTTGGTGACGTGGACAATTTTATTTCCTTTAGCAAAATTTGTCCTTATTAACTATCAACCTTTGAACAACATGATTAGTAAGAGATCCCATAAATATGAAATGAGATTCAAGAATTATTCATTAGGTACTATCATGATTAGATAACATTTTACATAAAATAACTCCAGAACATGGTTGTAGACAGTAATCCATCAGATGCAAGAGGAACCGCAAACAAGTCTTGACACCTATTTAAAAGTGATTATGTTCTCAGAGTCCTTATAATGGTCCAGGATATTGAGAAGTTTATAAGTCTTTACAAATGAATGCAAAGTATCTCAAAGTGAAAAGCAACTGTGTTAGGTTACCTTTTATAAGAAGCCAAAAGAAGTTTGACTAATTTAATGTAAACTAACTTTGAATGGATATGAGCACTACTACATCTCACTCCCAACTGCAAGATAAATAGTTTGAGGATTATTGAGGTATATGCTATTTAAACAGCCAAACTGGTCAATGATTTATGATACTATTTGTTGTAATTTTGATTCAGGATAAATAAAAAACACAAGAACTCGTCAAGATATTTATTTCCATTACAGAACTAAATTTATCACCCTACAAGAAAGAATAAGTGCTTCTGAGCAATTCAAATTATTCACAATTACAGAAAAACGCTAATTTCAGCAATGAATAGTTAAAACTTGATTTCCGAGGGCATTACTTACTTACATGTATTCATTTACCTTAAAACCACAGGAATATTTTTGCTCCTCTAAATGTCCCTGTGACATACTTGCTTGGCATTTAAAATGAAGCATTTGGCAGCAACACTATAATGAACTTGAGGGGCAGATAGGGCAAAGAAAACACTAATGACTCAATTTTCAAATTTTAGCGAACTCTTTAACCCTTTTCTACACCCTTTGAATTATTTATGAAGATGGGAAGGGGCACAAGCCACATAGAAGGTTGTGGAGGATGGAAGAAGTAGTAAAAGACTGGGAATAAGCCTCAAGAAAAAGAACAAAAAATATATATTTATACACATACGCAAATATCCCCAGCTTTTACATTCCTCCACAACCCCACCTCAGCCCCAAAAGTTGTTTCTACTACCATGAAAACCTCCTTCCTCATTCATTCTGCCAGTCACAAATACTTCATGAATGCCTGGCTAGCTTTACTTAAAGTTACGCTTATTCAAATGGCACTTCTCAGTCACACTATGCGTGCACACAGCGCACAAATGCAGCTTTTCCATGTACTCATCACATTTGCTCCATGCTAAGCCGGCAGCCACTCACCCACCTATTCCACACTGGATTCAGTTTTACACCACAGGCATTCAACTGATGGCATACACTTGCATCAATGTTGTGGGGGCAGTCTCATTGTGAATGCTTTCGCTTTGCATGGATTTGCTCACGAAAATCAAACCGTTTATTTACTTGAATTTTGAAGATTAATGAAAGCACTGTCCCTCAAGCTAAGAGAGCTCCAAAAAACAATGTAACCCACCAAAACAAGCATTCAACAAGATAGCACCCAGACTCGTGACCACGCTAGATGGGCACATGGACATTATTCATTCTGTAAAGAACAAACAAATAATCACATATACTCTCAAATATCAACAGTCTTACACACACACACTTTCATTATTTCTCATTGATACAATGCAGCTTAACTTCAAATACTCACTCAACAACAACAATAAAAACAATCACATCACAGTCACACTATCACATTCAGTCACAACACACCTGAGAAAATGAGATACAAAATAATAAACTTGAATAAAAAAATACAGTCATTCTCTCACACACACTCACATGCACAGGACACAATATCATGCAGACAAGAAATAATCACAGGTGTGCTCTCTCTTCTCCCTCTCTTCATTTTTACCCAAAAATTTTATTCTCTTTACAAAAATTGACTCTCCCATCAACTCCTTCGAATTCAATATGGGAATGTTACGATTAAATAGGAGGGTCATACTCACAGAGTTTAATTGTATGTAAAGATCAATTCTTTTAAAAATGCTAATAATTACAACAGAATGATTCGGAGAAGGAATTATTTTTTAAATACCCCGATTTCCCTACACAAATTTTAACTTAATAAAGATATAAGCCTTATAAAACACAACAAGAGGGGAAAAGAGATGGAATCATCAAGTTACCAAAGAACAGTCTGATATGCAAGCACATTTATACCAACAATCGCACAAATATTCCCTGATTATCAAATAGTGTAGCAGTAAGGTATGCAATGGGCCCCATTGCCAACCATGAAATCAGCTTGTTGGATTTTTCAAACAACTGACATCGATATCTAAGGCATTGAATGAATTCCAACCACATATTTGGGCAATACAAAAGTCAAATATTTTGTGCTGCGCCATAAAATTTCTTAATATGAAACTTTTTTTCACTGAGAAACATTATTGCAAAATTAATACTTATGACACATACATACAATTTTACTCCAAAGTTGAAGAATATCTTTGGCAATAATTGAGAAAAGCAACCAATAACACCCAGAAAAATTGGGAGGTTGGATGCAAAGAACGCTCCAATTACTAATCACATGAATTGAGGCAAACAGTTACCACTTCTTAATTTCTGAGAACCTGCATGTGATCACAAATCACAGAAAAACAAGCGTTCGTCAAAAAAAGAAAATTGCATTTTTAGAATCAAGGCACTTTTCCCTTTAAGAAACCACCAGGAGACAAGTTAATTTTTTACACTACCTCGAGTGTTCAAAATTTTCGAAAAATGAACCCTTCTTTGCCACATCTTCTACTTGCTTATCTTAGGCCACCTGAGAGATATGTCGCAGGCCCACACCAAACTTTGAGAAACTCAACAACCTCAAATTGAGGGAAGCACGTGTTATGTGGTGAGAAATATCTCCAGAAGAATTGTATGTATGTGTTACCACTACACATTTGATAGAAGCAGTGAGCAATTTCAAACTGTTTAATTTTCACAAAGAAACTTTCAATCAAATTCATGCACTGGATTACAAGACTTGCTGATTTGGACTCATTACTCAATGAACAAAAAAGTGATACAGACTCAAATTAACGAATTGCTCACCACCTGTACGGTAACAGTGCCAAACAACCTGGACCCTCTGTTTCTTCTTACCTTACATACTAACCAGATTTGGTTGACTTCATTTTTTTATCACACATACTCAATTCACTAAGATGCTATCAGGCACACAATTTTTCAGGCCACCCAAAGGGATGTTCCGTGGAGAGAGAGAGGCTTCTGAATTACCAATTTTGAGTAGAGTTCATGAGACACAGTCACACTTCTTAAACACTCCTGGGAAACTCTTCGTTTTCTTCTTTCACAACATGTTTATATCACCGAGGATTACTGAGGGAGGGACGAAAATAGTCTAGAGAGAGAGAGAGATTGGGAATGGCATCACTTCCTCCAGCACGCTCACTCTTCACACAGTAGGAGAGGATCGCAAGCACTCGTGCACTCAACGACGTGAGACCAAATAGTGGTGAATGGCAAACCAAGATCGTGAAATACTGCACATCTTAAGTAAGAATGGAAAGATCAGAGTGTGTAAACATGGCCAAGGTTTGGTGAAGATCTCTTCTCTAGCAATCAAGGGTAAGATTCATCAATGACTCACGCAACAGTTACACAATCTCTCTCCCCCTGAGCAGGCATACTTCACTCAGGCACTGTCAGAAACTACACTCCGTGAAAATGTGTAGAGAAGGTATGGACTATCACACATGGGCGCTATGCACGAGGCCAACGCTAGCCCACAGCCACTCAAATCGGCCAGCCGCCCCACTCACACAGTTCCCGCCTTCCCCATTCACCATTGCACCCGCATCATCATTTGTTTACCTAATGTCACTCACTCCGTCACGCTCACAGTCAGCCAGGAACCAGTCACATCCTTATCAGATGCACATCACTTTCATCCTAATTTTTTTCTTGATTGAAAAGAGGAGAAAAAATAGGACTTTTTTGGCTTTTTATTTTTTGAATATCATGCCTTCGATTTTGCCCCGACCCACCTCCTCTGCAATTTTTCCCTTTATGTATATACTTGAATTTTTTTCTTACTTTTTTCGCTAAAAACTTCTCACCCTCCTCTTTAAATGGCTTGGCTGGAGACCAAAACTTTAGGATTCAACTTTGAAAGAAGCAAATGACAGAGATGTGGCGCTTGAGAACTGCCACATTGTTGGGAAAAATGGTGAGAGGGAGGAGGGTGACGGTGGAGTAGCCGCGAGGCCGCAGTCACCCACACTGAGGCAGCGGACAGGAGAAGTCTTGGATCTGTAAGGAGAAGAGCCCAAACGGTTTTGGGAATGGGGAAAAGACTTATTTTATCCTCTTGATTAAATGATTTGTTTTACGTCCCAAAAAATCATCACTGTTGAGATATCATCAGATCACCTAACTCCATAGTAAAAATTGTTTCTGCCTGTATATTAGTTGATTTGAGTTAATTTATTCCTTTACCCAAGCATTTAATAAAAGTAATACTTTATGAATTGAGGCATCCATGAATTGGCACCCTATTAAGCACCAATTGGTATTGATTATGTATTATCATTACATATGATATTTTAAGCTTGAAAAGGAATGATATTATAACAGTTTTTTTTTTTAAAGAAGGAACTTAATTGGAATTTTATTGTTTCACAGTGAATACTGGAAAAGGAATAAGAAATCAAAATAAATCTTCTAAGGGCAAATTAAATTCAGCAACTTTCAAGTTTATCAGCATAATTTAATTTGATTCCAGCAATTATGCTACCTTTACTTTTGCAACAAATAGCTTTGAATAAATTTCTATTTCAACCAGACAGCAGATATCGTAAAGATTCATTTTGAGTGAGATTACATTTTGATAGCTTTTAACTGAAGCTAATATATATCACAAGGTAACTTTCCCTGAAGTCCATATTTAAGCATCAACATAGGGTCTTAGCTAAGCTCAGCGTTGCTAAATTCAAATTTATACTTTTCACGGCCAATGCTTTGATGAGAATTTGGAATCGGCAAGGCATAAAATATTCTAAACATACTTTAAAAATTTCTACAACTGGCAGCAGACATTGCATAGTGCTTGGAAATAATTATCAGCTGGGACACAGTAAGATTCCAATATTTCATGGCTAAGGCCCACAACAAAGTTATTTAACCAATTTTGGCTTCAAACTAGCATAAATGTACTGCTATACATTTCTTAAAGACTCAGCTTAAAGTCTGGTTTGAATTTTGACCCCTTAGCTGTTAGTTAGCCTTAAGACACCTTAAGCAGGAATGAGATGTAAAATGGAAAGTAACTAGCGAGAATTTTGAGTCTTTCACTACTGAGCTAGAATGGAACCAGCCTGCATAAGGGAGGCAAAATGACAATAAAACACTTTCCATAGCATTCAATAATGACTGACCAAGGGACTCCAGAATAGCCAAGTGGGCAATGAGTTCGACTTGGGTGGAAGTGGTCCCAGGTTCAATTCCCAGTGGGGGCCTATGTGCAAAATGACCTCAGCTGTCGAAGCACTTTCAACAATATTACTACTAGGATTGACCAAATTGTATGTCATTATGTATCAAATCACAGAAGCTTTAAAGCTGTGTCTAGACAGAGTACAGCCAAGGTCACAGGTACAATGGTTAACTGATACAGCTATATCCAACAGGAGTGTCATTAGTAAAGCTGCAACTTACATGTGAACGTCATCATTTAAGATGATGCATATTGCTTTAGCAGAGTTTCTAAATGGTGGTCAAATTGGTGACATTAAATTCATAACTAATCTAGTGTTGATGACTACTTGGTACCTGATCTAGATGGAAAAAAAAGCATCAGTGTTCGCCAGTTTCTGATAGTCTAAGAGGTAGGCCTAACTGAGAAACGTAAGGGGAAAAACCAGTGATGACCTCAAGAGGGAATTGTTTTGTAAAGTAGAATATATCGGATGTGCTTAGCATGAAATAATAGGACTAAGTTTGTTAGATTTATATTTTTCACTGTTTTAAGTCAAGAAATAGGCGCTCTGGCATCCAATGTTGATAAATTTTATACCCCTTTTTGCTGGTATTATGTATTACAGGTAATTCTGAAAAAACTCATACCCTTATATTTTCTAATATTACCTCTAAACTTGGAACAGAACAGCTGCTGAGAAAATTTTTCTCCCTACTTAAACCTGATTTCCTTTAATTTGTCAACAATATCAAAAAATCCCTTCAATTTAGGGATAACATGCGTGTAGAAATGTGCTAAAGAATGCATAGTCATGGATACTTCCAAAAACAATGGAAACCTCATACTCTACACCAATGAAAATATTAACAACAGTTATAAATTTTCAATGTTAAACCAACACTGTTAACCTGACACTATAAACTCAATTCAAACAATTTACGGAATTGTAAATGGAAAATATCTATGAGCCCATTCCTGAATGGAGGAAAAGAAATCCTACACGATAAGAATAAAGAAATCTGTAATTTAAACAAAAATTCTTTTAACTACAGAGAAATCCAGCAGTATCCAATAAGTAACAATACTATTGTGGGTGGTGTATATACCATTAAAACCATCAGCATTAAGCCTGAACTTAGCATAAATCTTATTTCATAACCAATATAAAATTCCAATTGCGAGGCAGTCAAATAAGATTGTATAAGATGAAAATTAGAACCTCTTATAAGGAATGATTTTAGGGACATGGAAAGTATACAAGAATAGTTAAATACATTAGGAATCATAAAAGACAAACTCTCTCAACCAAGAATGCTTGAGAAACTAAAGGTGGCACACACATTCAGACTTTCATTCCGAAGGGGAAGGTAAGGATCATACACTCTCTTGAACTCCAATGCCTCAGGAAGACTGAAAACCAATTCGTATATCCTGATTTTGCTCTCCAAAAATTTTCTTTTACACTTTAATCCCTCTCTCTCTGATGTTAAGGTGAAAATATACCTAAAACTCTCCTTTCATAAGCCTTTACATACATTCCAACACAGCACTCTCACAACAGGCTTCAATCAAATCAGCATTATGCACATAACTATGGTAAAATAAAATTATATCAGTAAGTTCAGGGGCAATGTATTTATATTGCACTCACTGCTAGAACCCATGATGTCTTCCACCAGTATGACCTTAACAGTTTATTTATTCATGGAACCACTCTCAATCCATACTACCTTTCATACCAACATGTCAAACTAAGTTATTACAACATTTGGCCCAATTAAGACTTGGAAAAAAAATCTGAGGGTTCTTAGTCCAAATAAAATGATAAGTTTGATTTTTCTATTTTGGATTTACCCATTAGTTTAGAGATTTCAATAACAACCACAAAAATTTTAATACCCAAGAAGTAACGGTATTCCATAAAAACTTATCAAACTTACATTGCATACTCCTTCCTTAAAAAATGGTGAAATTGTTAAAAATCTGAATCAATTGTTATATATAAAAATTGCCCAATGATAATGATCTCTAATGCTTCATGACAGACATCATTTTAGGGAGAGAGATTACTTATCCATTACAGTTGCTACTGTAGCATGTCAAATCATTTACTCACCAGCTGGTAGTGGTTGCAGCAGCAGAAGCTGCATTCTTTAACCTCCTAAGCTCTCTAGTTGCCCAAATGGCCAAGGTTTTAGTTTTTTGTGCCCTTGACTTACGTCCAATTTCAAGAAGTTCATTTATTGGCTCCACATCCAGAAGTGGTAGCATCTTTGGACCAAAAGAACTTAGCAAGTCCCTGAAAAGGTACCAAAATTTTGAATTTTTATAACTTACATAACTGAAACTTATGCCTAAAACTATAGATTGACTTAAGCAATACAGGAAGCAGAAAAAACTATAAAATATTATGGTTACAAAACCATAGCTCAGATCCTACACAAACTGACAATTTTCAATTCTACAGAAATATGAATTTCTTAACCATAAATGGTTTCAAAAGAGAGGTTTCAAAGAATAAAGCAGAAGAATGAAGGTACCAATGAAGAATAAAGGTATTGGGTGAGCAATATAGAAACATAAAGGAATAATAATATTATCTAAAATTAACAATATATAACTGAGTCAAGCATTTAAAAATGAGACTGACAATGAAGGAAGATGTAAAATGGAAAGTAACTAGCGAGAATTTTGAGTCTTTCACTACTGAGCTAGAATGGAACCAGCCTGCATAAGGGAGGCAAAATGACAATAAAACACTTTCCATAGCATTCAATAATGACTGACCAAGGGACTCCAGAATAGCCAAGTGGGCAATGAGTTCGACTTGGGTGGAAGTGGTCCCAGGTTCAATTCCCAGTGGGGGCCTATGTGCAAAATGACCTCAGCTGTCGAAGCACTTTCAACAATATTACTACTAGGATTGACCAAATTGTATGTCATTATGTATCAAATCACAGAAGCTTTAAAGCTGTGTCTAGACAGAGTACAGCCAAGGTCACAGGTACAATGGTTAACTGATACAGCTATATCCAACAGGAGTGTCATTAGTAAAGCTGCAACTTACATGTGAACGTCATCATTTAAGAGATGCATATTGCTTTAGCAGAGTTTCTAAACGGTGGTCAAATTGGTGACATTAAATTCATAACTAATCTAGTGTTGATGACTACTTGGTACCTGATCTAGATGGAAAAAAAAGCATCAGTGTTCGCCAGTTTCTGATAGTCTAAGAGGTAGGCCTANGTAAAGGCAATATGTATCTTCATTTACACAATTTGAAATATTATTAACCCTGCTTAAGGGGAAATAAATTCTGGAGAATATATCAATCAGACACTCCAGATCAACCAGTAAACCAAATTTCAGTTCATTTCCGGTGTTGCTTCTTCTGCCAATATTGAGCCAGTTTGATCATTCTTTCTTACAGCTCTAACCATTGTGATATCATATCCTTCGGAATGTTTATTCTAACGGAACCAAAGTTATTTCTAGATATTTTCATTTACATTACACAAAATGAGTAATACTTAGCAACAGATAGTTGTAAGCAGTTGTTATGTAGTCATACTTCTTCCAATGACAACTAAATAAATGAGACATTTCTGGGACCTGCAAAACGGCAGGGAATAAATGATTTTGGTTTGGGAATAAAAAGTTTTCACTTTGAGCTCTGGTTCCACTTTTTCAGTTTTCAAGAGTTTCAGTTTCTACTGGCAAGAATGATATTTTTTCTGGTTCAGTTCTGGTTTGATACCCTGACTGATAGTTTAAAAATATAATTTATGATGCAGTTTCAAGTTTTTTATCTGGTTCATAAGTAAATTATGATCATTGTAAAGAATAGCAAGTAATGTTCCCACAATTTACCTTTACCATTTAGATAGTACATTAAGAACAAAATCTGTAGTATATTTCATCAAAAAACAGCCCCTCAAGCGATTATTCAAAAAAATTGAAAGGCAAGTTTCATAAAGCCTGCCAAAATTGTTTGAGATTAGATAATCATAAATACAAGAGAAACTGGATAATGAAAAACTGATATAATGAGCTAGCATTTAAGACAAAGAGCATCATCGGTCTCTTCCATAAATTTCCATGTGTTCAATTAACACCAAACCAAAAAAATCATTTTATATAAATAACAATAACTCCTTAGGGTGAATTTTAGTCATTAAAGACCTTTCTAACAATTATCACTCAAATACCACAAATCCATGTGCAGACAAGGATTTGAGCTGGAGACCTTACGTTGGCTAGGCCTTACCCCTACCAGCCTGACCACAGAGACCTACAAATTTTATGGCATGCTGGGAAAATACAATACAACATTCATTGAACTATATTCATTCATGGTGAGAATGTCAACATAAAAATTATCATCATCCATTAAATTTTCCTTCACAAATTTCACAATTATTTTTTTAGCAGCTGAGGTTATGAAATCAAAATTCAGCCATAAACGTCGGTCACCTATATATTAACTGATTTCCACTGTATGTAAAACAAATCACTCACCCAATTAGTCCGGCGCAGACTCCTACATTTCCTTCAGAACGTTCTGGATCCCGAGCAATCATGATTATGAAATCAACCATAAATGGGACATGTTGCTCCAGAAGTGCCAGCTCTGGATTGGGTTCAGGCCCAATTCCTTTGAATCCCTGAACTATTCCAGTACAGGCTTCACCCACTCCTTCACGGAGTTCATTCAAATAGTCAACCATATCATAACAGTTCTGAAACAATGAGATAGTAATTTCCAATGCAGAAAAATCCAAATCTTAGGCAAAACACTTCATCTTTGTGAAGTATTTGCCTACTCATGTAGGCAAAGTATAATTCTTTTCTCAAGCTGAGAAAAATTACTACATTAATTCAAAGTTTTTAGATGCTGAAAGCACATGAGCACAAGTCCCTCTATCAACCAGATTTATGGCATCTAAATCTCATCAATTAATCCTAAAGCTGCCCAAATACCAAACAAACAGTTTGCCTGCCAAAAAGATAAATTACATTCAAGGCTAACAGGTTTTTAAATTAGTCTATCAGTTATCTTCAAAGTTGAGATTTAATATTTTTAGTGTCATAACCTTGCAATTTACTAATATTTGTTATTGAAATACATATAACAAAGGAAAACCTCCAAAATATTTACATACAATGGGAGCAGTTAAAGGGTTAAACCTGCAATCCAAATAAATGAAAATGGTAAAGGAAGATGATGCAAGCTATTACTGCAGGCAATATCACGAACTGATTCTGAGAGTATCGGATTAAAAATCAGGTCTTTCCCTACAATACCTTCTAAAGTAAAAAAATGCTATGGTATCTGCAGAAATAAAACTTCTGTGGACGAAAAGATGACGGAAGAGCTTGAAAAAGTTTTAGATTCAACGGATCGATACCAACTAGACTAAGCAATCAAATGTTTAAGAGAAAGTTCTCATCATAAAGATTTATAATACTCAGTTCAAGAAAGATAATTTATAACATGAATACTCACCCTATCAACTTGTGCTTTGGATGCCTGAGCAAGTGTTCCCATCACAAAATCAAGGTATTTCTTGAACTCGGGACCTATGCTGATAACAATATCTCCAAAAGCAGATAGAATATGAGGTTTAACAGAACGATGAACGCTGCTGTCCTAAAAATAACAAGATATTGGAATAAGTTTAATAAAACAATTAAATAATAAACAAGCACCACAAAACTAATTCTTTTCTATACTTATAATCATAAACAAATAACATGAAATGCAAAAAACTGAGGGGGAAAAAAGGAGGGCAATGATATGTATGGAATGTATAGAATGCAATAAAATGTATGGAATAAAGGATAATTTATCTTCCTACTTACTCCCAAGTTTTCAAGCAGAAGCATCATTATTTCATCACAGTAGGGTATAGCTTTGGTCTTCAAAGCTCGACAGATGTCTCCAGTTAACCCAACTGCTGCAGAGCATACCTAGACGAAGACATTTTTATAATTAAAAGAACAGACACAAATAAGATGATATTTGCAAATAATAATCAAATGGCAACTTTGTTTGTCTTCTAATAAATGTACAAATTAAGCTATGAAAGAAGTTAAATGAAGTTGCATAAAATATTTTAACATGAATAAAGTGAGCCATAATTCAGTTTTCAACATAATGAAGGTAGTATTTAAAAAAACATTATCAGACATACATCTTACTAGAAAATGGAATGAGATCCATGCAACATTAGCATTGAAACATGTGGTTAGTAAAACAAATTTGTACTGAATTGACTACAGAGTAAAAAAATTTCTAGGTTTCTTAGGTTTATTTCCAGAACTAAGAGTATGCAGAGCAAAGTGATGCGATAAACAATTAGGAATAAAATTATGAAAAAAATATGTATTCACATTTTTATAAAACTGACCTGTAACATTAACACAATTTGAGAAGATAAATATTTTAAAATACTGCACTGTCAAAAATATGCTGATAAAATTTAAAGGTAGGCTAAAAATGAAACTTAGTAATTATCTGTTAACTAGAGTATCATTACGAATTCTACTACTAAATGCAAACAAAAGCATTCCTGTTCAGTTTTAACTCACCTGATATTCAGCATGATTCTTCAATCCAAGACAAAGGAAAGGTTTGAAGGCTTCCATATATTTTGCAAATCCTTCACCAAGAACCTCAACTAGAGTTGATACAGCCATCAATCCATCTTCTTGAACACCTCCAGCCTTTCCTGAGTTAGAATTAAACATCCGAAGCAAAGCTGACATAATAGCATCAGATATTTGCGGTGCATCTTCGGGGGTAACCTTACGTAGTACACTCTGAAATGGTGAAGGTAAAAAATGTAAAATATTGGAAATTGATCAACTGTCAAAGCTCCAAGTTGTCCACAAATTGCAAAAATCCTTAGGAGAAATTCAAGCACTTCTCTCTTGAGATTACTCCAGTATCAAATATACCTATTAAAATACTACATTCTACAATTTCAAGTATGCAGAAGTTGGAAGAATAAAAGAAATAGACAAAAATCTAACATCAAGCATGTTTATATAATTAAAAGATGATAGTTCTGTGATTAAAATACACAATTTTCTCACTGAACATTGAAACTCAAAAACGATTAGATAAGAAAATAACAATGGATTTACTTCATTCAATAAACCCAGACTTAATTCCACTGGGAGGAAGGTAACCTTTAAAGATAATATATCAGCTAAGAAAATATGACTTGAGCACGTAAATGAAAATATTTATAGAATTAGTTCATCAAAAGTTATTAATGGGAAATTTAAAGTTAATATTCTTAATGATATAGAAGGATCATAACCTCAATAAAGATTCCAAGAGAGCAATAAAACTGTGTAACATGCTAACATACCTGGAGAGTACCACACAACAAGCTTTGCAAGTCATTATACTGGGCACGGTCATTGTGATTCTGTATATGAGATTCCATCTGCAAAACCTGCTGAAGACGCTCAAGGATTACCAAAGTTGTCTTCTGAACAGTTGGATAACAATCCCGTGGTGAATTCTTCACCATTTCCATCAATGCCTCATAAGCAGCACTTCTCAGGTTAGCCTTCAAAACAAGAATAAAAACTAAGCTTTTGAAGATAATATAGTAAGATAATTTTTTATCATCCTTAATCAAGTAACGTAGTAAAACTATAATGACATTTTCTAAGCGAAGGAATAACATCTAGGTAGAGATAACAATTACTTCAGAGTTTGTTGCAGCTTAAGTGTGAAAGCCATTATCATTCAGCACTTCTGCATTTAGTTAAATGTTGGTATTACCCACTGATCAAATGAAAATTAACTCACTTAATCTAAGGGCAATATCAATTAATTTAGCATACATTTTCCCTCCATATTTCAAATTACTTGAGTATGGATCTACTTGTATGCACCTCATTAGAATTAAGCTAAAATTAGTATGTTATCCACTTAATGATGAAGAGCATATAATGATAATCATCATGAAAACTGATAATGCTACCTGAGATTTTAGTAATAATTGCATCACAATTACAATACTTAAACTTAACATTAACTTTTAACAGCAATTTTAACTTTATAAATATAACTTTTTATATACACACAACTAAACTTAACATTAAAAAAACAAAAACAAATGATTTCTCCATAAGATAGAAATTTTTTTTAAGTAATACCTGAGATGCATCAGGGCGATCGGTTGTCTCTAACAGCCTCTGAACAATAAACTCAAAATATTGAGAGAGGCAATAAGTGGCAGGAGTGCTCTGAGAGTCATCACCACCACCACCATCTTCTCCGGATCCACCACCAGCAGCATCTTCTTCTGCAGCCTCATAGGCAGCTTCAGCAAGGCCTGAGAAGGCCCAGCACACATTGGCTGCAACTCGTGGTTCCGACTTCAACCCTGTTAGTAGAGCTTCCAGGAGGGGATTCAAGTAATTTGGATTTATCGCTGCTTCTGGGATTATTTCACAGACTCGACCAAAGTTCCAAGCAGCTGTGTCTCGAACAGTAACACTGGCATCATACATCATGTCTATCAGGGTTGGCATTGCTTGTTCTACTAATGGCTTCAGAGTTGATGGATCGAGTCCTCCCAAAATAGACCCTAAAAAAAATTATCAAAGTTTTTGTAATGCTTTTTTCTTTTCAATTACTGATGCAGCAGAACCTGTGGAGCCAATGAAGACTAGTGAACCCATTGAGCTTATAAAGTCTACCAAATACATTGAGGGTTCAAGATGGTTTAAGCACATTAAACACTATAATGGAATTGAAACTTTGATCAAAATACTTTCTCTATGAATTATCAATAAAACTTTCCCATACTTGGAAATTACTTAGATAATAATTACCTATTGTATGTTGCCTAGGAAAAAAAATTACATGAATGCTTCAATCAATTACAATCAATATGCAATGAAAGCAATTCAATTAAGTAAATATTTTTCCTGTGGGAGACTAAGGAGAAATAAAATCCATTTTGCTGAATATTTTGAATCTTCTGAGCTGAATAGCAGAATCTTAAGTAAAAAAAGTTACTCAGATTTATATGTTTTTCAAAATAAATTTCATGGGTTGCCCCAATTTGAGTTATACCACTAAATGAGATCAGTCAATGAAAAATAAATAAAATGTTGCATTCTTATGAAAGCTAATCATTTCAAAATTGATCACTAACTTAGAAACAACAAAAAAATAGTTAAACTCAAGACTTCATGCCAATTATATGATTGAAAATGTACTGTATTTGCAAGCATCATGTGATGTACTTTTTAAACCATAATAAGTCTCAAAATTACAGTACATCTTCCACACCCAAGGCAATTTTATTAAAATTTAATTTCAATGAATAAACTTACTATGCCAAATATACTACAGCAGCTGAAATCACACCATTAAATCAAAACATTTTTCTACTAAAATTTTACTTAAAAAACTGGTGTGCATATTCGACCCCAAGAAATACACTATTAACAATTGCTTACTTGAAAAGAAAACAAGGAGTAACTAGCAAATACAAGAGGTTTTCATAACCTCGGGGTCTTAAGGTAACAAATATCTCTTAAGTAATAAATGTAAGACCATGGTAACTTAAGTCCACATCAAAGGTCTTAGAAAACTCTTAGGAAATAACTCATTATTCCATTCAAATTCTGGATGAATTGAAAATGGACATACCGAATGCCATGAGTGCAGCATCTCGATACCGCCAATCTGGGCTTTTGATATTTTGTTTTACAAATGGTAGAACATAGGGGACGATAGCATCTTCACAGCAGGTAGCTAGCAACATCAAGCAAACTCCAGCAGCTTTGCTTGGATTCCAATCATCTTCATCATCAAACTCCTCCTACAAAATGAAAAATGGACATCCATTACCATTTCACCGTCATTCACATCAATAAATGCTGTATATTTATTGTGATAAGGAAAAATACAGTTAAACTGAATACACAATCCTGCCTTACAAACATACAAATTTCCATTAACAAAAAAAACAATTATTGTGATTATTAATAATTATCATTGATTATTTTACGAAGGAAGAATCAGAACACTGATTCAATTCAAACTTGATTCTTAACCTGAACCATATACATGTTGCCATCATATCCTGATCAAGCTTTAACATTACAATCAAACTAACTTCCAAAGAATGTGACATTTCATAATTCTATAAATAAAATTGGGTAACCTTTACAATCAGCAAATTCACTACACACATGTGGAAAATATTACTGCAACTAAATAGAAATAATCCAATTTAAACTCTATAAAAAACTTAGACCAGGATGCAGAATCAATAAAACGAAGATAAAAAATTCTCCGATATTAAGAATTGACAGACCTAATACAAATAATTAGCTGGCATAAAACACAAAATCACCCCTTTAAATCCAGAATCCAGCCAGCTCAATCAAAACTTAATTTATTAAAAATCTCATGCTAAAACTAAATTTAAAACTTTTGCTCTTGTTCACCTGTTTAGTGAGTTTCTGCATAAGTACTGGGACTAAATATTGGAGGGCACCCTTTGCGTAGAAGCGAGATGTACGCTGAGGTGGTCTTCCAGCTTCAGTTGCTTCAGATTCTTCTATGGACAGGTCTACTTCTTCATCACTCACATTGGACCAAAACTCAATCCCCTGCAGTGCTACCTCATCAATATCAGACTTCATTGCTTCGAGAGTTATCTGGAAAAGAACACAATCATTCCACAGTCAGAATAATAGAAATTGTAGCATGTGAAAAATTATTACTAAATTGTAAAGGTGTAAAGTTAATCCAATTAGGTGAATAACTCCTTCTGAAGATAATACTTACTGGAAATAGGGCTTGGGCCATATAGGCTTCCATATACTGATAGTATAAAGACATTATCTTCACTAAACACTGAAGAGCAGCAACCCTCACTAAGGTATCTGGTGACTGGGTGGCTTCACAGACCACTTCCATAATGAAATGCCTTTCTGACTGTTTACAGAAAAGAAAAATCATAAAAATATGAACAAAATAGAGCTGTTTAGGGACTAAATTAAGGCTTAAGTGCAATAGAGAAAATTATATGGTAAATATTAAAAATAAAACAATCATAGGTTGTATCCATGTCACTTTTACTAACCTCCTCATCAAAATTGGCACGGGTGAATTCCAATGAATTCAGAAGAGCATTTGTTGCAGCTAGCCGTACATGATTGCTTGGTTCAGTCTGCCTCATTCCATGAATGATTGCTGTTAAGATCTGATTTGATTCACTAAGTAAGACATCATACTCCTGAAACAAGAGTAACAATAACGCTGATTAAGATGTTCAGCAATCATTAATCAGCAACCTAAATAAATATTGCATATTAAAAAAAATTGTTGGATTGCGAGAAAGAATTGCTATTGACCAAAGTCTAGGGGTAACCTTAATTCACCAAATGAAGAATTTTACTGATACATACTTCAAAAATACTTTGGATAACCTAATGAAGTAAAGATATATAACTTACAATTTCCTGACAAATGTATCCTATAGCTTCAAGAGTTGCTTCCTTCATCATTTCCGTACTACTGGGGCCAACAACATTGTTAACCAAAACTGAAATGAGCTCGGGCCACTGACCAACTGGCAGTTCTGCTACAGCTACATATGCAACACATTGTGCTGCAGAGCTTGGACGGTTATTTTCAGTTCCTAACGAGCTCAAAATCTGTAAAGATTTTCCAAAAATTAAGTGGAACGAATTAGTTTGCGGAATAAATGTTTACACATACACGAAACCCTAATAACGTTCCAACGAGATAGAAACAAAATATGATTTCAACGAGATAAAAACAAAATATGCTGAACATATTCTCTTACGTTCTTTTTTACGTATGCACGGATGTCTTCCGGAAATGCTAACCATCGTTGCTGATACTGAGCCTTTATGGCTGCGTCTTTGGATACTAATGTATTCTTCAACTGAAGGGCTGCTGCCATCCGTGCAACTGGAGAATTGCCGCCATGGTGAAGGATGTCAGACAATGTCTTGACATACTCCGGCTGAAAAACATTATACAAATTACAAATAACTAGGCGAACATATGGAATAACACAACCTTTCGGCCAGTAAGGACAACACAATCATGAAACGTAATACATACCAATGTAATTAAAAATTTTGAATATAGACTCGAAAAGTTTTAAACAGAAAAGTTAATGTTGCTAGAGAGAAACTAGTTTAAATTTCATGAAAAACTGTTCAGGAAATTGCTACGAAGGACAAGAAAGACTAAAAAAGAACCGATGACTCACCAAATTATTTTGTGCCGCTTGCTCGAGGAAGTTCTTCGCAGCTTCCAATTCATTTTTATCTGAAATTAATAGATTGATAAAAGTATTAGAGCTGAAATGGCTAACTGCTGAAAAGGACACTTGCTTACGTAGAACGCAAGTCTTCACCAAGATGGTACCAATTTACAGGCGAAAATCTAAATTTACAGTCATACTTTAAGAAAATACGTTAAGATTAATGAATAAATAATGGAAAAAATCCCATTTCGACAATGGATACGTGATTACACTTACTATCGATGCATGTGCACACCAAAGGTTTTGTCACAATATACTATGTGAAAACCTAGTTACCTTAAGATAAGCAAGCAGGAATAGTATTTTTCGATATAACTAAGTCTCGATTAAAACTTATTTTACAGAATGTCGGACTAAACATAAAACAGGCATAGAGGATGTAACGAATCTCAAGTTCAAACAATGAAATCAGTTTCCATTGATTTTCTTCTCATTTACACTTACCGAGAGAAACTGTTTTTTCTAATATCTGTATTAATTGAAGCGTAGCCTCCGGATTCATTTTATTTCTATTTCTAACGTAGTTTCAACGAAAATTGAATAATTCAATAGAGTACGATACTAATCAACCGGCAATCGTCCCACATGTACTACGGCGCAAGAATATCACTTACTGCTACTAAACAGCAGAGAAAAAAAGAACGTTACAAAAGCAAATAAAAAATACAGAATATTTAGTATTATGTGAAAATAGGTTAAAATTGGACAAGCTTAGAGCGATTTTTGAATAAACGCACTAGTTGAACACGAACTACTTGACATGGAGGATTGAACTATGGACTTCACCTTACGCGAGTTATCGCGCCAAGTTCTCGGGTGCGTATTGAAACAGCTGAAAATTTTCGATCTTGGTCGGAAGGTGGTGCTGATAATCACCCGTAAACATTTGCAAAAGTCGAAAAAATACGATAGTAATAAGCAACTATTTTTTCGTAGATATTCATTTGTACAATTTTTAATTAATGGATTAAGCTTGCAATTTAGCGATACGGCTTTAGGAATGGTTATGAGCAGTGAAAGCTGACTTTCAGTATTCAAATGTAATTCACTGTCTTTTAAACATTCGTGACAACATTTGAACTGCAGTGGTTATTTAGGATGTCTCTCTTTGGGAAAATTTGGTCCTGTTTTAATCGTGAAACGTCTTTCGATTATTTGTAGAAACTGACTTGGTTGAAGAAAGCGTTATCTAGTTCTGAAGTAGGTAATATTTTATTCTGGTTTTTATGAATTTTGGGACTTCTGTCTAGTTTACTTTGTAATTACAATAATATTATGTTCTACAATTTATTGATGAATTAGGAAGAGATACTTTAATTCACAATGGAAGAATACGATGAGAAACAATGGGATGGGGATGGAATGGATGGAGATGTAAGTCAGGATTGTCAACTTGTGGTTTATTGAGAGTTATGATTGTTTTTCAACTGTAAATTTATTCTTTCTATAGTCTGATGGAGGAGAAGATTCCAACGAAAATCCTCAAGAAGTTCTGAAGGAATGTTTACATAAATTCAATACTCCTGACTATATAATGGAACCTGGTATATTTGCACAGCTGAAAAGGTAATTAGGACTTTGTTAATTTCGTGCATTGCATTGCGTGATTACGTTCACCAAATGTTGCGAGCTATAGTACACCAACAGTATTAAATTACGTCATATATTCTTTAAACTTTATACCATCATTATATCATAAGGTATGCTCATGTGAGTGGGTTTTAATTGACATCAAAACGTTCGTTACTCTCTTCCTGACAGGAAGGAGAATTTATCTTATTTTTACTTATCACCGTATTATTTTTGGACTTTTTTCTTTTCTCTAAGATATTTTCAGGCTGGTGGGAGTCCAGAGCAGGTTATCGAACTTCTTTCTCAGAACTACACTGCTGTAGCTCAGATGGCCAACCTACTTGCAGAGTGGCTTATTCTAGGTGGTAAGTCAACAAGATTTTAATCTTTGTGACCATGAAATTCTGGTGCCTTTTTCAGAATATATAATTGTATTTTAGGAGTGAAAGTCACCGATGTGCAAGCAATGGTAGAAAATCATTTGAAAGATATGATTTTGAAAACATTTGATCCAAAGAAGGCAGATACAATTTTTTCAGAAGAAGGTGAAGTAAGTATCTTCCATTTATTTCCTATGGTAGTGTATTTAAATACATGTATATGTATTAATTTTTATCGTCCAATTGATGTATATAAATTTACGTTCAGCATAACTGGTTTGAATTTTCTTTTAGGATCTTTTAAAGTTTTCCTAAAATGATTTGGAAAAATTTCCTCTTAACACAAATAGCAGTCCTTAGATATATTCCAGAAAATCTCGTTTCATTCTATAGTGATCTGCTTTAAGTTTGCAAAAGCATTTCAGTTTTTCATCCATTCTTTTAATTGCATTTTTCTAGACTCCTGGTTGGTTAACTGAAATGATTGAACATCCTACTTGGCGCTCTCTTATTTATCGATTAGCAGAAGAATATCCTGATTGTCTCATGCTCAACTTCACTATAAAGGTAAGTGTACATGTATACATATTGGGTGTATTAAGATTGTTAATAGTTCTACCTAGAATGGTAAAATTGTTAAACATGAAATGTAATGCTGTGGCCTGTATCATAATCGAGAGTACTCAATCCATTCTATAATAGGCTTGTGTAATTTATGTCATTATTTTCAATTGAAAACAAAGAAATATATGTAGGTAGTAGCAGATTATCACGTTTGTAATTATCAAGAAATTTGAGGAGCATCTGAATGTTAGGATATCTTATTTGATTATTTAAATTGAATAAGTTAATAAGTGGTTACAATTTCAGTTATTATTATGAATGTGAATTTGATGAAGTGGAATGAGAAGATTCTCTATGGTTATTAAGCAGTAGCAGTGTACATCACATTTTGTCATTTATCATTACTGCGTTATGCCTTGTTAACGACAGAATTAAAATAATTTTTAAGTTGCTAATTTAATCTGTGTTATTTTACGGTATGTTACTCAGCCTGGTGTTGAGCATTTTTTATTTTCGAGAAACAGATTTCCACCAATGGAAATTACTGGATTGTTTCATTTTGATGTGAGATTAATTGTTTTAAATATTTATCGATTATTTAATTAATTTAACCTCTTGGTCATAAGAGGGTTGTTTGGCTTTTGAAACACCAGTTGCTGAAATAAGGTTTTACCAAGATTTTTTAATTTCAAAGCTATCCTCTCAAAAATAGCTTAATTTTGGAGACATATCTTTCTTTTGTGTTTTTATAACCTTAACAGTATATTGAAAGAAGATTTTTGGATTGAAACAGAGAAAAGGTTATCAAGCTTCATAATGTAACTGTGCAAGTTTAATTGAATTTATAGAATATATTCTTATGTACTAGAAAATTCTCTATGTGTTTTTCAGCTTATCTCGGATGCTGGTTTTCAAGGAGAAATAACCAGCATATCTACAGCTGCTCAGCAGATAGAAGTGTTTTCCAGAGTCCTTAAGACTGCCATTTCTGGTTTCCTTCAAAGTGGTGATGACTGGCAAACAAGTATTGAAGAATGTGCTGTAAGTCTCTTTTCTTCTATTTTTCTAAATGTTGTCTTTAAAAATTGAGAGGATCTCAATTAAGTGTGAACAGTAAAGCCTAAGTGAGATAGAGTTCAGCAGTGTATTTAAATGAAGTAACAGCTTTTTTACTGCAGGATGGCTTAGGGTACCTCAGCAGAAATTGATATATATCTAACTTCATTACTAATTTATTAATGTAACTTGAACACAGTTTTAATGAAATAATCATTTCTCTCACATTTTCTTTAGTGATCTCTTATTCTTTTAAATACAATACAGGCCTTCTGTTACTGTCAATAAATAACTCAATGTCGTTAGTAATACCTCCCGCCATTTGATAATGTTGTCTATAAATCTTCCACGCTGAAATGAAATACAGGACTGACAGGCTGAACAACTATTCAGTCGACTGCATGCAAGCTCCAATGTAAAGTTGTGAACAATTGAGTTGCCGACCGATAGTTGTACGATACTTTTGTGAAAAGGCAATTGATGCAGTTTTATGATTTTTTCGTCACACAACTTTTGGTAGTGTGTGGATCTCCATAAGGTACCATAGACTTTTTACATCCAACTAAACAGCCAAATGTGTAAATATTGGTTGTAAGTGCTAACCTTAATCTTACATTACAATTTCTATTATATGGTAATAGATGAAAACCAAAAAAATATATTTGTTGGATAAAACAAATATCAAAAAGAGGGATTTTAAGCTGTGAGTTACTGCTACCATTGCTTGTACCCCAAAAACTGAAAAAAAATTTCGTGTGAAATACCTTCCTCAATTTTGACATTTTTAGAACCATACTTGTAAAAATTACTTTTGGTTTTATGTGATGATAATTGCTGTATTCAGCTATTTTTCAAACATTAATAATTAGTTGAAAATGATAATTTTCATTCTTTCAGAATGTATTAAATTTTATTGGATGATAAATGCTCATGTCAGTTAAACAATCAGGATGTAAAATTTATTCTTCCTAATTTCATGCCTAGGTTTTTTCTATAGTAGTATTGCATTTATCTTTATTAAAGAAATGATTGAAGGTGTGAGATTTCCAAATTTTGGTAGTTTCAGTGATTTATCCACTCAAAGCAAAAATTTTTTGAGCCTTTCCGCTAAAATATGAAAAGAGGAATTTTAGTCATGATTCCCCCTAATAATCCTAATTCTTTAGGCACAGCATATATTTAGGTTAATATATGAAGCAAGAATCTGTCTGGGTATTACTTTTCACACTTTTTGGAGTTCTTTGGCTCAATTTATTGCATTTTCTGCAAGTATTTGTGCATTAAAATTTTATTTACCCTCCATATATGTGGAGAAGACATTGTATAGATTTGTTTAAGTTATTTGAAATGACAAAATTAATAGGAACTTCTTTGGATAAATACTTTGATGCTCAGGCAGATTCTTCATACCTCCTTTTGTACATGGAAATAATTAGTAGTAGTATTGTTAAAAGTGCTTTGACAGCTGAGGTCATTTCGCATATAGGCTCCCACCTTGGATTGAACCCGGGAACGCTTTCACCGAAGTCGAACGCGTTGCCCACTTTGCTATCCGGGAGCCCTGGAAATAATTGTTACTCATGATTCTCTGGTACAGAAATTTAAGGCAATTATGAAAATATTCTATTTTCCTATTTGGGTTTGAAAATTATATCCTATGTTCAAGATTTTTCTTATTAATGATATTTTTCTCAGTCTTGATACAAATGGAAAAAGTATAGTTTATCAATTTATCTCTAATTATTTTGAGTAAGAAGATTTTGTCTTTTTAATATTTCCTGGGTTACTGATTCATTTCCTTTGGTGTGAAAATGAATAACTTGAAACAGGATTGATCTTATCAATTCAGGATTTTCATTTATACTTAATATTTTGCTTTAAATTCAAAAAATCTTTTTTTATAGAAAATGGTGTGTCATGGCCAACATACATATGTCTACAGTCAGGTTCTTTTGCAAGTGTTAGCTCAAGAAACTAAAGGAGGTTCAAATATGAAAAGACTATCTCAGGAAATCACAAGATGTGCCCAAAAGAAGTGAGTTTTATTCTTCCTCTCTTATTTTGCATCATAAGGTATTTGTCTGTAATTAGAGTTCTTTATTTATCTTATTTTTTTATATTCATTTTTTAAATTTCATGAATGCATGCTATAAATTAGGGAGTGTTTCTATAGATGTTCTCTAGGGGACTTAGAACAGTAGAGACTATTGTTAATAGCAGAATGTTTCAGAAAAACGTTTGCAATTTTGAAATTAATTGAGATACACTTCTTAACTGAACACACTTGAAAAGGTGCACTTTTATCTGTTTAAAGGTCTGTGGATTGTACCTTAAATCAGTCTTCAAATTTTAGGGGTTGATTTCCTATTGGATATATTTTGTTAATAATCACATTTTTCTTTCAACAGTAGGCATGATGTCACACCAATCACCATGGCACTGAATGGAGCCTCAGGTTACCCACAAGCCTGTCAAGCTCTCACCTCTATGTTGTCCCGTAACGCCCTCAATCCTGCAGACATAACTGTTCTGTACCGAAATTACTCAGCTTTGGACCCACCTCCTATAGACCTCATACGTAATCCACAGTTTCTAGGTATGTCATTAAGAGTTTTTCTATATTTTCCAATAAAATAAATGTATACTTTATTATTGTGCAATATTTACAATTACTATTGTTTATATGCCTTTCAAAATTTGATTTGAAATTTGAGTGAAATCATCATTTATGAAAAGAAATAGTTCATTGATTGTTATTGTGCATTGGGAAGAGGAAAATAAAAATAAAATTCGATATTATTTGATGCTATTATAAACTACAGGAGTTCTAGCCTAACATTGTGGAATACCATCTAAAACAAATCAGAAATGTACTATATGGAAAATATGAAGTTCATTCTGATTTTTTTTTTATGCTATCATGCAATCTGCAATTAACAGATAGTATACCGTATGTACATACTATTGTAACGATGCTTTTAATTTAAACAAAATTTAAAATTTCTATATTTTCATTTTTTCATTTAACTACTAATATCCTAACCTTAACTCTCACANCGAGGTCCTCACAGAGGCAGCCAACTCACAAAGCACTGAACCACTGAACTACCGTGCCGCGTCTCTCTCACACTGTTAAGGGAATGCTTTGTGAGCAAGACAGACAGTCTCCACATAGTGGCACAACTGCTTTGTGAGTTGGCTGCCTCTGTGAGGACCTCGAGCGGCAGGTTGTGCCACTATGTGGAGACTGTCCGTCTTGCTCACAAAGCATTCCCTTAACAGTGTGAGAGAGACGCGGCACGGTAGTTCAGTGGTTAGAATACCTGCCCAGAAAGTGGGAGACCTGGGTTCGAGTCCCAGTCGTGTCGCTATTTTTCACACTTGTTATTCCTTTAGGTTACTGTAGCTTATGTAAATGTTGAGGAACACCTTCCT
>KZ308156.1:254978-314203 GCA_000376725.2 Ladona fulva
GTAAATTTAATTTTTTCTAATTTAATAAAATGTGAATAAGATGAACAAACTTATTTTAAATCAATGAAGTTTAAATAAAAAAAATTAGCAGACATGTCTAACATGCAGATAGGATTTCAGCCATAAATTTTAGGAAAATATTGCATGTTATACATCAAGAAATAAGGTTTTGAAGTAAAGGTTTGAAACCATTGGAGGAATTTTTGGGCATCGTGAATGATCATTTTTGCTGCTTCCTGGTGGATTCATTGATTCCATAGCTTGACACTTCATCATGTGTTTGTCCTATCCAAAATAACATTTTTTCAAATTGGTTAAATCATTGACCTCATTCAGTGGGATTCAGGAATTCAGGATGTTGACAAATTCCTAGCTATTGAATTTACATCCCTGTGGAAGTTGTCGTATGTTATGCCCTTTGTCATTAAAATTGTGTAGTTATTATCTTCTAATCTCAAGAGAAAGATATGTGAATTTCATATTCATTGGTCACACAGTTAACTTCATTCATGTTTAGCTATATATTAACAGAATATGATGAAGTAAAATTCTTAACAATCTATGTACTAGGTCCAAAAGGGGCACAGGGACGTCGAATGGGAGGAAATGTTCCCTCGAAAGAAGAATTGAAAGCAACTGTCCAGGCAATAGAGAAAGTCCATGCTGTTTGCTGCTCCACTCGTGGATCAACAGAGCTCATTGCTGACCTATCCACTCTTTATCAGTGCATTCGGCAAGTTATTCCATGAACAGATTCTTTCTTTTCTTAATTCTTTTTGGACCTTTTTTGATTTTACAATTAAGAGACAATGTTTTGCTATTTAATTCTGCAATCAATCTCACCAATTCATAATGGAGGAAATGTTTGCATTTTAGGTTTCCTGTGGTCTCAGTTGGAGTGATACGGTGGGTTGAGTCAACTGTAACAGAGCCTTCTTATTTCAAGCTTTGTACAGAACATACTCCCATTCACCTGGCTCTATTAGATGAAGTTGCAGCTTGCCATCCTCTCCTTCATCCAAAAGTTCTCTCCTTACTTGTTTGTTTGTTTGAATCCAAGCAGGACGAACTTGAGATTCTTGTCCAGGTGATTTTTTATAAGTTTTTGCAGTTTTAGTTTAGGATCTACTAACGCATACTGTACTTTTACAAATGAAATATTTCAAACATTCTCCTTTAAGTTGGAAATGAGGAAGATGCTTCTGGACAGAATGGTGAACTTACTTAGCAGAGGATGTGTGGTTCCTGTAGTCAAGTATGTTAAGCAGTGCTGGCAGCGCGGTGATACTGATATTTCATTAATCAGATACTTTGTTACTGAGGTTAGTAAAAGTTTGTGACTATAAAAGAATTAGGTTAAGCTTTGATTCCATTTTGTTTGTCATGTCTTGTTTTACCATTCAGATTTTATTATCTAAAGACTTGTTTTGTTAACATCCTGTAGTCTACCATTTCTTAACTGTGATATTTTTCTAACTAACAGGTTCTTGAAGCAATTTCTCCTCCATACAGCCCAGAATTTGTTCAGCTTTTCCTTCCAATGGTTGAGAATGAGGAAATAACTGGAACCATGATATCTGATGGAGATAATGACCCTGTTTCTGAATTTATTGGTAAGAATACGGTATTTTTAAGGTATTCAATAAACATAAGAGTGAAATGTGTGCATGAACAATTTCACACATTCATTCATAATATTTGGATGTAAACATTAGTTGTTATTCAAAGACACTTACTGTATCAATGCCATACAAATAAATCATACTTTGAAGTAGAGGTGACCTGGAATCGCTCCATAAAACATAAAAAAGTCCATCAAAATGGCATGACCAGCTATAAAAAAAACCTCATGCTTGGAGAACAGCTATCTTAATTTAACAATTTGTCTTAAACTTTAAAAAATCCCTAAATATCACCAAAACTTTTTATGGCTAAAACAGTAGAAATATTAACAATCCTAAAATTTTGCTTATTATATTTTAATCCTCTTTTATTGGATGTAATTTATTCAGTATCTAATGAGTTACATTTTATTTGCTAGTGCTAGAATAGCCTTTGGCCTCCAAGGCAGTTAACTCTTTCCTTTGATTTTTTGTGGTAGAAAAATAATAATTTTCCTGATAAACCCATGGCAAGATATGTAAGGACAGGAAGAACTCTTAAGAATTCATATTGTGATATCTGTTGCCTTTAAAAAATTCTGAAAATATTTATATATTATTTATGACTTTGTCAATGAATGTTGTGATGATGCTTTACATGCCAGCAAAACTAAGGCAAAGTTTTTTTAGTGGGTACATATTTTCATAATGTGAGTTGTTTCTATAAGTGTTGGAAATTTGAGTAAATTGGAGTTTTATAAGTGTGGGAAATGACACCTGGCATTTCTGCTCAACTATATTTTAAGTTATTGATGAATTTTTATTTTGCAGGGCACTGCAAGACAAACTATGTTGTGGCATAATATTTTGAAAGTGACTTTGCCAAACTTTCATCTTGATGTTCAATTAAAAGAAGGCAAGGAGTAGAGAAAAAAAGACAGCTCCATCAGTGTGATTGGTTCTTTGAACCTATTTTGTACATTTTCCCTTCAAATCACTATTTTCTGTTGGTTTTTATTTTGTTAAAGATTCTTTGTCAGCTAAAATTACTAAAATCATGTACATTGTGTTGAGGTGTAGAAGATACCCTTTGGATGCAAGAGGAGAAAAGAAATGTTTTCATGGTGTCTCAGGAAAGGACATTGGTGGGGAACCCTCAATGATTCAAGCATAGCACTATTGGTATGGTTCTTTTATGCAAGAGGAGCTCTGCAACTTTTCGAAATAATTCCCAGAATTTTCTTGTCACATATTACATGTTTAAAAAAATGTATGTAATTGAGCTTATAAATTTATTTTTATTAAAAATTTTAATTCACTTTGTGAAGATTTGTTTATTGAAAGACATAGTTATTTCCTCTGAAACAGTGCTGTAAATACTATAGGTAATGGTAATGTTGATTTTGTAGGTTTTTGCATTCAATCCACCTTTGCTTCTAATTAAAATAGAAATAGCTATTTATTCAGAATGGGATAATTTTCTATTCATTTCGGAAGTATTTTGATTCTCGCATAATATTAACTACGTTCTGTATGATAGCTTTAGAGCGTCCCAGTTTCGTCTGCATACCGAAATGATCTAGCTCCTGGACACACATTGCACGTTTTGATCATATGAATCTTATCTACATTATAATGATCTTGTTCATTATGCAAAAATCTTAGGTGGTTATAATGAAAAATATCCGTAATTCTGTAACTTTCAAAATAATGTTCATAATAAAAACCGCACGACCTGCGAACGTTCCGAAGAACAAGAGAGCAATTCTCGAATCAAATGTTGGAAATGTTATGCGGGACGAATGAATTTTTTTGTGGATTTTGGTATAGAAACAATATTGAGCATTTTTGTCCGTTTCAATTGATGAAATGGTATGATCACTAATTGAAGAGTTCTATTTAATGAAAATCATAAAGAAAGTAATTTCGGCTGTATCCGGCGGTATCGACAGCGCAGTATCTACTTATTTACTAAAAGCCAAAGGTAAATTAATTCGATAGAATTATTTTGTTTTTCTTTCCGAAATATTATTTCAGTTATATAAAGTACAGTATTTAATATCATAGTTTTTTGTTTTGTGGCTTTGTGTCGGAGAATGATGTAACTGCAAAATTAATTATGATATGAATTTTGGGACTCCTTTTTAATAAAAAGAAAATTGCTCTTCAGATAGCATTGCGAATAAAAGAGATTGCTAGCTTGCTTATCCCAAAATTTTTATTTCTCAGATGATAAGTAAAATGGTTCGTTTCAATTTTGGAAGAACACTTTGGTGAAGTATATTTCTAACCCGCCCTCATCCTATCTTATAGTGTCCATACATTTTCAGTATCCCTATCCTTACATTCAGTGGATTCTTCTACTGATTTAATTATCTTCACTGCGAATTTTATGCAAGAAAATTTTCATTGAATAACCAAAGATTAATTCACTACTCCCAGGTTATGAAGTAGTTGGAGTATATATGCAAAATTGGGATTTACTCAATGAAAAAGGAGTATGTACAGCGCAAAATGATATTGCTGATGCAGAATGGATATGTAATAAAATAGGAATTCCATTTCATATTGTGAATTTTGTGAAAGAATATTGGATTGAAGTTTTTAGGTAAGGTATTTTAATTTAATTCTTTAGAATATAGACATTTATGTCTATCTAAATAATAAACGAGTGCCTATATTCTTATACAGTCTACTGGTTATTTGCAATCACTGTTTACATCAATAGCAATTCAAAATACGTTTCATGCCATTTAAGGTTTAAATCTTAGCTCCTTTTCCCTTTTCATGGTATCAGGTAGTTTTTAAAATCATTTTCTAAGGGTTCGCTCTCTTCATTTAACCTCATTTGTCTTTTTATGTACACTTTCCCTCCACTTTCACTGCTAATTATTTCTTCTCTGCATATATTTTTGATTATTTCATATATTCACTGAGAAAATCGTGGTCTTTTGAAGGTAGGTTATTTAGATTAAATTGGGGTCACAATTGATTGCAAGATTGGCAGATGACCGACCCTTCTATCCCCATTAAGTGAGCTGGATAATGTGTATGGAATTTGAGTTATAGATAATCTATTCTGAAACAAGCCTTTTGAAAACAATTCCATTTCGATGATACTCAATAGGATGAAATATGTTTTGATAAGATAAATGATGAATGTATCTTTTATGAAGTAAGCATTTTTTAGCTATTCCTTTGGATGAGACAGCATGACGATGGAAGATATGCCCATGATTTTCTGTGAAAAAATGTATTTTTTAGTTAATTCTTGTCGTACTCTGTTGTCGTTTAAAATATATTTTTGGGCAAATTTTATTAATATTTTGTGTAAGTTAATTTATGCTATGTAGTAACTACTCATATTAAGTGATTTTTGGTAAATTTCCCTTTAACTGAGACACTTTTTATTTCAATTGAATGAATTCTTTTTCAAGTAATCTCATAGATGACTATGAATCAGGATTGACCCCAAATCCTGACATATTGTGTAACAAGAGAATTAAGTTTGATGCATTTTTGAAGTATGCATTTGAAGATCAAGGGGCTGATTGTATATCAACAGGCCATTATGCTCAAACAAGTTATGGTAGCTACTTAGAAAAATATGATGCAGACAAAGGTAATAGCTTTACTCAGAAGTGATTGCAAATGATAAATTTAAAAATTTGGTTGTAAAATAATATGTTATCATCTACAGGTGTTCATTTGCTCAAAGCCAAAGATTCATTGAAGGACCAGACATTTTTCCTCAGCCAAATATCTCAAAATGCTCTTCAGAGGACTATGTTCCCTATAGGCTGTATGAGAAAGTCAGATGTGAAAAAGCTTGCTGAAGCTATACATTTAGAGCAAATTCTGAAAAAGAAAGAAAGCATGGGTATTTGCTTTATAGGCTCAAGAAACTTCCAAGATTTCATTTCTGAGGTATAGTGACTAATCTTTTTTAATATAAATGTGTATGAATGAATGCTGGAATAACGTGAAACCATTGTTTCATAATTACAAACATTGCAGTATATTTTAGCTCAGCCAGGGAATTTTGTAGATATTGAAAGCGGTGAGATAGTTGGAAGACATGAAGGAGTCCATCAGTGGACAGTTGGACAGCGATGCCGAATTGGGGGTTGCCGTAAACCTTATTTTGTTGTTGAAAAGGACACAAAGAATCAGGACATCCTAGTGGTAGGTAAAAACAATAAAGCAGTATTTTGGTTAATTAGTTGTATGCTGTGNGTAATTGAGCTTATAAATTTATTTTTATTAAAAATTTTAATTCACTTTGTGAAGATTTGTTTATTGAAAGACATAGTTATTTCCTCTGAAACAGTGCTGTAAATACTATAGGTAATGGTAATGTTGATTTTGTAGGTTTTTGCATTCAATCCACCTTTGCTTCTAATTAAAATAGAAATAGCTATTTATTCAGAATGGGATAATTTTCTATTCATTTCGGAAGTATTTTGATTCTCGCATAATATTAACTACGTTCTGTATGATAGCTTTAGAGCGTCCCAGTTTCGTCTGCATACCGAAATGATCTAGCTCCTGGACACACATTGCACGTTTTGATCATATGAATCTTATCTACATTATAATGATCTTGTTCATTATGCAAAAATCTTAGGTGGTTATAATCGTTATAATGAAAAATATCCGTAATTCTGTAACTTTCAAAATAATGTTCATAATAAAAACCGCACGACCTGCGAACGTTCCGAAGAACAAGAGAGCAATTCTCGAATCAAATGTTGGAAATGTTATGCGGGACGAATGAATTTTTTTGTGGATTTTGGTATAGAAACAATATTGAGCATTTTTGTCCGTTTCAATTGATGAAATGGTATGATCACTAATTGAAGAGTTCTATTTAATGAAAATCATAAAGAAAGTAATTTCGGCTGTATCCGGCGGTATCGACAGCGCAGTATCTACATATTTGCTAAAAGCCAAAGGTAAATTAATTCGATAGAATTATTTTGTTTTTCTTTCCGAAATATTATTTCAGTTATATAAAGTACAGTATTTAATATCATAGTTTTTTGTTTTGTGGCTTTGTGTCGGAGAATGATGTAACTGCAAAATTAATTATGATATGAATTTTGGGACTCCTTTTTAATAAAAAGAAAATTGCTCTTCAGATAGCATTGCGAATAAAAGAGATTGCTAGCTTGCTTATCCCAAAATTTTTATTTCTCAGATGATAAGTAAAATGGTTCGTTTCAATTTTGGAAGAACACTTTGGTGAAGTATATTTCTAACCCGCCCTCATCCTATCTTATAGTGTCCATACATTTTCAGTATCCCTATCCTTACATTCAGTGGATTCTTCTACTGATTTAATTATCTTCACTGCGAATTTTATGCAAGAAAATTTTCATTGAATAACCAAAGATTAATTCACTACTCCCAGGTTATGAAGTAGTTGGAGTATATATGCAAAATTGGGATTTACTCAATGAAAAAGGAGTATGTACAGCGCAAAATGATATTGCTGATGCAGAATGGATATGTAATAAAATAGGAATTCCATTTCATATTGTGAATTTTGTGAAAGAATATTGGATTGAAGTTTTTAGGTAAGGTATTTTAATTTAATTCTTTAGAATATAGACATTTATGTCTATCTAAATAATAAACGAGTGCCTATATTCTTATACAGTCTACTGGTTATTTGCAATCACTGTTTACATCAATAGCAATTCAAAATACGTTTCATGCCATTTAAGGTTTAAATCTTAGCTCCTTTTCCCTTTTCATGGTATCAGGTAGTTTTTAAAATCATTTTCTAAGGGTTCGCTCTCTTCATTTAACCTCATTTGTCTTTTTATGTACACTTTCCCTCCACTTTCACTGCTAATTATTTCTTCTCTGCATATATTTTTGATTATTTCATATATTCACTGAGAAAATCGTGGTCTTTTGAAGGTAGGTTATTTAGATTAAATTGGGGTCACAATTGATTGCAAGATTGGCAGATGACCGACCCTTCTATCCCCATTAAGTGAGCTGGATAATGTGTATGGAATTTGAGTTATAGATAATCTATTCTGAAACAAGCCTTTTGAAAACAATTCCATTTCGATGATACTCAATAGGATGAAATATGTTTTGATAAGATAAATGATGAATGTATCTTTTATGAAGTAAGCATTTTTTAGCTATTCCTTTGGATGAGACAGCATGACGATGGAAGATATGCCCATGATTTTCTGTGAAAAAATGTATTTTTTAGTTAATTCTTGTCGTACTCTGTTGTCGTTTAAAATATATTTTTGGGCAAATTTTATTAATATTTTGTGTAAGTTAATTTATGCTATGTAGTAACTACTCATATTAAGTGATTTTTGGTAAATTTCCCTTTAACTGAGACACTTTTTATTTCAATTGAATGAATTCTTTTTCAAGTAATCTCATAGATGACTATGAATCAGGATTGACCCCAAATCCTGACATATTGTGTAACAAGAGAATTAAGTTTGATGCATTTTTGAAGTATGCATTTGAAGATCAAGGGGCTGATTGTATATCAACAGGCCATTATGCTCAAACAAGTTATGGTAGCTACTTAGAAAAATATGATGCAGACAAAGGTAATAGCTTTACTCAGAAGTGATTGCAAATGATAAATTTAAAAATTTGGTTGTAAAATAATATGTTATCATCTACAGGTGTTCATTTGCTCAAAGCCAAAGATTCATTGAAGGACCAGACATTTTTCCTCAGCCAAATATCTCAAAATGCTCTTCAGAGGACTATGTTCCCTATAGGCTGTATGAGAAAGTCAGATGTGAAAAAGCTTGCTGAAGCTATACATTTAGAGCAAATTCTGAAAAAGAAAGAAAGCATGGGTATTTGCTTTATAGGCTCAAGAAACTTCCAAGATTTCATTTCTGAGGTATAGTGACTAATCTTTTTTAATATAAATGTGTATGAATGAATGCTGGAATAACGTGAAACCATTGTTTCATAATTACAAACATTGCAGTATATTTTAGCTCAGCCAGGGAATTTTGTAGATATTGAAAGCGGTGAGATAGTTGGAAGACATGAAGGAGTCCATCAGTGGACAGTTGGACAGCGATGCCGAATTGGGGGTTGCCGTAAACCTTATTTTGTTGTTGAAAAGGACACAAAGAATCAGGACATCCTAGTGGTAGGTAAAAACAATAAAGCAGTATTTTGGTTAATTAGTTGTATGCTGTGACTTAGTTATGGATTTCAGTAAGTGATATGCTGGAAGTAATTTGAAATATGGCAAAGAATTTGCTGAAGATAATTGTGCTGAAAAAGTCAGGAGAAGAAGGTTAAGAAAGTAGTTAAAATGTTAAGTTCAGCAAAAATTTAGCTTTGCAAGTACTTTTCACTCCAACAAAATTTTTGCATGAATGACTTTGTTGCTGTCACTATATTCTATAGGAGGTGAATTTGTACTTTTGAACACCACCGATATGTAGGATGATATCAAAAGGATTCAATAAAACTTATAATTTGGTTATGAGTGAATAAGATATTTCTGAGTGATAGAAAAGCTCCTGAAATGAAACATTTTGGAAAACATGAAACTCTAATATTGAATTATAATGATCTTGTTCATTATGCAAAAATCTTAGGTGGTTATAATCGTTATAATGAAAAATATCCGTAATTCTGTAACTTTCAAAATAATGTTCATAATAAAAACCGCACGACCTGCGAACGTTCCGAAGAACAAGAGAGCAATTCTCGAATCAAATGTTGGAAATGTTATGCGGGACGAATGAATTTTTTTGTGGATTTTGGTATAGAAACAATATTGAGCATTTTTGTCCGTTTCAATTGATGAAATGGTATGATCACTAATTGAAGAGTTCTATTTAATGAAAATCATAAAGAAAGTAATTTCGGCTGTATNCTCCAAGTTTATTCTTTCAGTTGACAGTTCTTTAATTTTCTTTGACTGAAATTATAATTTTGAATCAGTTCGCTGATGATAGTTGTTTAAAATAAGTCATGGATTCAAAGTAAAATACAGTATTTCCTGAAGAAACTATTCTCACTTTTCAGGATAGCCCTTGAATATACTGACAATGATTTTGTGGAACATAAATAAATTTGATGTTGCAAACATTGCAGGCACCTGGCACAGACCACCCAGCATTATTCACAGACCTAGTTTTCACTGACAGACCTCATTGGATCCACTCAGTTCCACTGCCTTTAGAAGCGGATGGCCTTTTTGACTGCCATTTTAGATTTCAACACACTCACCGTCTGTTACAGTGCAAAGTTTGCCTAACGGCAGCTGGAAGATTGGTTGTACGTTTAGTAAAGCCTTTGCGTGCTATCACACCTGGTCAGGTAAATGCTTTAATTTAAATTGAAATCTTACATCATGTTATAATTATGAAAGATAAGTTATATTTTTATTCATTGGTGTATCAGATCAAATTTACACATCTCTGAGTTCTCTTTTGCATTACCTGTAAAACATTTATCAAAAATGTCTAGTAGTAAATCTATGATTACATACACAATGTTACTGATAGAAATCCTAAAGAACCAAGTAAATATGCCTGTTGTTGATATCATCTCCATAATATTCAGTAAACAAAGCTTTAACATATTGATCATATTACTCTTTGCACTCATGGAGAGTAAATATTGGCTAATTTTACCTTGTGATCCCTTTTTTCATTGTCTCATCAGTCATTGACCTTAATAAAATCAATGTTAGGTTTTTCACCAATGCCACAGTTTCTAAGAAATAGCTTTTTATTTAGAATGGGATTTTGAGATTGCCTGTTTAATGATTTGAATTATGTATTGATTTTTATCTGTGACAATTTGCTGTGTTATAACCTCTATTTTTTAATGATAATTACAACTTAATGGGAGTTGTATTTCTTTATCATTTTGAATTCTTTGTTATATTTATGGCTTAATAAATTCAGATTTAATAAAATTAATAGTATTTCTATTGAGTGAGTGCCATGTCGTACTACTTATCATTTCATTTCATTACAGTATGCAGTGTTTTACCTAAATGAAGAATGTCTTGGCAGTGCTCGAATCCTACACCCTGGACCATCACAGTTTATGTTAGAGTCTTTGAAATCTAAAGCATTTTTACCATGTTGCTGATGAAGTATAAGTTAATATTAATAAAATATTTTTGTAAATGATTGGTCTCATTTTTGTCATAATTTGGTGATAGGTTATAACATGGTAGTGACGACTATATTACTTTCAGTATCAATGAAATCCATATGGTAACTTAAGTAAGAGTTGGAATGTACGTTTAAATTAAAGTAAATTAGATATTTCTGTTGGCGGAGGATTTTATTTTGTATAATATATGACAAACTTCCATTCAATTCATGAATATGTACTCTTTCATACGTGTTTTGAATATGCTGTCATTAAGCCAAAATAAATAACTTTTCTCAACAATACCTCTAAATAAATCATAATGATAAGGAGTTAACAAGACAAAATTTACTTCGCTTGAACGTCATAGATGGTGAAGTTTTTCCAACATTTTAAGATTGAGATCGAATTCATGAATGATTTCGAAATATAATTTTTTTGCTGAGTAATTCGATAATTTTGTCTCTTGTTTGAAAAAGATCACCATATAAAGCGTTACGCGATATAAATGATAAGAAAATTGTTAAAATTCACGAATATTTCCGCAGGGGATTTTCAAATACTTGATGTAACAAATAATTAAGAGGCTTGAAATGGAATCTTGGATAACTGGAAAAAAAGGAAGTAGTTTAATTTGCATACAAATACCGTATTATTTAGCAGGGAATATCTTTATTATGCGTATAAATTACTATTTCCCCCAAATGACAGGGATCATATATAAAATGAAATTCGTAAGTTATGCTAATTCACTTTATCTGCATAGTTGCATCTGCTTAAGTTTTCAGCAACGCGTAGTTCACTGAATATTATCTACGATTGCATTTGAAAAATTCAGATTAACTGTTCCAAATATGTACGCAATTAACGGAATAGTACTTCCTCATCAACGTTCTGCAAGCACATGACCGGAAAGAGACCCGTAATTTGCAGATATGTAATTTCTTTTTACTTCATAAGTTGAAAAATCTTTCAACAAGAAAATGTTTATTGCAAATTAACCTATACCCAGCATTCCTTTGCAAATTCACGATCACGAGTGACTCACGCTGACGCACTTTTCCGCCCACCATCAGGGGCACTGTATTGACTGTCAAAGATGGCGCCGATCTTAGAGAAAGATGAGGTGACCGGGGTAGCCTCGAAAAATAAGGATGGCCCGGATAGTAAGGAAAACTTATGGTGCGTTTCATTATATTTTGGAAGAGTAAAACTGAAACTTCTTAGTAAATAATCGTTTTCTCGAGGTTCCTTTTTCCTAGAATTGGTTTCATGTTCACATAAAAATTTATTTGTCTGAAACGTTTGACACAACTATTTACGAGGATTTAAAGGGCTATCGCAACATACTCTTTCTATTAGCATTATTAGGTTAATATCTTGTTGTTTAAGTATAATCTCTCTATCAAGAGGACGTTATGACATGGCCAGAAATGTATATATTTATAGTTGTGCCAAAAGTGAACTCGTGGATGTTTCGTATGTCATTGTGTTTCACTCGGCATCAACATGTTTTCCATTATCAGTTGCTATTTCGGATATTTATTTTATTTTTACAAAAGAATTATACGCTTATTATTTCGGTCTTAAATTAAAGTGTTTTTCAAATGACAGGGCTTCGATACTGGGTGAGGTTCAAGCAAGAGGAAGTACAAAACTCCCATCCTGTAAATCAGTCTTAGTGTTAGGTAAGATGCGTTTCTTATTCGTTTTTGACTGCAGTATAACTTTTTGTAGGAAGTAAAAATGTTGGTAATCACGAAAATATTTTTAGGTGATAATGAATCTGGGAAAACAACACTCATAGCAAAGTTACAGGGAGTGGAGGATCCTAAGAAAGGATCTGGATTGGAATATGGATACATCGACGTAAGAGACGAATATAGAGATGGTAAGTGTTAATTCTATGGAGTACGATTTCATTTGTTGGCCAGTATTCAGTCGACATCTGTTATTTTTGTGTAGTGGGCTTCAATTTAAAGATCGAAACAACCTTTTACTGTTATTCGATGCGAACATTAGTTTACTGAAGCCCGAAATTAATGGCATTGATGACAAAAATACTTATTCCTTGACACTAATTCAATAGAAATCTATATCAAACTTGAATGTTTAAAATATACACGATTAACATACGTGATATTTTTTTTGGACCAGATCATACCAGATTAAGTGTTTGGGTATTAGATGGTGACCCAGCCCATTCACATCTACTACGTTTCGCACTTTCTGAAGAAACATATCCCCATACGTTGGTCATGTTTACGGTAGCGATGACCACTCCATGGGGTGTACTGGATCAGCTTCAATCATGGGCCTCAGTTTTGCAGGATCATTTAGATAAGCTGAATCTATCGGCTGATACAGTGCAGGAACACAAACAGACCTGTGAGTATTGCTTATTTTCGTGTAATTGATAACTCATCTAAGCCATCATTGCTGTCACAGATGTTTTAGGGTTAATAGTTTTTAACGTGAAAAACCTCATTTAAGTAAGTCCTACTTACAGTGAAGTACATTCATGCTGTATATTACCATTTTATAGGTGTCTCTGAATGTTTTTGTTAACTCATCATCTTTCAGAAATGTGATAATAATACAGTCAGGCTATTCATTCTTCGTGTTGTTTGATTTATGAAAGTTATATATTAAGGCATTTTTAATTGCTGTGTTTACCTTTGTTAAATGATGCAAAGAAAAGCAAAATAAGAGAAGACCACTGTCAATTAGTTTTTGCTAGTAATTTCTGTTTTTTAATGTTTTTTTTGTGCAGGTGTTTTGATCGGAAGTAAATTTGTTGGTGTTATTGTTTTATCTCTTATTACTTTTCCCACCAATTTAAATCATTAGCTCATAGAGTCGAATTGTCGCATCTAGTAGAATGTAAAAGGATAGTTTAGTTTAGGTTGGCTTAGTTTAGTTAATCTTATAATTAATCATAACAATAGCCATTTGTTAACATATGAAAAGTTTACTTTTGATATATTTTTATTGACTAAAAACTTTAGTTTCTGGAGAAATTGTGGTCCTCTTTTTTCATTGTATTCTTAGTCCTTAAGAAGAGAAACATAAATCTCTGGGAAGGAGTTTAGTTAGGGTGCATATGATTTATCCTTTAGTTTGGCTAAATTCAAGTAGTTTTCTTGAATTAAAGCTATAACTGGAAACTTTTTCTATATTTGGAAAAAGCTTGCATGTCACAGGTAGTACTTTATTTAAATGTAGTAGTTAGTTGCCTGTAAATAATGCACAGATTTGTTTTGAGGTGGTAATGACCATTGTTTACAGTTTGCTTTGTTAAGCAGTCTTTTGCTTTAATATGTTGTTTCATATTATCTTTTACCTTACGGAAATAACAGTGGAAAAATTTCAAATGACCTTCAGGTTCTTTACAACTACTTGCATTCTTTATATATTATGATGTGATTAACATTCTTGCTTTTTCTTCAGATGCTCGAAAGTGGCAGGACTACATAGAGCCAGGAGATGAATTAGAGCCTGGTTCTCCCCTGAGAAGGACCTCAAGGAACTTGGATGACCTTGATCCTTCAACAGGCATAGATGGTGATCCAAATAATCTCATGGATGGTCTTCCTTTGGGACAGGGGGTACTTACAAGGAATCTTGGCCTTGACGTTGTTGTTGTTGTGACTAAGGTATGTCTTTCATGAAAGATCCATGTTAAAAAATTAGATCATGTTTTACCTATCTGTTTTATAGAGTAGAATGTGACTGGGATGTTAGAGATGAAAATGGATAAAATTCATTAGTTTTAATGAAATGCTTTTTGTTTTCCTGGTAAAAATTGGAACAACTTGCATTTGAGTAAAATCTCGGAATTTTGTTTTTACTTAAATATTATTAAAGCAGATCTCATATATTTAGTATAGTTAGTTTTTTGATGTTGTATTAAAGAAAAAGAAATTCCCTTTATGCATAACTCTTAGAAATCTTGTGAATTCTGTCAGCTAACTCCATCTGACCTTGTTAGAATGCTTTCTGGCCAGATAAGCTTATTTTGGTACATTACTCTTAAATGTGGGTGATTTTATGTTATGAAGATCATTGATATCTGGTGTTGAAGTTTATTGTAGATAATATGGATAAGGAACCACCATGTGTGGTGATAAGATGGTTTTAATAAGTTAAGGAAAGAGAATATGATATAGAAAGAATTGTAAGGTATTGAAAATGCAATTATTCATTCCACCTGATCTTGTCTTTATTCCCTATAGGACACCTTAATATTTATGTTTGTTTGTCAAAAGCAAGAACATGTTCTCATGGATAATTCAGCCAAATCACTAGCTTTTGTCATTTATAATAAGGTTGTGTACTCAAAGGAGTAATTATAAATAAAAATAAATCCTTAATGTGTTAGCTCTTTAGGACCAAGAACTAGTCAAGGCAGTATTAATGTGCATGTGGTTAGAGTATCTGCTCTAGTTCAATCTATTTACACTTATAATTGGATTCCAAGACTTGTCCCAATGTCTCATAAGTTTCCAGACATCTAAGTTGGATGAATAAATCTCAATTTTAATCAGAGAAATTAAATCTTTTTCTAGCATCTCTTTCCCTGATGAGATCACAAGGTAAAGCAATACATGCTCATGGATTTTTTCCAGCAAATTTGTTTAAATTTTCAACTTAAAAGTATTACAGACCATTCAACTTTTTAATACCTCAACCCTTGAATGTACAAACTTGTAATAAAACTTGGATGAATAACTTTGTTATGTTTCATGAAAGGTATAAGGTATAAAATATACACTCAAAATCCTACTAAAAAATAAAAACATACATCGGGGGCAGTTCTTGAAGAATTTATTACTTATTAATAATAAAACGATGGAGAAAAATCTAATTTGACCTCTTTGAAGAATGCTGAGTGATTGACCGATAGCACTTGTAACTTGCAATGCTATGCCAAAATATATCTTGCTGTCTTTAACCAGAAATTTCTTATAATCAATATGATTAGACATTGCTTTGTGGAAAACCATTTTATGGGAAATGAGAAAATACCAAGTTCAATTATCTCATCAAAAATTCTTAACTTTATGGATTGAATTTGTGTGGAAAATATTTTTCAATTTGCTTTTTGGATTTACAAATGTAATTGTAACCATAATATATCCACAGTAACTTTGATTTGTGTCTTTTTAGCTTAATTAATTGTAAACTGCTGCTCAATTGCAGATTTCTCTTAGATGTTAATGAGGTGGTTTATTTATCATAAGAGATTTTCGTATCCCAATTTATTTTCATGTTATGCTAAAGCTCATGCCATATCAGCTCTAGAAATTATTTTTGTTTAGAGATTGATTTCTATGTAGAAGTATGACCTAGTACATGTAGATGCAAATTTTAAAATCAACCAAGGTAAATTCAATGTCTCAATTTCATGATAAATATGATATTTGTAGTCTTTATCCTGGAAAAGGTTGATGATGTTCTGCTAATATAATACAGAGTATGAGTATTTTTCTCATGAATGTTGAAAAATATATTTCATTACATATTTAAAGGACATAATTGAGGCTTGGAAGTATATATTAGCTGCTTTTCTAGTCCTCGGTAAATAATTCAAAACTCTTGTTGGTATTCAAAAACCTTAACCAATTCTTATTATGGCCGGGATTTACCCAAGTTATGTATGCATGATCTTAGGATTTTTTGTCAGCATAGAATGTTGTTGCTATAGTATTAATTGCCTTATTTAAATTTGTGTTCTGCAGTTAAGTCTAAAAGTTGTATTATCATCTACTGTTAAGAAAATTTTAACTAATAGCATGGTTGAGCTGTAGAAATAATATTTATAGTATCAAGAATGTTTTATCATGCCAGCTCTTTTCCATTAACCTATGATCTCTGTGTATGTTGTATATTTATTTATGTAAGTGATTTAAATCCTAAGAACCATTTAATTAATTATATTATGGCCACAATGTGGAATAATTATTTTTATTGCTGTAATAGCTTTAGTTGATGTACAATGCCATCTTCTATTGTATACATTTCATAGAATTTATCTATTTTACTGAATAAACTTGTTTCATAAAAGCTTTATGGAAACCCAAGATGACTTTAAGTGCAATAATTATTGCTAATTCTGTGGAAAATACTTTTTTGTAGCTGCTTTGTGAGGAAATAACTGAAAGGAAAGGGGGTTCTCATATAAATAGAATTTCAGATGGAACGTTGTAATTTTCAGAATTTTATTTTGCTTATGACCTTTATCATATTTATCTCACGATTGACAGCGACAAAATTGATATTTCATCTAATTTCATCTAATTCAGAGGCTACTAGTTATATTTTCCCCATTCTTGAGATCAGGGCCACATTTTTGTCACTCTCTTTTTACAAAGTTGTGGGTTAGTTATCATCCTTGATTTTTTCTAAAACTTACTCTGTAGTTTATTATTTACAACTCCAATATGGACTGATTTACTCAGTTGTATCTCTCTTAAATACTCAGAATAGTTTTTCAATGTAGGATAGTGTTTTTCTGAATTGAGAACTTTTTATTAGTTTAAAATACATCAATCTCCCTTATTAGATTATTATTACATTCAATCTTCATTTTGTTTTGTCTGTCTTAAAAAGGAATCTAAAAGTAATGAGGAATATTTTCTTGTTCATGCATTTATAATGTGTTCCTCTGAGTGATTCTGACCTGATTAAAATATTATGAGAAAGTTAGTAGAGCTTGAAGGTTACTTGTATAACCAGTATTGTAGGTTGAGATTAGCAAGGAGGTTGCCAGTGTGAGTTGAATGATGATGATTATTGTATTTTCTGAATAATCTACTTCCCAATCATAAAAAAAATTGAGCGACGAAATCATAAGTGGAATAAGCAAAGCTATAAAAGGAAATGTAATAAATATTCTGGGAAATATGAAGCATAGTTTCAAGCTGATAAAGTAAAACATAAGACTAATGTAGAGAATAAGAATTTCATCCTTAAATGTAAGAAAAGTAGAAAATTAATTTATTTAGAAAATTATAGATATAGAGAATTGTCATTTTAGTAGTAAAAATGAAACTTACACATTTATATTAAAATCATTATGTAGAGGGATACTTGAAGGTTTAATGGTATCTTTATCTTGTACTCTTAGACAGACTATATGGTTACATTGGAGAAGGACTATGACTATCGAGATGAGCACTTTGACTTTATCCAGCAATGGGTTAGACGATTTTGTCTGCAGTATGGGGCAGCTCTGTTTTATACATCAGTAAAAGAAGATAAAAATTGTGACTTACTCTACAAATACCTCATGCATCGAATTTATGGGTTTCCTTTTCGAACTCCTGCTCTTGTAGTTGAGAAAGATGCTGTTTTAATGTAAGTGCTAAGTTTTATCGGATGAGTAATTATTTTGGTTTTTAATTAATTATTTGGATTAACTTTAAGAGGGATTATTGATAACAGATAAAACACTAATTCTGCCATAATTTGTGATTCTTTTTATGGAGCAGTCATTTATTGGTAGAATTTTACTTTTCTGTGTGATGAGATGTTTTAAGTTTTACCATATGTTCCAATGTTTAGTCAGCATTATTTTAAGTTCATATTTTCATTTAAGATAGTTTGTATAGAAATCAAATTTCAAAGTGTAGTTAATCCCGTTTTGAAATACTTCCCATAAACATATGGTATATGGTTTTGTCTTGATCTGTCAATTTTAAGTAAAATATTTATTTTCTTATCTGCTGCAGTCTTCAGCATGCATTGATTTATGTAAATAATTAGTTTCATTGCTTTATTTTGATAAGTGCTAATCATTCTAACTAAGTAGATTTGTGTTTAGTATTTTGTGTTTAATTTTTGAAAACTGAGGCTGATGTAGTTACTCATAAATAAAGGAAAAGGAAGGCATTAAACTTAGCATGAAAATATGTGCTCCTTGTAAAAATCCTTAGGGATTTCCACAGTTTAAATATTTGACAATATTGGGACTTAAGAAGCTGAATTATTTCACAGGCTCTTCCAACCTATTTTATCTAGTCTCAATTAGTTCCCTTGATAGATCCAGTGGAAGATACAGGCTCAAGTCTCAGTCTTCTCACACTATTTTACCTTTGTGTATGTTTGGACTTTACAGAACATTTAAAAGGACTTTATTTAGGGAAAATAAGTTTTATTTCAATTGAAGTTAGGAATTGTTTTGTTAAATCTCCTTCATGCTTGTTGATGTAGTTGCATACTATCACCAGCATTTTTGATAACTAAGCCTTAATGTTTGCTTTGGAAATTGCCTGTTTAGTTATGTTTCAGATTTTACAAAGCTCACATAAACCTCTAACTTTAATGCATGGAATTTAAGTAAGGATCTCCATCATTTAATCTTGAATCAAGTGTAATGTAATCATTCTTTTGATGTTTCAGTCCTGCTGGTTGGGATAACATGAAAAAGATAAGCATCTTGTATGAAAACATGCAGAGTATGAGACCTGATGACTACTATACAGATGTTATTGCTAAGCCGGTTGTGAGAAAGGTAAAAGTTCTTCCCATTCTAGCAGGGTTCTTTGGTCTTATTTGCATTATCTACATATGTACCCCCGCATGCCACCTTTCAGTGTGTGCATGCACCACTCCACTTCCCTAATTGATTACTTTTGTGTGCCATTCATGGAAAAAATGAATTTTTGACTTGTCGTAGCATCTATTTCTCTAATATTTTCTCTCAGTGTCAGAACGGCCTGTGTAACAGGAAGGATGCATAATATCAGCTACATCATCTAAGAATGTACCCTCTCCGAACTTAAGTAAATTAAGTCATTGTTTAAATCTTCTTCTATCTTCCTGCTTCCGGAAGCATTTGAGTAACACTCACTGATTTGTCAAAACAATTTCTTATGGAACATATGTCCTTTTTCTGTAGTTTTTGTAAATCTAGAATACAGTAAATACAATCTTTGCAGGACCCCACATACTACATGCATACTCAAAGTGAGGCCTAACCAACACAGCTTAACATCACTCATAGACTCTTTCTTAGTATTTGACTGAGTATTTTTGTCACGAATCCCAGTTTCATAAGTGCTTGTCTCCATATATTATGGATGAGGGTTACCCATGTTATTTGTGCGAGTTACTCCAAGATATTTCACTAATTCTACTTTCCATAAAGTTTTCCCTCAGAGGCTGTATGAATAATCATTGGCAATTAATTTTCTTTTGAAGTAGTTAATTACTGAACATTTGTCTATATTGAGCTCTAATTGCCAATTATCGCACCATTTCATAATTCTATCTAAATCATTCAAAAGGGTTAATTTATCCTCTGTACTTACTATTTTCCTGTAAATTACCGTGTGGTCCACAAATATCCTAACTTTACTATCAATGTTGTCGCTAAGGTCATTGATGTACACTAAAAATAATATTGGTACAATTACACTGCCTTGCAGCATCACCTAGGTCACTTTAACGAGGATGAAAAAGTGTCCATGAGTCAATAATACAGACCATAATTGCCGTAATTACTTTAGTGTATTAAATCTTAAAATGTAAAAGATGAATTTCTAATGGCTATCTCTGCCCAGTCTCTAAATCATTGAATGGAAGCTTTACACTTTGTCCTGGCACACACACACATACTAATGGTATTTCACCAAGAATCATCTGCCTATTTTCTTGAAGCATCCAAATGTCTATAATATTATTTTTCTACTCTCTAGGGTAGTAAAACCCTGTAAAATTCAATATAATCCATGTTTATCTCCTAATTTTCTGTTATTTGCATATTATGTTATTCTAACATTCCTATCACAACAAAGAGGGAGGTTCAATTGAGATTTTAAGCATTGCCTTTTTGATGATGCTACAATTTTGTGTTGAAGATGTTTTTGTAATTTACAATACATTAAGCCAACACTTTTTAAGGTGTGAGACTTCTGATTAATCTGAGTCTCTAGGCAATTTCCAAGCTTACATGTCCTTAATTCTGACTCTGCTTAACACCTTTAAGTGTATAGTCTCACAACAATTCTTGAAACAACTCACAGTGGATTCTGGTGATTCTTTTGAGCAAAGAATCCACTCTCCAAGCAGTGACACTGATGGTTTCCCTATTTCCAGTTGGAGTTGGGCAGTTACCAGACTGTATCCATTCCCATTATATTAGCTAAATGCCTTGTATGCAGTAGAGTTGTAGGTGTTCAATCTTTTTAACAGTCAAGTGGAAATCTCTGTGAAGGAAAAGTATTTTGTAGACTGATAACTTCCATAGTACTTGCTGATTTTTTAAATATATATATAATGGTACATTTCATGTATTTTACATTAATAAATTGTGATGGATTTTTTTATATTGTCCTTAAGCTTTATTATTATGTATAACATACTTTTAGAATAAGAAACACTTTATATAATCCATCACATTACCACCTGCTAAAAAAATAATAGAAGATTCATGACCAAGTTGCAAAGGAAATGTTTTATTTTGTGTAAATTCTTGTTGCTTTTAGTTTTCCAATTTATTTTTAGATTCATATTTAACTGTGTATAGTTTTTACTGTCAAGGATATGTAGAATTTATACTATTCATAATGATTTATGTCTTGTATATGTCTTGCAATTGGTGTTTTTTGCAAAATGACTGTTTTATTTCCCTGTTATATTGATTTGATAACTGTCCCATTTCAGCCAGTGGCTAGGGAAACAGAAATTCAAGCAGATGAAGAGCAGGCATTTTTGAATAGACAGCTACAGCTGTTAAACCAGGGAGGTGGAGGCACAGGAGCTATAGGAGTAGGCAATGTAGGAGTTGGTGGTGCAGTTGGAAGCGCTGGAGGCTCACTGCTTAAAGCTGATGTTGGGGGTGTTGCTGGTGGACCAGGAGGTCAACTGCGGTCACCTGCTGGTGTACAAAAGACTGGTGACAGAAGAGTTGCAGGGGGATCACCAGGTGTTCAGAGTCAACTTGGATCTCCAAAGAAGGTTAGCTGGAAATGGCCTTAAAACATTCACTTCTATAACTAGTTTTGAGGTTCTATACTTCGGAGTGGCAAACATTTATTTAGGTTTATGGCATATTTTTATTGAAATATGGTAACTTACCAATAATTACCCAAATATCAGATGCCTTGAATATAAGACAATTCTACATTCTCAGTCCCTCACTTTGGATGAAAGGAGTATTTTTGTTTTTAAAAGGAAATAAATTGTCAGCATATCCCTTAATCTCCACGAATCCCCTAATCATCTTTTCTATTTTTCATTTAATGTATAAAAGTGTGTTACAGGCCACTGTTGGTTTTAATGATAAAAAGTAAAATATGGTAAAATAAAACTGTTTTTGGCAGTGTTTTTTGCTTTTTATCAACCAATAGAGCATTAGTTCTTTATTTATTCATCCAGTTCCATTCCACCCAGCAGATTCTCCTATGGAAGATTATTCCTTTCTAAAATAACAAAGGTAGCATTACCATATTTTGTAATTTTTCATTTCCATTTGTTTCGTGAAAATTGATTTAGCTTCTTCCTCATTAAAGAATTACCAAAAAAGGAATCACCACAATGGTGATATTTTTGGGTGTCAAAATATACTTTCATTTTATCTGGATTTCCAGTCTGATCTTAAATGTAACTTGTTTCATGACAAAGTTGTATCATATGCCTTTGATACTCTCTCAGCTTTTTACAGTCTCTGTAGAGTTTTTGTTAAAGTTTAGTCAATCTTCAACCAATTTGTGCAAAAATAGAAATGATCAGTCCAACCAGGACTAGCTTCTTCCAATACAAAAATTTTCTTCATCAAGTCTCGAATTTCTCCCATGATATTTTAAGAAGTATTTAAATACAGCATTAAGTTTATAAATGAAAAAAAGCTACAATCACTATTTGTTTGTCATGATGTCTTATTTATTGCTAAAAGAGTGTGGAGAACAAAATTTTCTGGATAAAAATAAATTTAACCTAGTGTTTACTGTCATCTCATATGTAAATAAAAGCTTTTTAACTAGCAAAATAATTTTATTTTGCTAGTTAAAATTTAGTCATTTAATTTACCCACAGAAAAATTTGGGGGCATCTTCTATATACAAATATAAGAATATCTGTCTTAAATATAGTAAGAGTTTTCTGGAATACGGAATAATAAGGGTTATATTACGTTCTGTAACCATATTATATTCCAGTAATTGTGCTATATTGCTTAAATTTGTCATTTCATTTAAATGTCTAATAAATTTAAGGTGCTTTTATTTTTGAATGTAACTTCAATAATCATCTTATTGGAGTTGAGATACATTCATTAAATGATCATGCAATCTTTCTTCAAAATTAGATCGATGGTACGAAAGTTGGTGTTCCAGGGAGTGGTGAAGGGGTCCTTGCAAACTTTTTCAATTCACTGCTTTCTAAGAAGACTGGCTCGCCTATTCCTAAATCAGCAGGTAATGTATGATTTTGGTATGTAGCATCTCAGCTTTGTAAGTTTATTTAAGCATTTTTAATCTTAAGTGAACGTAAGATTGGCAATGATGATTATTTATGTTTCATTTTCAGACTTGCAAGCTGGTTCTGGAGTAGGTCTCAGTGGTGGAAGCAGTTCACTGCATCACCACCACTTGCTGTCCACTTCATCCAGTCCCTTGTCAGTACCTGACAAGGCATCTGCTATGGCAATGAGGTCAGATGCTGCAGCTGAACTTGACCGACTTACAAGAGCTGCAAAGAAGACATCGTCTCCTACATCCTCACCCTTAATGTCATTGAATCAAAATTCGAATGCTAGTGGAGAGACTCATGGGAACTCTTCAGAATGTTGAGCTCGAGGGCTCTCTCAGCCATATCTTTCTCTATCTCTCTCTCTATTGCGTCTACCCGAAAGTGTGTGACTTGGCAGCTGAATTGGTCACATAATCAGAGAAATGACCCACTTTGTATGACTGCAAGTGGAGGGTCTGGGAGTGACTGCCATTCTCTCCAGTGTATTAAATTCCCAGTGTTGGTAGTATTCCCTGCTTTACCTCCATTTTGTCCTGTTTATTGAAGTTATTTTGCGTTTGCAGATGCTACAGTTTGGATCAGTCTCTGGTCCAAATGAAAAGACGGTGATGAAGGAGGTCATGGAACAAGCAATTCTTGATTGAAAACAGAGGAAACTTGCATAGGTAGAAAAGTTGAAGGCAGACAAGCTGCTGGAGCTTTTGAAGTAAATGAATATCCTGTGATAAACTAAGAAGCTGCTGCAACTCAGCACTTTATTCATAGGGACACGATGGAGATTAAATTGTACATAAAAAGTTATGGAAAGGGGTTGGAGAAGTGGCGTGGTGAATGTTTTCCACACAGCTAATTATGAGTAAACATCAGTCTGATGTCTTGTGCATTTATCTGTGGGCCTTGCAATCATCATTATCTCCTCTCCAACTTATAGAGGACATTCATTAACAGTTGTATGGCTGCTTCGTGGTGACATTAGTCTGTCAGGCTTTCATTACTTTACCTGTCTATATCTTTCTGTAAGGTATTTTATTTATTTTTCATTCCTCAAAGCCATCCTTCAGTGTCCACTGTGTTTTCATTTTTCTATTGGCTTCTGTAGTTATGGTGTAATAGAAATATGCATTGAGGGATGCAGTGTTAACCGACGAATATAAATCTGGTTCAAGTGCCATTGATTAATGCTGAGCATGAATCAGTTGCATTAAAAGAGTTTCCGTACTCAAACTGTTGCTATCACTTTGTTACTGAGGTAATTATTAAAAAAACAAGTACAGTTATTCAAAAAAGTTATACAATTTGGCTATAAAGTAAAACTTTCTGCCTAATTTAAATTGCTGAAGGCTGGATAGCTCTTTTAGTGGTCATAAGTTTTCAATATTGTTGTTAAGCTTTGGAAAATACAAGTCAAAGATTTATTATTCCATAGCAAAATCAAATGTCTATTTATAAATTTGTATATATGGGTGGTTGAGAAGTAATATCAATTTCTGTTGCATATTTCATTGCAGTGATGATGATTCTTGTTAGGAACTTCATGTGCAATTTAAAATTAAGGCATCTATTGCAAGGTATAGTTTGCTTACTTTTTCATCTCAGTAGAAGTGTTTTACATAATTAAGGTGTTACACAATATACCATGGCATTTAAGCTGTGTCTATGATTTTAAATAGAAAATTGCTGCAGCAGGAAGGGATATCAATATTTGAGTTGAATCAATCAAACCTAATTCTGTACTGTCTGTTGTCAAACAGCAGAATAATGTAATTAAAACTTAATTCACTGAGATTTTAATGAGGAATATTTAAACTTTCAGCCTGGTCCAATAAGGTTGTGACTGTACCACTACATAAAAATGCCATTATGCACAAAGATGCTTAAAGATAAAAATGAACTTTGTAAGGAGCATGAATTTGGATACAGTACTACCTTCATGCTATATTAACAGTTTTAATTAACAGTTTATAATTATTTTTATTGGCCAAATAAATTTCTGTAATTCTTAAAATGAGTTTGATATCAAGTGGTGTTTTGTACCTCCTTGTCATCTAATCAAATTTCCTTCCCAAAAATTTTCTTGAATTCTCTCAACCTGCCAGCCAATACTTTAGTTGTGTGTGCAATTATTTCAAGATCTTCAATTTAGTTAATCCATTCAAAAATTTCACTTTCTCTCAACATACCCTTAAAATTTATGGAAAATTAGAAGATTCAATGTTAAAGATATTTTCCTTTGACCCTTGATTGGTCATCCTTTCTCTTACAGTCTAATACATTCCGATGTGCATAAATACTCTATGCTGTGAATAACTTCATTACAATTTGCGCAAAAACATTCTGACCAGTATCAATCAGCTGACCCTTCCAAAGTAATTTGACTATCACCATACATTTGAAATTACATCTTAGTATCATTCAGGCCTATTTCACCACTTAAAGATTTGTCTCGTTACAACCAGACCTTCAACATAGGTGTATCCATGCAACCCTTCTCTGCTATAATATGATAACTGTTCTGGAACTCCTTTTCTTGGAAACTCATGCAGGACCTATAAGGATTTCTACTATGCCCGGTTTCCCAACCTACCATAGCATTTTTTTCTTGGCTATTATGCTTCAACTGTGGCTCTTTTGGATTAATCTATTTCCTATTCGGTCATTCTCTCTTACCTAAGAGCATGTACCCCATCCTGTACCATTGTGTTCTGGCACCTACAAGTCTTTTAAGAGCTGACATTTCCCTAATGATTGGTTAGATGTAATAAGAGACTAATTAGTCTCAATCTCCCCGTGAATAAAGACATGTTATTATTAATGACAGCTCAATTCTTAGGATTGCTGCATTGATTTAGTGTCATTCAAAGCCATATGTATTTACAGTCTTTTTATCCTCTTCTAGGAGTCACTTAGCAGCCTCCATTGATCTTATTCTTTTGGCTTCATTTTACCATAACTGGTATTTTCATTTAATTATTTAATTGTGTGTAGAGAAAAAGTAGTGAATACATTCAGCTCAAATGAAGTAACTGGTAGAAACAGCTCAAATTCACTCAAAAATTTGATTTAAAAAAAAGGCTCCTCCCCTTGGATCAGAAGAAGCCCAATTTATAGCAGAATTTGTCTATAAATTTAATTTAATATTGTACATTTAATACAAGGGATATACCAAATAAGGCAAGTATGAAACAGGAAGTGAAGGAATGGGGAAAAAACTAGGAGAGAATAATAGAAAGAAATAGAGAATTCCTAAAACAGCATGGAAATCAAAACATCCATTTTTGGATATCATGAGAGTTAACTCTTCAAGAAGGTAAAAACTTTTTGGTATTCCATTTTAAAGGATACTTACTAAAGTTAAGCTCCAATGCTATGGATCAGTGATATTACTTCAACTTGTGAGTTCAGAAACTATTTATTTATGACAATACCTAAACATGCTAAGTTGAGTAACTAATAGATAAAATAATTCAATTTCTGTTAGTTGAAAGTACCTATAAAATCATATTAAACCTGGCCCTTATATATGTAATAAGTTAATTTTCAACAATGCTTTGAATTTCTCACTGTGCTGCAGAAAAAAATTGTCTTGAGAATGATTAAAAAATTTTAAATGTTGATTATGGAGATAGAATTTGTGAAGAGGAAAAAAGTAGACAGATAATATGGACAACAGACAATGGAGACTCAATCAGTATGTGAAGATGTGACTTAGTCGTCATCCATGAAGGAGAACAGACACAAATTTATATCATCTACAAGTTAATTTTTTGTGACTGGTTTCACTAGCCAGCTAGCATCATTGGGCAAGTTATTTACAAATTAAAGCATAAAGATAGGGAGGTACATGGCGGGGGAGTATGGGGTTAGAGGGTGGCAAGGTTTTCTTCCTGAGGGATAGAAGAGGTGAGGGGTTTGGGGATTTCCACTCATTCTCTCCCTCAAACCACAATATTTCTGGTTGTCCCTACACTCAAGACTACTGTCTTCTGAATCTGCATAAAGAGAAGCTTCCCATTTGACCTGTTTTATCCAGGTAGTCATCCCTAGAGCACAAACTACCTTTAAAACTAAATGAAATTGTTGTCGATGCAAAAACATTGTCAACAATGTATTGGCTACAGAATTAGATCATAGTTACTGAATTACTATCAAAAAAATTCCCCCATGTGATGTCATTTGATACCTGCAACTTGCACTCTTCATTCCTTTGCATGAGTCCATCAGTTCTTTTGACAAACTATTAACACACTAAGACTTGAAGCCCTAAAAAATAATTATTAAATCTGACTACTGTGTGAATCAAAATTACTTTTTTTCCCTAGGAATCTTCAATAAACAAAACCAAGGCCTAGTGATGAGATGCCCATTGTCACACCTGTTAGCCTAGATCTTCTTGGACAACTGGGGAAATTTGCTTTTTAATTTTGGGCACTATTTACTTAAGCATGTATTCTTCTAGTAAACATATATGTATGCAAGGAAAATGAAAAACTGACAGATTTTCTAGATGTCAAGAACTCTATTTACAGCTCTACAAAGTTCCTCCATGACTCCAATGGCTCACTCATTTTTTTTTTCTGGAAAAGAATCCTTTGATATATTTATACTGCAAACTGACTTTCACAGACCACCACCAATCATTCTACCCACTATCATTCTCATAAATATGTTGAGTGTACAAGCTCTCCTGTGGCAACTGTGAAGCCAAGTATATTAAGGGTTGGGTGTAAGAACGGAATAGTAAATCTCAATCTTGCTTTTCAATAAAGATGTTTTATTATTATATTGGCCAAAGGGGAGATTCCTCAGAACAAGAGCTGCTTTATACCGCAGGAGCTTCTGGTGCAGAACAACAGCATCCTCTTCAGCATTGGCACAGCAACCATAAAATCGACTTCAATTGTAAAAGGCCACACCATGAAAACATTGGATGCCGCCTCAACCTCCCAAAGCAGCTGGAAATTGCCTGCTTTGAGGGAGACTATGAGAACTTCACCTACGAGCAGAAATTCCCAAACGCATCTATTACTCCCAAAGAAAATATTTTGGTAAATATGCCACTCTACCCCCATACCTCTCTATTTATTATTCCCTATATTTATGCTTTAATGTGCAAATAACTTGCCTGATAACACCATGCCCCTAGCATGCCAGCAAAACTAGTCACGAAAATAAACTTGTGGACACTACTAAGTTGTGTACTCTCTCCTCGAATGAAGACTTGTTTTCCCATGATCAAAGAAGGGCTAGGATATATTGCTCAAAATCCAACAATTTCAAAAGTTTAAAAGAAATTAAATAAACTTTTGAAAATTTAGGGGTTTCATGGGTCAATTTATATAAAAGTAAAACATTAGATTACCAACAGGTTTTATATTTTTTACTCACCAATTACAACATAGCTATACAGTAATTTTACTTTTATGAAGAATAAAATTCATTCAACTCTTTGCTCTTTGGTTTCAATATTTTTTTATCCTTCAAATTAATGATCCATCCAGGTTCTAATCCTTGGAATATTTGCCTTGGGTCTTTACGTTGAATTAACATTTCATAGTCAGGGTCATTTTCTAAACAAGGTAACACATAACCATATTTTTGTGACAGCACAAACCTCTCCCAAGATACCTATTAAGAAAATATTTCAATAATTATCTTGAGAAGTTCTCAAAGGATAGTGTTATTTAGATAACATCTTTCATAATATATTAAAATTTAATATTACCTTCTCTGGATCAGCTAAATATCCTCTATTGGCTGGGTCAGAATAATAGGCAGCTAGTTCATCAGTATAAGGAATCATTCTCCTGGGAATTGGTTCACCTGGAAAACAGCATTTTTGAAAGGAAAAACTGGCATTGAATTTAAATGTTAACTATAGATACTTTTCTCAAAAGTTAATTACAATTTAACAATGAAAGTTAGAATTTAGAGTTTACAACAATTATGCTGTGATTCAAAATGATAGATAATTCAAAGTCACTACACCTATAAAGAAAGGATACTCAAACAGACCTTTTCTAAAGAATTTGATAGGATTTACGGCAGCAAATAACGAATGAATATCATAATACGCAACAGTTATAACTCCTCCATTCCTCTCAATTGCGGCGATTGCTGGTTCTGATGCCCACTGAACCTCAATATTTACTTTAGCTTTAAATATGTCTGCACCCTGAGGTAAGGAAAAAGACCATGTAAAGACATGGCAGTCATTCATGGAAATTTGACTACTAATATTGTTATCGTATAACTCACATAAACATAACTCACCTCGTCTTTAAGCTGGAAGCCATACTGACGTCTTTCAGGTAATATCGTAAAAAGTCCTGAATTGCATATAGCTGTAAGATCAATCGGTTCTGACGTGTCCAATCTATTAGTGTCTATTAGTTTCTGCAACTGATGAAGAGTAATTGGTGGATATTCTCTTCTTAGGCTTAAAAGAAAAAAAGATGCTTTTTAAAACGATCACTGGGAGAGCAATATATAAATACAGAAGATGCACTTACTGTTGACCTTTATAGTAGGGTTCCAAGGGAAATCTCAAATAGAAGGGATTGTTCCCTGTTTCATATCCTAATCGCATATAATTCTGTCGTTGGCCTGACCCTTTGTTACCAGCACCATGTTTATCTCCTCCATGTTGGCCGCGACCTCTTTTGGTCTAAAATTAATAACATCTTCATAAAATACATACCTATCACCACTGTACTGAATAGCAGAGTGATATGAATGGAATAAATTATAACCTACTGGTCTATAAGCACGAGGGTTATCACGGATGTTTGACAAGGAAACACGAGGAAGACTCCTTAGCATAGATAAAGCATATTCTGTTATGTTTTTACTCATGGTTTAAGCCGGCTGTAAACTAACCGAAACAAACTTCACCGAAAACTTCCCCCACCCCCGTATATAATTCGCTATTCATAGCTCAATTTTTACAGCTTCCAGGAGGTCGTTTTGGCGGGAAAAGAACACAATTTGAATGATATCACTATGCTTCAGGTGTTCTGTCATGCCAATTCTTCAGTATTTCATTCCACTTAGCATTGCAGCGTGTCTTCTGATATTTTACAAAGTTCGTACATTGAAACTCAGGACTGCTGATGAAAACTTTCTCATGATTATGGTAAGGTTTCAACATTTTTCCACACTCTTGCTTTCATTCTCTCCAGAAGCTAAGGCAGTCGATTATGGATAGAAACTATGGAAATCTGATCAATGACTTTTAGATGTCAGGTCCCAATTTCCATTCATAATGTCATCAAATCATAGAAAATTTGTTTACAATAATGATTTCAGCTAGGCTTAAAACTCAAGTAGGCAAATTTTAAAATTAAGCCACTTATAAATTTCAAATTATTTCTATAGAATATTGTTAATATATCTCATAGTTAAGTATAATTTAATTTCTCGCAGTTAAATAAGCTTCTCCTTGCTGAAAATACTGTATCTCTCAATTCAGTGGTGCACAACCTTAGCCTACCTAATGGTAAGGGCCACTGAGTTTTTTCAAATATGTAAGCCATATTAAAAGTAATTTTAGTGAAATTAGACTTTACTTGATGGATTGGAATCCTTTATTATGTTAATAGATGTACAAAGTAAATAAGAAACATTCTTAAATTCATGCAATCTGTAGAAATGGTGTATTTCCAGTATTGGAAAAAATAAGTTACTTTCATTCATTTATAATTGTATTTAAACATTTGTGAGATAGAATGCATAAAAAAGTAGCACAAGACCAGAAACTTAATTATTTATTCAAAAACTTGCAATCCAGTTCGAATATACGGCTGAGATTTTTAGTATCATTTGAAAACATATCTGAATCAGAGAAACTATGCACATTCTTTGGTATGCTTAAGTATACAATATATTTTTGGCAGTGATGTTTCATTCACAGACTAATGGGGATTGAGCATACCTTATTACGACTCAGAGGACATTCAAATGACAAATATTACCTTAATCTATTTATTGATTTTTATACGCTAAATTTGAACTCATCAGAAGCAAATCTTCTTTATTAATAAAAAATTAAGTATTCAACATCACTACAAATAACAAACATTTCACCATACACTTACAACCCAACTTCAGAGTATACAAATTGAAACTTCAGAATATTATTTATGCTAATTTTAAACCTTTTTTCTCTCCTGTATCAATCAACAATGTGTTGATGCAATTGACATTTCTACTGTAAAATTACTTTTCAGGCTTGAAAGTTTCATCAAATTAAAGGTAATATCTTATTTAAAGATGAAAATCATCATAGCATAATTTATAATTTCAATTTCAAGTTTTTTTTTATTTATTTTTGAATTTCTTAGGCTTTCTTTGAATTGTGAAGAGAGTAAATGTCTTTTTGAGCCTTAATTTGGAAGATATATCACTGGTTTTATTGCCATAATTTTTTGTGAAGTAGGAATAATAAATAAAAATAAAATTTGAACATGATACATTCAAGTAACAATATTTTATCACTTCAAAACATAAGAATGGGCCATTTAAATTAAATGAGCAATGGAATGTTGACTTCATCACCATTGTATGAAAATAAAAAATAAATAAATATTCTATCAATAACTAGCTTTCTGTAGGGCTAACAGCTGCTGACTAAGTTTTTCTTCTTTAATTCTTCTGGAATGACTTAACTGGAAGGAAATGAAATAAAGTCGATTAAGATTGGTCTACATTAAGAAATCATTTTTGGAGTTATAAAATGCCATAAGTATATTCCCCTTCTTAAATTTCCATTGCTGGAAATTACAGCAATATGAGTCTGCTAACAAGTGATCCTAGTAATGAATTTTTTGGCTAACAAAGATTATTTTGGCTGTTTTTTGGAATCAGCTGATGAATATGGATTCAGTTAATGAATGTTGTGGTGAATGCATGTACTAACATAACTAACATTGGGGACACCGCTAACCCAAATCAGTTATGTTCAGGACAGCCCTGATACTTCATGTTTTGGCCAATGAAGATTTTGGCAAACGAATGTGATTATGGAATGAATTATCTTTGTTAGCCAAGTTATCACTGTACTTCCTTTTAATGGTACTACTTTGGTTTACTCTAAGTTTCACTTTATATTAACATAAATATACTAATAAGGATTAAGGAAAGGTTTGAATACTTTCCTGTGGCTGATCCCAAAGGAAAATTCTAATACTTGGAATCATAAAAAAGAACAGCTCAATTAACCATTCTCATAAGCAAACATTTTTGTGACGAATTTTGTATGAATAGATAAACACAAACCATTCTTTTCTCAATATACATATCCAGAAATTGCTCTACATCAATTTCACCACCAAGGAATTCCTCTGCAACCCGCTCACTCTCTTCATCACTCTTGGCTGCAGCTAGCCATAAAGCCTCCTAGATGAAAGAAAGATGCAATGAACCGTGCTTTCATTTGATTCTCTTAAACGACACTACATGAATTTCAATTGCTTTCCTTACTTTTATTTGAGGAGGTGAATACATTTCAGATATTTTTTGGTATTTTTGACTAAGAGATTCATAGGTTTCCTTCAAAGTTGCAACTGTTTCAAGTTTTTCAATAACACTTTGCTTCAATCTTTCCAAAACAGGTTGCTTAGAGAGTGTTTCTCCTGAAAGACAGAAATATCTTGGAGTCCTTTTGGTTGTGACAGAAGAGGAGAAAATATGAAACTTATATGGATTCAACTGACTTGCTATTTCCTCATTGCGAGCCATCAGTTCATCAACAGTAGCTTGGAGTTGTAGCACTTCTGGCAGACCAAGAACTGCTTCATCAAGCCTGTCTTCACTTTCCCAAAGACGTTGCAACTCAGAAGTGGAAGCATTCAGCAAGTCTGGATATACTGATGTCATATGTCGGGATGGTCCAGGCATTCCCTATCGGTTAATCATGGTCGAGTCAATGTTATCAATTAATACGTGTTTAATGTTCTAAAGTACGATAGATAATAAAATTCATTTATAATACATGTTAATCTCTGCAACATTATGTCAAGCAAGAATTTAATCCATTTTAACTAAAGACAATTACGCTCAATAATCAATTCAATTTTTTCTCTATTTCAGTTTTGAATACTACTATTATCTTAAAGAAAATACAAATAATGAGGGAGCATTCTCGTTAATAAGATATGGCAAATATCCATCTCAAATAAAAAGCAGACTCTTTCATTACAATGTGACCATCACCTTTCCTTTTAACGAGACATTATATTACAATGACAACTCATCATTCTTAATTGTTTAGTTGGTAAATTATGAAGAAAACGATAGAAACGCGAAGGTGAAGGCATGAAATTGGTATAAACGAAAATTATAAATATTAATACCTCGATTGTACGGGGAAGAAGGCCCATAGGAGGAGTAGGAGAGGGAGGCGCAGGTGGCGGCGGCGGAGAGGATGTGGAATGTGGAGGTGTTGAAGACATTTTCTGAGACTGCTGTGGTAAGACGTAGTTTTCTCCCTGAACACCATGCATAACCAAAGGTGGAGGTTTCTTTTCAAACTCCCTAATAATGGCTTGAACAACTCTTCCCAAGTCTGAATGAACGGTGAACTGTAAAATATTACGGAAATATTTGGTTCTCACATAGAAACTAAACGAGAAAGAAATTAAAGCTGCTTCTAGATTACATTTAAAAGACCAGGTGCACCCGTTATTATTCCTTGTTCGTTCACCCATGGATGATTTACTGGCGGATAAACTTTTAGTATCGGATTTTCGTGAGGAAAGTCTGGTGGCAAAGTAGTTATAATAGACAAAATCTGTCCTCCTGCGGAAAAATTTATTTTATACTCCACATCTTCCTGTACTTCTATGACACTGAAAGAGATCATTGGGATGTATAAGTTTCCAGCATTAAGTAGCGAAAACATTATTAAATTCCTCTCCTATGCACTTACTTGTCATTAAATACTTTTAAAGTATCAATCTGCCTCTTTCTTTTTGACGATGAACTATCATCCGATTCTCCTCGAAAAATACGAGATAGCATTTGTATCTCATAAGTGTCTTGCAGAAACGAAAGAGATGCTTTGACGCGGATAGCTCTTTGAATGTTTAAGAAGTGAATCGCTCTACGCAATCCATCGATTATTTTCAATGAATTTCGGCGGTAAAGTTAGCATGATTTAAAGCTTTCTTGATAAACCTATTGGTACGGTAGTTGGCGATCATCTAATCAAACAGTATTCCATGTGTTAATGTAAGTAATTTGATATTATATATTTATTTAAACGAATTTATTCTTTTTGCTAGCAATTTCGTATGATCGCGAGACGCTCTCATTTTGTAGTTTCTTTAATGCTTTTTAGTGATATTTGAATGCTGGGTGGAGGACTATCCTTCAACTCTTCTCTGTCATGGCTGGGAAGCAAGACGAAGATCTTAAAAGTAAAATTTTATTTATTACTTACCTCGGCTATTATTACTCTTAAAAGTTGTTAACAGTTATTAATTAACTCCTCGTCAGGTTATCATGACATAACATTGGAATTTTTAGAAGTGGCGATTCATCACATTCTCTTTTTGAGAGAATTATATCCTCAATCGTCATTTGCGCGTAGAAAGCTCTATGGAATACCAGTTCAGGTAAAATTTCCTGCGTGACTCGCAAATTAACAAAATTATTGAAATGGAAAAGAAATCCCTCGTACACTTCCACAGATTTTATTGATGCGACATGTTTCACTAGCAAGCTAGCATCATCAGGTCTACGGGATATTTCTTTTCCATTATTATGTCATTCCTTGAAGTAATGCCTTCGCATATTGAGAATTATTAAACTTGATTGTTTTATGTTATTAAATGTTTTTTCAGGTTTCCATTCATCCTGGAGTCAGAAAATATGTTGCAGATATTTTGAGAGCAACCAAAGAGATTCTTCAGAAGAATGAACTGAAAAAATTATCAGTAAACATTATATCAATCAATTCGAAAGTAATAGAAAGACATTTTATTCATCTAATGCGGATCCCAAATCCAGTGAATGGGTAAGCGATTGTATAAAATAATTCTTCCAATTAATGAAATAGAATAAAAATCGGCTTTCTGATTTTCTATCGTCTCATTTAATAATTTTATGAGCAACATTCTGTTCTTTTGTATAGGAAATGGCTTGTTAGGCCACCCATGTTCTTTCTCAAAATTTCAGATATTTAGTATATTAGACTATTTTGTGATATTTAAAGAGCTTGCCTGTTTATTACAATATTTTTCCCTAAGTAACCTTCTATATTAATCATCATCGTTTTCTAATTCAAGATTATATTTAATTGATTTAATAACAGAGCAACAAAGATATGAATTTATTTGCTATGTGTGAGGCAAACATTACTAAGTAATCAAACTGATTTGTTGGCTGTATGATTATTATGATGCTATTAATATAGTTATGGAATTATTTATGTGTACGTTTATATTCCCTGATTATTGTTTTAACCGGTAATATTGTATAATTTTTAATCTAACAGCTGATTTCTCATTTGAAGCGATCCTTACTTCACACGTTTGGAGTCATCTTTACGAAGTTTATATTTGAAACAATCTCAGGCTCTGGGAAGCCTAAAACCTCTTTCTGAAGAATGCAGATTCTCTGTGCATTTACACACTACTGAAATGGGAACATCTTTATTGGAAGATGATAGTAAGCCTCAGGTGAGGATTTAGCCTGTTTCAGGTGTTTAATAAGGAGGAGGACCAGTATTTTGTTTATATAATCATATGATAGGAAAAGCTATTAATATCTATAATAATATAATATTAAGTATAATCAAGTTCCAGTTTTATTTCCACTACAGGAAAAGAATAATACTACAGTGTTGGGATTATAATATTATAGTATAATTATATATTATATTTATAGTATAATTATTATAGTATAATTATATATTATATAGTATAATCATTATAGTATAATAAGTTTAATATCTCACACAGCAAAAGGTACTACTATATATTTGAAAAAAAAGGATTTAAGGGAAAAAATTGGAGAAGACTAGTTTGGTTTTCAGAGAGGGGAAGGAACAAGGGATGCTTTTAGGGTAATTAGGATGTGAACTTGTAGAGTGAAGCCTGAAATTTAAGAAGGATGCATGAGTATTTTTTTTATTTTGGAAAGGCTTTTGATAGTGTCCAATGGCCAAACCAGAATAAAAAAAATCGGGTTGTGCTGGAAAGACAGATGCTTGGTGCAAAATTTCTACTTACGTCAAGCAGCACAACTTAGAATTGATGATGAGGAAGCAGATTGGGCAGAGTTAGGGAGGGTGATGATATAAGGCTGCCCATTATCACCATTGCTTTTTAATATTTACGCAGAAGAACTGGTGGATGAATAGAAATACATAGGGGAAGGATGAAGGCAGTAAGATGTGCAAAAATGCAAACTCCAAAAACCATCAAAATTATGCAATGTGCATAATTTTGATTGTTTTTGGAGTTTACTTTCAACTTATTCTATTGTGTGCAATTCTGAAAGTGGTTACTAGTAGATGTACTAAACAATGAAGCAAGGGAATTTGCAATGAAAATAAATGTAAGAAAAACTAAAGTAATGAATAAAGAAAAGGGTAAAGGTGACTTTGCTTGTTAAGGCATGCACCTTGGAAAAATCCTAAGGAAAAACTGACATGAAAAAAGTCTGACAGGACCAGTACTTGAAGCTGGATTCTTCCACTTTCCAGACAGATGCTTTATCCATGGCCATGGATGATGCCGCACAGTCGGATGAAACCACTATGCCCTTGCCTACAAAGTCTCCCAAAATGGCTTGAGAGTATGTTCTGGCTTGGTTGCATGATTGGATAAAGCATCTGTTTGGAAAGAGGAAGATTCCAGGATTGAGTCATGGTTCTGTCAGACTTTTTCACGCCCATCTTTCCATGGGATTAGAAAGATGAAATTTACTAGTCAAGGAAAGAAAGCTATGTAAACCACAGGGTAGATGGGGAAAGACTAGAACAGGTACATTAATTCTCTTTTTGGGTAGTGTTCTTGGGATGGGATCTGTACAGATAAGGTTTGAAAAAGAGTATCATTGACCAAGGAAGCTTTTGTGAATCAAAGGGAACTGATGACTAGAGGTCTTGATAAAGGAATCAGGAAGATATTGGTAAAATCCTTATTGTTGAGTCTTTTACTGTATTTGTGTGAAACATTGACCTTTTAAAAGGAGGAAATCTAAAGATTGGAGGGCTTCAAGGTAAGGGTGTGATATAGAATGGAAAAAGTAATTTGGGCCAATGGAAGAACAAACAGAGATACTAGAGCTGGTAGGAGAGGAGAGGATTTTAATTGAAGTAATTAAGTATCAACAGAGGAAATGGGTTGGTCAAATTTTGAGGGGAGAGGGATTGTGGGGAAGACAAATGCAAAAACTGTTGGATGAGCTTAATGGTGGGGTAAGTTACCAAGTAGTGAAAGAAATAGCATTGATTAGGAAATATCAAGGCAAATTAACCTACTGGAAGGTAGAACACTTATGTATGGTGACATTGAGTGTTGTGCCTCACTGCAGAGCATTGAAGTGTATATATGTAAGCTGTTCAGTTAATAGGTTTTAAAGATTTTAAATGCATCATTAAAATTTATTTTTTCATTTTCTGTAGCACTTAATCTTGTATTATCAGAAATTTTTTCCCTTGATGTAGGATAGATTATTCTACAGTGATCCATTCTTTGTTTTATTTCAGGACTTTCCATTCATTTTAGTATCAGATAAAGATTCTAAGATGTTAATACCTGGTTTATTACCTATATCAACCATTCAAATGGGTGATACTCGATTGGCAGTTTACTCTCTTGTGGAAAGTTGAGTAGACATTTTGAAAGCATAACTCTGATGACGTCTTATTTTTTGAAAATCTAATAAACAGGTTTTCTGATAAATTTGTCTCACAAACAGTGTTATTCCTAATGTTTTTATAAGATATTATACAATATTTGTTGAAGCAGATTTTAAAATGGAATGCAAATGTCACAAATTTCATGTTTGGGGGATTCTATTTCACTTTAGTTTTGTTTTAATTTTTCAGTAACAAAATAATTTAAGAATGCCTTGTCGTATTAAGGTGCTTACTAATTAATTTCATCAATGAACAATTCCAATTCAATCTCATTGCAAATTTTATAATTCTTAATGAGATTGAATTGTTACTTTAAGACCTTCAACCATTTTTTGTTGTTTGTAAACTCAGTGTTATTTGCAAAGTGAATTAATTCTTTCCCTTTGAAATAATTAGAATAAGGTTAATCTAACTAAGAACTGTAAAAATTACTTTTAAAATGGTTGATTTCATTTGCTCTTATATCACTTTTTCTTTTCTGTACCGAGGAAACTTTAACACTTAGCAAGTAAAATAAAGATGACTAAAATTGTTTGGAAGGGGATTCTACTACAATGGAATCCCTCTTAACAAGGCACCACAAAACTGTACATCTTAATTCAAAGTGTACCTATGTAATTTATGTATGTAAATAAGTATTTCCATTCAGAGAAAATATTTCCTAGGTGTTATGAATAAAATATGGAGAAATTTTTCTTTTTGACTTATATTTATTTTTCATTCATACATAATGGTACTTAAAAATAAATTCACATTTTCCCAAAGAAGTAGAAGCAAGATCTGAAGGCTTGATTCCATTGGGCATGCTATTGTTACTTTCTATGTAGACACATACCAAGTAAAGAGGCATGCCCATTGGCTGGGTGAAAAGAAGCTGGTTAATATGGATTCTGTTTTACTATAAAATGTAGGAAAGCTTTCTCTTTGGACTCTTTCAATTTTTTTCCATATTCCAGGGGTCCCTAGACTGCCTGGAGTTGGAGTGAATGTTATACTTCCTTATCTCATGATGAGGCCTCAAAAGTTTCCCTTTATGTATTAATGTTCACATATTTTGTACATACTTATATTTTTTACTGCATATGGTAACCACTTCACTCATTCATTTTTAATCCCTTGTGCTGAAATGGTGAATCTAGCTTGTTCTGAACTTCTGATTCCACTATGATGAGCTACACTCACCATTAGAGATAAATTATTGTAGTGCCATGTAGGGGAACTATATAAATGTTTTGAAAGGCAGATAATTATAAACCATCTATAATACACCTAAAGAATAGTATTATATATCTGATGCAAAGGAATGGATATACAGGAAGAGGCTGCTGTGTTCCTTATATAATTACAGGAAGAGGGTTTCCTGAGTAAATTTTTCTGGTGAGAAATTCCTTGAGCATATTTCTCAAAAGAAAGTTTTGTTTGAAAAAAAAATGAAATACCTAATTATACTATTTGTAATTATTATTAGTATAGTAAGTACTATAATAGCAATACTATTATTTGTGAAATGAAGTTACAATAAGGGATTCTAGTCAAACTGGCTGTTAGTTAAGTAAGCCTTCTGTCATAATTTTCTTGCCTTTATAAAAGTATTAGGAATTCACTGAACACTATCAAGGGTCCCACCCACTCTATTTAATGTGTACAAGTGTGAAATTCTGAGTTCTCTTTCTTTAAAGGCTTATCTTGTAATCCAATGAATTATCTTCTGTGCTCAGCCTTTCTTGTGGTAGCTTTGTAGTTCCTTAGGCATGGTAGTTTTAGCATTCAAGCTCGGTATAGTTAGCTTAGATAAAGTAGTTTGAGGTAATTCCTGTAGTTAGCAGGAGTGTGTTGCAAGTAATTTTTGTTTTTGCCTTCACTGCATGCACGCTTGTACATATGTTCATGGACGACTTTCATTTGGTCACATACCTGTCCAACTGCAGACCAAATATTGGGAGCATTTTCTCTAACACATCCCAACAACAGCAAAGAAACAGTATACAATGAAAAGGTGCCATGTATGCATTCCTGAATATTGGAAATGAGACAGTCTGGCTGTGTTAGTACTGCCAGGAAAATTTACATTTGCCATTGTATTTTGAGAAGTATCATAAAATTTCTCATCATTAATATACAGTGTAATGTATGAATATATCAACCTTGTATATCAGTGAATAAGATGCAGTTTTTCACCTAACATTTAGGTAGAAAAGCAGAGTGTGTTGTACAGGAGGATGTAGAATTTCCAAGGCATCCATAGTTATGATATTTTTTGGATACAGTCCCAAAAACTTTGCTGTTTCTTTCATGCAGGTATGCCAATCTGTTGCATAACAATTTAATATTAGTTTAAATGCTGATATATTCTAGTTTTTCAGCTTTTGCATAGATTTTTCTATGACCTTTTTCAGAATATTTATTATTATATTCTTTAAAGTTGCACTTAAATAATACCCCAAGAAGAATAACATGTATGATTAGATTCTTTAAACCATCTAAAAATAAGCTCTTTTTGTTTCATTGTTCTATCTTAATTTAAAACTGCAAAATATCATTTCATAATCAACCACTCAATTGAAAAGTTTCTACAAAAGTATAGATGATGGATGTTGAAGATTATTCAGGCAGTAAATTGTTGTGGAAGTGTTGAAGCATGATATAGACAATTTGAAGAAATATAGATTTTGAAAGAGTAGGAAATAAGATAATAAATTTTGAGATTGAAGCTGCGATAAATCAATTTTTTGGAGGCTGATTCCATTCACTCCTCAGTGGGTGAGCTAATTTGGATCAGCAAGAAAGACTCTACCTCATTTATTTAAAATTATAAAACACAATGCCAGTGCTTAATTTTGAAAGACATTTAATATGCAAAAGTATTAAAAATAATTTCAGCAACAAAATGAGGTTATTTAAACAAAATTAAAAGTACTATGTGAAATCTGGTGGAATTTCATTTTAAAAAACGAAGAAGAAATCAAAGATTTACTTCCACAGAATTTATTTATGTGACCATGGTTTCGATGCAAATTTACACCATCATCAGGCACCGAGGCTTTGTTACAACAGCTTAAGAACAAACCAGAGAAGGGGGGGGGGGGTGAAGGAGAGTTACAAATAGAGTAACTTCTTCTAAAAGTATTTTCTTGTAATTTATAGATTCATATTGGGTAACAGTGCTGGAATGAATTTTGTACAGAAGAACAAGTCGTTTTGTGTAACTAATGTAGGAATGCTTACCCACATAGCAACTTTCTTATTTTTTATCTATTTTATGTATATTTCTGTTTTGGGCAACTTCATCAATAATAATCATCAAAGGATATCAATATTTTTTCTTTATCATCAGCAGAAACTTTCACTTTTGCATATTAAATGACATATCCTGTTCCGTTCCAGTTGGTCTTTCTAGCTCTGCTTCTTCTCTATCTGCCTCCACAATGTACTCTTCTAAATCCTTTTGTATTTTGTCTATCCATCTATTTGTACATACATATTTCTCATAATCTCTAACTCTTCTCTTCCTTCATCACAGCCGTTATGTACATACACCATTACATTTTCTTTCAGTGTAATCCTGTTGGCAAACCATGATAATCAATTAATTTTCATGATATCGGTATACCATCTCCAAGCTTTCTCTGCTGATTTCATTTCTTACTGTATCCTATCTTATTACCATAAGGGTCAAATTCATCTTTGAAATCTTAATATAGCTGCTAGTAGAATTTTAAGTCCCTTTCTGTCTATGTTTGCATCTGATAGCCTCCTGTTAATACTGGTAAAGAAATTCTTCATTTCTCAGTACTATGTCAATACCATATATTTATTATATCTTCTTTCAGACGGTATAAAAAACATTATTTTGATAATAGATACATAGATTTGGTTCTGTTACAGTTCTAAGCTAAAAAAACTCATGGATGACAACAATTCAGCCATCTGTCTCCCCCTGCTACATGCCAAATCTGGCTTGCAGAGTATTATTGTAGAAGTAAAGAATCAAGAATCAGTGGATTAAATAATTTCAATGATTTCATTTTTAATTTTAAAATACAGAAGATAACCAATATTTATTTTTTAGCTCGATGAAGCCGTTAGCCAATTTACAACAGTAAGTTGCAACTTTTGTCTAAAAAATCGAGATGTTCCAGCAGGTACTATTTTATCTAATCTAATATGGATACTTCCCCAGTGAGAAAAAGAATGCTATTCCATGATAAAATTGTTTTCAATAGTAAGTTGTATTCTCTCAATTGCCTTACCAATTTAAACTTATGTATTTGAATTTGACTTTCGTAAAGTTAACTACAGTACTTTTATTGATAGCTTTTATTACATTTATAGTACATTAAAACTGTTCTGTAATGCATGAAAAATATTACTATTGTTTAAGCGTCTGCTACAGTTCTAACGTTACGCGCCTCAATTTTATTCGCGAAAGCGGAAGCAGAAGTGACGTCACATATTAGGATACAAGCGGCCATTTTGAGTTCATTTAAGTAACAAATTGCAGATAGTAATATTGTGATAAATGAATTTGCTTACGAAGAGATACTACCACGTATTGGACATATGGATGAGCCTTTACGACTCAACTTTTGGTGGGTATTTTAATCTTTTACGTAGTTCTCGTAATCGTAGTGTCTTTAAGTTTCTTTGAATTAAATATCACTTCATGTGGTTGTATCTTTTTTGATGGTACTTATTCTTGAGGATATAATCAAGTTTAATTTGTTAGATTTTTTGAAATTTTATTCAAGAAAGTAGTAGTAGTTAAACCGTAGTATAATATAGAATGGCGTAATTACTGCAATACACAACGAGAAAAGAGTAGATTGATTCATCTTTATGTTGTGAAGAAGGGTTTATTTGCCTTTTGCTTCAGTTGGTGTACATTTTATAGGAAAATAGTTACACATCTTTATTGCGGTGAGCATTCACTTTGGAAATGCCCTACAGATATGTCCAATTGTGCATTTTAATATTCATTTAGAAACGTTAACTATGTGACAGAGTAATTACAATACCTCGCTGCTATATTTTTCCATTTCAATTTAGATTTTATATCTAAGCTTTCTATGATGTTATTTACTTTGATTACAGAGCATCGACTGTTCAACATTTAATACGTAGAGTACATGGAAATTGTTGTCACAATTTTTAGGTAAGATCCATCGTTATATTTGCAGCGGTTTCTATTTTTATTTTGAAATACACCATTAGTGTCGTTGAGAGGAACGAAACTATTCTCTCTAGTTACCCCTGTAGAACAGCATTTCAGTATATGTTCATAAAATACTTCCGGTGCTTACTTTTTAATTCACGTTCGTGGTTAACAAATAAGGAGAAGGATTTAAGACCCAGTTCAGTGTATATTGTAATTAGCTAGCAGTTATTAAATCTTAATAAGCAGTTATTAAAAATGGCAGGTTTGAATATGACGGTCTTAGGAGTCCTAGAGTGACTCTTCCGTCATCTGTGGGTTATACTCTCAACTAGGACGAGATGACAGTTTGCCTTATAAGTAGTGTATTGAGTCACCGTTGAGCTGCGCTGGCGTCGGAAAATAATTCCTTGTTGGCGGCGGCGGGATAGCGCGGCCGCCGTTGAACGAGAAGGCAACCAGTCAGGTGTTCGGCGTGTGGTGAGACAGGTGTGAGGAGGAAGAAGAAGGCAGTGATCTGGTGCGCATGTGAGAGACTAGTGAGAAAAGGCCGCGTTCCTTACGGCCGTTCGAGTAGCGGTTGCGGAGTGACCTCTCGCTTTCCGATCGAAGAGTTTATTTTTCGGAATTTTACTTACACTTTGGGCTTCTTTACGTCCGGATAGCTCCTGGAAGAAGACGACAGCAGTTCGCCACCTGCTCTACACTCAGTAAAAAACCCACAGGACACCACAGGTGGGTGAGCGCCGAAGTCCCTGGCTTTACATTAGGAGACAGATCGAACAATGATCAGTGGTTCAAAAAAGGAAACAATTATTATACATTTGTTTCGTATGTTCATTGTTTTCCCTTCGCAAATCTGTCAGTCTATGTTGCAGCAGAATTCTTTGCGTTACGATTTCTTTGTTTTGAATGAAAGCTTAATAGTAGCTATGCATTAATATTATAATACTGTCAGTCAAAAAAATACCCGAATGTCTGCATCGCCGATGAATACATTTTTCACTTTTATTTATAAACTAGAATCTCTTGCAAAACTTCCGAGGATTACAAAAAACAATAATTTTACTTTTTTAGAATAGAAATAGGCATTCCTTCTTTTAGCTGTTTTGCATTAACTCACGTTCTTCATATATTAGAGCGCGGGAAACATCGAAATAAAATCTACTACATTATAATGAGTAGTCCATTTGGTGGTACTTATGGACCTTAAGCTGTTAGTGAAAATAGTTTACAGACCCTTGAAACTTAATAGCCGATACTGTGCCTTCTGTCTTTGCTTTATACAGACTCGGACTATCCCGCGCGCCAGAGTCAGCCGTAGAAGTCTCCTTGAGTTAAATCAAGAAAGTGATTTTAAGTAGTCATTTTAGTAATATTTTCTGAGCTAGCTCATTTTCATTTAAGCTTAGCCTCTAAAATGGCGTATATTTTGAAACTTTTTCCTTTTAGTAAAATTTCGAGAGGTGTTAAAGAAATTGAAACAGCGAAAACTTACGCGTGTAAGGTCTTGTGATGGAAACGTTATCATTTTAAAACTTCTTTCGTTTCTCTGAATTTGGATTTAAAATTCCCCTATCATTGAAACCAATCATAGAAACCTTATTAGCAAATAGTTTCTTTCATACAAATTGAGTGTCCTTGAAAATATGCCTCTCAGACAACATTTTTTCCTTTCTCGCTGACGAAATTTCTCTTTAATTATTATTTCCCCCTTAGGTCTCACTCAGAGTTATGTTGAAAAACTAACTAAAAGAGGTTTTAAACGAACGATATTTTGGTTTGCCAAACAGTGTACTTGTGTCGACTTCATTACGTTGCTAATACAAGGGTCCATTAAGATAATTACCTTTAAAGAGTCGGTTAAGATAGTTATTCTTAAAATTTAGAGCGATGATAACCATGTTGCATGAACTTAACGAAGGAGTTTGAGAATTTCTGATTTTTCTAGGAACATTAATTATTGAGAACCTTTCAAGTAACAATGAAATTATTCGCGTAAGCTATAGACTTCGCTTTTGCCATTAATCGTGTAACCGTAATGTTTTTCGTCGTCAGGTATTCCTTCATCCGGATTAAATTTTGCGATCAAATAGTTGAAAGTTAGCTTTATGCCGTAAAACTTGGTGGGCGTTCGTAAAATTGTTCGGAAAGAGAGGGTGACCGCCCCGGTGTCCAGCTCGGAGGGAACCCTGCTCATCCAGTTTGTATACGTAGTCGAGTTCGTTGGCAGCGAAGACCACAAAAAAGGTAGACGCGGGAGATCCGAGCGAAATTTACATAAGATCTTTCTCCCGAAAGGAATCCAGCGGCCTTTCTGGAATGTGACAGCTGGGGAATTACAAATCAAAGATATCCCGCAAGTTGCGGGAGGTACAGGGAATTAGTGACGTCATTCGATAGTGAGAGCGAAAGGGAAGAGCAAGTGGGATCGCCTCCCGGAGCGGACTGTGTAGGCGACTGGCTCGGAACCATAAAGATCGGAACGGCAATGTTGGGTCTGCGTGGCCCTTGTCCTCCCACTAAATGGGTGCGCTGTCGTTTGTCTCCATCATATTTTCAAGACGTAGACTCGCTTTCCACACGAGAGCACATCTTTCGTAGTTATTCCATCGGCGGTTCAAGCACACGGGTTTATGGTCGCGGTTGGTTTATAACTCCACGTTTCATCTCGAGGATATTGGAAGCGTTTAGTGTTAGTGATGGTTTCTTTACCTCCTGAACGTCTAGCGCTTTTTATCGCAGCGCGCGGTGTGTTTTGCTTTGGAAGGGCGCGGAATTTTTTTTGAGGAAGACCCGTTCCATTGGTTGCGATACTTTCGCAACACGTCCCCCGATCCTCAAAATTTAAGCGAAAACATTAAGTAGCGGATCCCGCGCTCGGAGAAAAAGTAAGGAGCGAATGAAACTACGACGGCTCTCGCTCACTAACCTTTCAAGCCGTAAGGTCCTTCTCTCTCATTTGTTTTTACGGTCTCTTCTCAATGCGTTCACCAAAGGTTGCCTATTGAGATTGCGGGTACGAGTCCTCGAGGGCAATCTCCTCGATCCGCCCCCACTGCCTTCCCCTTTTCCACCTGACTTCCTTTGTTTTTCTTTCGTTTTTCCGATAGAGAGCTGCTTTATTTCACCCTCAAAGTTAAAAAAGAGGACTCGACCCAGCCGAGCAACTTCTCCCTCCCTGACTGCAAAGAACTCCGGTCACAATGGGACCACTTTTTGAGCGAGGTGGTCCTCCCCCGCATCCTCCCCCACCCTTCCAGTCGGTAGAGTATGCAAACAGCTGCAAACGGATGATTCCGGCGGCGCAATGCGGAGATAGGAAGCGCGCGGGACGCCACGACGAGGATCGGCTTCATGCAATAAGAAGCGGACTGATACGAGCTAACGGTTTTGTTATCCAACGGGGATATTTGTTTGATATTTACATTGATGATCTTTGCTTTCGTTACGTTCACGAATGAGTTGGTACGTCGAGACGAAGAGGACGAGGTTGGGTTGTTTAGAATCACGAGAGAAACAGGTTTTCCGTAATTTTCAAATTGGTTTTCCTAAAGATTAGTTAAAGAATTTTTTATGTACAATTTTTGGTGAATATTGTACTATAGCGGCGAGTTGTTCAGACCTCATTCTTATTACGATAATGATGCGAAGAGTGAGCTGTGTTGAGTGATATATTAATTTAAATCGTTTCAATTTTAGCTCCAGAACGAAGTTTGACTCACGAGTATTATTATGTCTCCGGTTGCTGTAGTCATTTGAAACAAACTGTATATGTTTACAAACGTAAACAAATTTACGTCAATCTCGAGGAAAATAGCCATAAAAACTAAATTCCTCGGTTCGTTCACCTTTCGCTGGCTAAGTAGAAGTTTTTATATCTTCCTGTTACGTATTTAATTAATCGGTAAACATTTCCGTTAGCATTCGAAATTCATTTAAAAATTTTTTCCGCCAAATGTTAGGTTTATTTGCATGACTTGTGCAACATTTCACGTTCTTCGGGTTGGAGTCTCGAAATTAAAAACTCACAAATTATTTAGTTCAGTCGAGTTGAGTTCAGCTACAGAACCAGGCAGTGGAAAACGTAATTTTTTATGCGTCAATGGGTATTAATTCAATACACCTTTTAATATTTTTTCAATGCTGTTTCAATTTTTTCACCGATTCGTCTCGGCCATCAATGCGTTTAATCGCTCCGACTACTCCCTCTTTCATAAATAAAACTGTTTGTAAAGCAGCAGCTCTACTTTAAAAATGAAACCGCGATACTAAACACTGTAACTCAAACAATCATAAACGCCAGTTTTACGCTGCCTGTAAGGAACGAATTTTGATGCATCGAAATTTCATCAGACTCTTGACTGTAATTAAAGTACTTTTGTTGGTTATTTTTGATTGATATAGAGTCGTCATAAACATTCAGAAAAGGAATTTTTGTACTAAACATTCTGATAAAAATATTCAGTATTCATGCTAACCACTCCGCCGACCTAGGTTTCAATTGTCTTTGGGGCAAAATAAATTATGAAGATATATATGAATAAATGATAAAAACAGNTTTTACCGAGTCCACTACTTTAATTACTGTTCCGCTAATACTGTTTTTATTTATTCTGCCGCAACTGCTTTCTTTCGAAAAAAATTATTACGGAGCATTTGCTTGTGTTTAGGTCGAGTTGCCATTTTTCGCACCACCGTTGAGTACGAACTAAGTCGTTTACTAGGGATTCCTGGTCTTCCTCGCTTGATAATTTTCTATATATAACTGTGTCATCCGCGAATATCCTCACTTTACTATCGATAATATGAAACCCTTTTTTTCGAAATTTTGAAAAAGTTGTGTCTTTGCCATTAGTAGGTATGGCATCTTGTAAAAAATTGGGTTACAAAACCGCTCCGACTGTATTGTTAATGATAATGCACTGGGGCTGTTTAAGAGTGGACTCCGTCGTAAGAGAAGTACATACATCCCGTCTTTTTTGTGTCTTCTTGCTCCATCGAGCCGCGCCGCATTCGTGACGGAGGAGACGTAGGATGAGTAGGGCATTGGAAAGCGGCGATGAGTGAGGCTGAATGCGAAAGGAAGCAGGGGATGCTCGGTTGGTCATTGTTTGAAAAGGAATTTCCCAGAAAATAGGCGAAACGAAATTTCCCTCAACTGCGGATTAGGTACTGCGCTGAAGTAGGGAGTGGGATAGTTAGCGAGAGCTATCATTGCGGAGAAATCACTCGTTTACTTACTCGGATTGGAGTCATCAATCGCCGGTGCATTCAAGATGGAAAGTCGCTTCCATGACCGGTTCCTCCGAAACATTTCCTCGAAATCTCGTTTCCTTATTCGCACAGAACGGTAAAAGGACAGTTTTAGCTCTCGTGAGGTTTTAGTGATGAAATATTCTGGGTACCCGAGAGAGGGAAAGAACTGTTTGGCTCAAAAACTCAAGTTGGAATAGATACTTTAGTCTATACAGCACCAACAATTACAGGAAAACGACCTAGATTGTCTGATTATTGGTATTTTTTCTGTGATTTTTGGTCCTGCATGTATTAAAGTATCTTTTACAATTTATGTTTTTGTATTACGGAGTTCCACCTAGTAAAGAATAATTTATTTTTTGGCTCACTATGTATCCCGATTAACGCTATTATATTTGAATTATATGCAGGAATCTTTCTCGGGTTTCCAATCGAATTATATGTTGCTTTCTGTTCTTTGACTCAGTCTCTCAAAAATTACGATTGGAATCTTGACTCTGCAACTAAATATTACTAATTGTCGTCCTTTGGATTTTCTTGAGATATTTAACTTTTAGTTTCAGAATTATTTTCCTTCAAAAAGAGCAAGTTGATGTAAAGGTCCAAGATTCTCATTGTTAATCCTCCAGACACGGAAAATGCACTTCGTAATTTTCATTTAATGCATTCAAAATGTCGAATTACGACTTACCATTTTCCCATCGAAGGTTAATCTAGAGTTGGTCGGAAAGCCTCAGCTTTTCACTAAAGTAGGATTATAATTTCAATTTTCTTTGTCGGAGGTCGAGATCTATCTTCATTTTTTATTTTAATCTTCATCCAACGCTCAAGAATACATCAAAGGAAGGAATTTGCGATGGGCGGTCGACGTGTGCGATGCGCTCCAAAGAGGAAACGGCGGCGAATCGAAGTCGTAAACCAATAACGAGAATCTCGCGGTCGGTGAAGATAGAAATCAGAGCCTCGGGGGATCCTTCGTTGTAGTCACTCCGGTAATCTTCCATTGCGCCAGAAAGCTTATGACCTCTCAAGTGAAGCATAAATGAAACAAGGATGGAAGGATCTGAATTCGTATCGTTCTGCTTCCTGCCATCCTTGCGTTGTGTATTGCTTCCTCCCTATAAAATGCATTTATTCAGCCCCTCAAAGAAATGGAAAAAGATCTTACGGGGATGAAAGGCAACGAGAAATGAAATGTTTGTCAAAGTGGTTAGGTGGAAACCCCTCTATTCTTTAAGGTTCATCGAACTCAGACCGGCACGAAATTAGATCAATCAAATAGCAGTCTGTATCTATTTTTATTTCCTGCTATCGTATATCCTTAGATCAACCGTTAATTAATATGTGATTTGGAAATTTGGTGCATTAATATGTAATTTGGAAACCTTCAAAACAGGGAAGGAGAATAAGCAGGGATTCGGGTTCAAACATCGATGTCATTCTGGGAATTGAGAATCAGTAGAAGAAAGGGCATTAACCGTTCCTAAGCCAAGGGCGGATTTACGAGCTATCAGAGGCCATAGTCACAAAGAACAGGTTGACGCCTCTATTGGGAATTATGAGTAACAATTTGAATTTTTCCATAATTCACAAATATTCATCCCATATCTCAGTCACTTCACTACAGCAAGAATAAAATATCAAGTTTTGAATTACAATGCATAGTTTTTCTATAGATTACAATGAATGATGGGTAGACTTCTTTTATCTTATGTAATTACATAAAGGCTCCCGGAGAGCCAAGTGGGCAACGCGTTCGACTTCGTTGAAAGCGGTCTCGGGTTCGATTCCCGGTGGGGCCCACGAGCGAAATAACCTCAGTTGTCGAAGCACTTTTAACAATACTACTACTACTTTAACGATATAATCAATGTAATATATTATATAAGCATATAATGTAGACTTGCTCAAAAATATAAAATTGTTTCTAGAAGCGAAAGAACAGAATAATTAGTGATTGACATTTTATTAGTACATTTTCATCGATACCTTATGTGGATGAGGCCCTCAGCTAGCGCCTCATCATTGCGCCTAGTTATAAATCCGCGTCTCTCCTGGGCCTCATGTTCTTATGCTTTTTTATTGCCTCAATGACGCATTCGAGATAGGAACTTCTTAGTTAGAATAGGAACCACTAGCCAATCATATTCTTAGTCATGTTGTTCTTAAATTAATTGAGCGCAAAGGTAATTTTGATGGAACAGGGTTGATTTCGGATTGCGAACATAAGTTTATTACGTGGTATTTTTTTCGTTAGCGGTTCTCGGTTAACCTAGTCGTCCGCTCGGTCCAGTCGATGGAAGCGGGTCCGAGTTCCTGTCCGGCATTTAGTACACGTTTTTGTGACAGGAAGGGTAGGATGAAATTTTGTGTAAAAAATCTGAATTGATCAACATGTTACCAGTAATCAGCATAACTATCATCTGCAGAACCCATCTGTTTTCCCACGTTGATCTGTTGTGCAGTTATGTCAGCCGTACAAAACGGCGCGGGTACTTAACGAATGTCATTCTCGTAACGACAGCGACTAGCCGACGAGTTTCCGAGGAAAAGGGAAGTGCGCCGATAAGGAACTTAACATTTCGCGTGTTCGTTCCGTTATTTACATCACGTTGTCACGTCTCGTCGATGCGTGCCTTCAAAAAGGACCGGCTCCCTCGAAATTTACATTGAATAGAGGAGAGAAAGAGGGAATGCTGTTCACTCTCTCGATTTACACAGGAATGAATGAGACTGAAGTGAGAACGTGATGAACGACTGCATTTAAATCCGCGACATGTAAATCTGAATTCTGATGGTAGTTGAGAATGGAGGGTGAGATGAGGTGGATAGAGGAGCGCGACGGATAAATGTATTTGTCATTGGGTAGCTTACATGAGATTGCGTGAGTTGTTATTTTTAATTACATACCTCAAACCCGTACATTTAAAACTCCGCACTTCCGTAACTTTTGGAAATGAGAAGTGAATTGAGCGAGGGATGAATGCGAGAAATCCAATTAAAGCAGCGCTCGAGTTTCAAATACGAAATATTATTCTTCCCACATGCTTTATCTTTACTCTTTAAGGGAATTAAAAAAATATCTCGGTTTTTATATTTTTATTGTTCTCTGTTTCACCTCAGCAGTATTCTGTTTTAGAACAAAGTTTGAATGATTAGTTAACAACCGCCAAATGAGAGTTTTTTTTCTTAAGTTTGGAATTAGAATAAGTATGTGTATACTTGAACATAGTTTGAATTATTAAACTCGATGCAGAATGGCGTCTTTTTTATGACTTACTAATTTATCTCAGCTTATTCTTATTTGATTCCCATTTGTTTTTCCTTAACGTTATCGCCATTTATATTTTTCAGTTTAATCATCGCAAACTTTTAATAAAAGTTCTTTTTACGCATGCGTTTTTTCGTTTTACCATCTCTTTGTTAATTCAGATCCTGCAGTCTCTACGGAATATTTCACTCCGCTAATACTGCTGCGAAATGATAAAGAGCTATGGAAATACCATATAGTTCGGTTAGACTTTAAAGCGTGAGTTATAGATCCCTACGGGGAAAGCTGTTGCAGTGAATGGCTTAGGAAAAAGTGGGAAATAAAAGGCAATAAGCACTGAGTAGACTTCGATACAGTTCGTGCAACTCGAAAATTCTGCTTTGAAAATATTTTATCTTATTTTCATAAATTCTCAAGATATTAGCAGGCGGTGAATTTACTCGTATTTTACTTGCGCCGAATGCATATAAAGTATATCTTTCCGGGTTGAATATATCTCGCTAAAGTTTGCTCAGTCTGCATTCTATTCTTTCGATTTCATTTAATTAAATCGGGAAGAGAAGGTATTTCTTTTTTATTCTGTAGGCCCGTCAAAACCCGGAAAATGAATTAAACTTTTGTGTCATAAGTATTCCTCAGATTCTTCGAATTGGTTCTTTTAGTTCATTCGATTGCTGTCTTTGTGGTGTTAAATTGACATATGACTATGCTCAAAGGAGTCTGACCTCATTCCAGTCTATCCCAGCTAGTCACAGTGTTGCACACCACGAGGTGAGGGATATAAACCTTTTCAACGTTTAAGCTTAGTCTCCTTTGAAATCGTCTTTCGTTCTAGGCTCGCCCCATCTTCTCACCCGAAACTTTTCTTTGAATAAAAGACTGACCTAGTTTCGACCTCGGTTCTCTAGAATGGCACAATCAATAGGCTTTTGCTTTACAGAAGAAAATAAGAGAGCCATATTATCAATTCAGCCATTACGTCTTTAATTTAGCAATTGATAAACCGAAATTCTTACTAGTTTAACGGAATGCATTTCACATCACTTCCCCCGCGCAACCACTAATTTTTATCTGATGCGAAGATTTATATTTGTAACAAATCGAAGAGTAAAACTATGGCGATGGCTCTTCACAGCGGGCAATTACGTATTAGTACGGGAAGAACTTAAAAGTACGCTACTCGCGACTTTATGAAAGGTGTGCAGTATAGTAGTAGTATTGCTAAAAGTGCTTCGACAGCTGAGGTAATTTCGCACGTAGGTTCCCACCGGGGATCGAACCCGGGACCGCTTTCATACGAGTCGAACGCGTTGCCCACTTGGCTATCCGGGAGCCCGAAAGGTGTGCATGTTGCATGGAACAGTTATATGTCTAATTATCAATCATAGATGAGAATGGAATAGGATAATTCATCGATCATTGGCGAACATGAAGGTATAAATTAGATTGATGGAATAGCTAAGCTCCCGACATAATCTCCATGCGACAGGGAATGGGAATGGACTAAGGTATTTGATTGCTGCCCAAGGGGAGGAGAGTGGACAATACGAAAAAAAAAATACTTACGCCTCGCAAAACGAGTTAAGTTATTAGCAGTCGCTGGAGGGGAGTAAGGAATATATTATGTAATTATGCTAAATGTCATATAAAAGTTTGTACTGTAATAAGGTGCTTAAATTCGTTGTTTTTGGGCAAGGGTCGTATCAGAAGGAGAATTTCAATCAAAATCTGCAAAGTCAGTATAATTCTTAATTTTGTGTAAATCATTTATGGGAATATCTCTCCTGAGGTAATATTTCTACCTCTTACTCTTCTGAAAGATTATTTATTAAACCCCGAGTTCTTTAACCCTCTCTTCTCAAGGATGAAATAATATTTAGTAGCTTGATAAGTAAATTTCAAGCACTTTTTAATCAAATCAGCAGAATATATATCTTTGGTCATTTCCTCGACTAACCCATCGATTTTATGATGTTTTCAAGATTGAAAGGGTCGTCTGAGGTACAGCTCGACGTTTAGATAACGCTTCGGAAAGATTCTTGAGGATCGGTATTTCAAAAATTCGCAAAAAATTGATGATCGATGGCTGTAGTGACAGGTACCTTTTCTATAACATCGATCGATGTAATCTGCTCCACTTTAAAGTTTTAAGAAAGGCTTACGCTTTATTTTTTTCCCCAAATTAGAGGGATATCCACGTGTGTCAAAGTCGAGTATTCGCAACATTAAAAAAATGACGACAAAATGAAGATCGCGCTAGTGTTTAAAAGAAAATTAAAATGAGACGTCCGTCCGCTTATTTGCGTTTGACAAAGAGCAGAACTCGATACGAAAGCTTCAACTTTTAATTAGCGCTTAAACCGGTATTTCTCTACCATATTGATGCCGGGGATGCCCAATTAAGTCGCACTCTTTCCACGAAGTCCTCGTGAACATGACACTGAGAGGTATCGCGTGGAGTAAAAAATGTTGGCTTCTGGATGAATGAGGAAAGAAGCGAGGACGTACTAAATTTTTAGCGCGAAAGAAGAATGTTGATGAGAGGAATTAAAGAGAAATAATGTGAGAGCTGCATCGCTGCATGCGTAACTTGATCAGAAACCTACTTCACGAGGTTGACCTTTTCAATAATTGAACGTTGATTCAACGTAACAATCCAAGTCTATTATACGTTACGTTCAATGAAAAATAGCAGAAAAGTTAATTGGGTAGAAAGGGTGTGCATTGCCTACTTGGTAAATTTCAGGTATTAAAAATCAAATTGTTTTTAAAGTTAGAAAACTTAATATATCCAAAAAAGAGATTTCTCCAGCAATTCGGACCAAATGGAGTCGAAACCTGAGCGTGTATGCAGCTCGAGGATGATTATCTTTGTTTCAGCAGTTGTTGTTACCGAGTAGAAATACTATGAGGACTTTAAACTAGTTGCTTTAAGTTGCAGTCACTGCTTCAGTTTATATCTAATGCATCAACATCGAAGACCGTTAGCGAAAATTAGTGGTTTTGCTTCGATAATTATTATGATGGAATGTTGAGTTATTATTTAAAACATACAACTTTATCGGGAAAGAACTTCAACGGAAGTTGAGATGCAGAATATACAAAGGTTGGTAGTTCGGAGTAAATACATAAAAATCCCAGCATGAGTTGTATTCTCATATATAGTATTCCGTAGCACTTTCATTAATTCAATTCATTATTCTTTAGCACAGCATTTTGTGTGGAGACGTTCAGAGGAGTTATTGGTCGGAGTTCTATCCTAGGTTTGAGTTAATATTTCCTTAAGCAGAAATGTGCGTCATATTCGTCGATACGATTTTTCTCCGGTGGAACTCTATATTTATGTTACCTATTTTATATATTTATTCCTCTAATGCTCGGTATTGCACCAAAGGATTGTTGTTTCAACGCAATTGTAGTTGTACGTGTATAAATGGAGTTATACTTCCGTGAGTAGTCATTATCGCATTGTTCTTTTATTAGTTAATTTTACCATTTATTCATTACTTTATATAAAACTTTTTTTTTCGTGGAATATTGCTGCTTCAACTTTCCACGTTCGCTTCGAGGTTTTATATAGGAAAAATTTATAATAATTTTACAAATATGTATTATTTTAAATGGATATATGTATTTATAAAATATAACATTTTTAACTTAAGTTTAACACATACACACATAAGTTAACACATACATAAATGTATTTTAATATCTTAGAAAATTATTTTACGGTACGATTGAATTTTGAAGGAGAGGAAGACGAAAAGACAGCGAAAATGACAAATATCTACATCTACATAAATACCCTGCAAGCCGCCTTACGGCGTGTGGCAGGGGGTTAAAACACCGGGCGTTCGGACTATTTTTTTAGCCTATTATTATCATGTATAGTTCGCGGAAAGAATGGATTCTTAAAACGACTCGTCCTAGCATCTATTTCTCTTATTTTGCGCTCATTGTCGGATCGTCCAAGGTAGCAGGGGGTCTCATAATATCTACTATATCTTCCGCAAATGTACTTTCCCTAAATTTATCAAGCAATCGAAATCTAGCTTCTAGTCTCCTATCTTTTAAGGATTCCCAACCTGCATCTGACAGCATTTTGGTAACGCTTGCTTTTTTATCGTAGCACTTCTTAACAAAACGTATCGCTTTCCGTTGTACTTTCTCGAGTTCACGGATGCATGTTTCGTCTGCCGGATCCCATATACTTGATGCATATTCAAGATGAGGCCTAACCAACGCAAAATAACATCGTTCTCTAACTTTTTCGTCACATTTACCGACAATACGCCTAATGAAACCGAGTTTTCTAGTTGCTTTAGCATAAATGTTACAGATATGCGTTCTCCAGTTCATGTTATTCGTAAGAGTGATTCCGAGATATTTTACCGAGTCCACTACTTTAATTACTGTTCCGCTAATACTGTTTTTATTTATTCTGCCGCAACTGCTTTCTTTCGAAAAAAATTATTACGGAGCATTTGCTTGTGTTTAGGTCGAGTTGCCATTTTTCGCACCACCGTTGAGTACGAACTAAGTCGTTTACTAGGGATTCCTGGTCTTCCTCGCTTGATAATTTTCTATATATAACTGTGTCATCCGCGAATATCCTCACTTTACTATCGATAATATGAAACCCTTTTTTTCGAAATTTTGAAAAAGTTGTGTCTTTGCCATTAGTAGGTATGGCATCTTGTAAAAAATTGGGTTACAAAACCGCTCCGACTGTATTGTTAATGATAATGCACTGGGGCTGTTTAAGAGTGGACTCCGTCGTAAGAGAAGTACATACATCCCGTCTTTTTTGTGTCTTCTTGCTCCATCGAGCCGCGCCGCATTCGTGACGGAGGAGACGTAGGATGAGTAGGGCATTGGAAAGCGGCGATGAGTGAGGCTGAATGCGAAAGGAAGCAGGGGATGCTCGGTTGGTCATTGTTTGAAAAGGAATTTCCCAGAAAATAGGCGAAACGAAATTTCCCTCAACTGCGGATTAGGTACTGCGCTGAAGTAGGGAGTGGGATAGTTAGCGAGAGCTATCATTGCGGAGAAATCACTCGTTTACTTACTCGGATTGGAGTCATCAATCGCCGGTGCATTCAAGATGGAAAGTCGCTTCCATGACCGGTTCCTCCGAAACATTTCCTCGAAATCTCGTTTCCTTATTCGCACAGAACGGTAAAAGGACAGTTTTAGCTCTCGTGAGGTTTTAGTGATGAAATATTCTGGGTACCCGAGAGAGGGAAAGAACTGTTTGGCTCAAAAACTCAAGTTGGAATAGATACTTTAGTCTATACAGCACCAACAATTACAGGAAAACGACCTAGATTGTCTGATTATTGGTATTTTTTCTGTGATTTTTGGTCCTGCATGTATTAAAGTATCTTTTACAATTTATGTTTTTGTATTACGGAGTTCCACCTAGTAAAGAATAATTTATTTTTTGGCTCACTATGTATCCCGATTAACGCTATTATATTTGAATTATATGCAGGAATCTTTCTCGGGTTTCCAATCGAATTATATGTTGCTTTCTGTTCTTTGACTCAGTCTCTCAAAAATTACGATTGGAATCTTGACTCTGCAACTAAATATTACTAATTGTCGTAATTTCGCTTTATTCGCGAAAGCACGATCTTCATAGCAATCTTAAATTCCTGAAAATCTCTCAGAATTAACATTTTCAAGGATTATAATATTATTAACGTGGAGTTTCTGCCGATTTTCTGTGATTTTCTGTTTCCCTGAATTTTATTCTTGATTTATAATTAAATTTATTTTAATTAATGTTTCCTTCAGGGAGATAGGGTCAATATTTGTGATTATTTTATTGATTTAATTTTCAACTTTTCGTTGATTCCCTTAACTCGTGGTCGTCTGAGAAGATTTCTCGATTACCGATAAAATTATTTAAAATTGTGCTAAGAGAGTAGACTACTTATTCCCACGGAGTTGGTTTTTTATACATCGCTGAAAGTTTCGAAATTCGTCGACTTTCATAACAAAGAGGCTCGAATTGACCTTTACGATGCACTGTTTGCGGCGTGAGCTGTTCGTGAGAACTTCAAATACGGCTGCCTACTTACTACCAGTTAAAAAATGAAAGATTGGAGAAATGAGAATTGCGCTCGGTGGACATTTGAGTGCATTCTAAACTCGGCATCGTTGACAACTGTTTTCGCTTCACCCCATCTGCGACCAAGGTCGCGTAAATATGATTTTCCAACATCCGTCTGTGGGAAAATATTTATATTCTGCATTTGTTTTCCGTCTAGCACACGTGTTTCGCCTGCTTAACGAACGTTACTCTTCGTAGGATTTTTCCTGCGATACTGCGACCGATGTTTCGCGAAACTTTTAAGTATTTTCAGCTGCAACGGAGTGGAGTGCACAGATATTTGCATAATTGCAAAAAGTTTCCGAGAGACTTACACATTACTTTTATCATTGTCAATTCCTTTTGGAAAAAATGTGTGTTATAAACATGCCATATTTACTTACATCAATGATACTATATGCTGTATGTTTAAGTCAATTGAAAATCCATAATCATGGTATACGGAAGATTTGAAAACGTCTGCAATTGGCTACAACGCAATGCAGAGAGAGGATTTTACACTTAATTTAAAATTTATTTTTTCGAAATTTATTACTTACTATTTTAATGATCATTATTAATTGATCATTGTTTAATTTTAAAAATATCATGCGAAAGATGAATTTTGATCACTTTCCGTTTAATTTAAATTGACATTTAATTACATTTTCCACATTTTAATGACGCTAATTTATTTGGTTTTTATCATTGCTCGAATTCTTTCTGAACGTATAAAACCTACATAATGGAAAATATTTTTATTTTCTATATATAAAAACAAGTAAACTGATGCACTTCCATAAATTAAATAAAAAAAACGTTTCGTTGTATTAAATATCACGTATTAAAAAAATTAACTGGTGGAAGTGTATCAGATTACTGGTTTTTATTTGAAACATATCTGCCATATAATAAAATTCCACAAGTAAAGCCCGAATCAATTGATTTTATCAAAACCTGCATTGCATTTAGTTAGTATTTTATTCAGTTTTTTTAAAGCTTTACTAAAGTCAAAACGAAAAATGAAATTATATCGAATTAATGGAAAATGCCCCAATATTTCATCGGCCCGCAAAATAATCGGAACCTCCCGGTTAGAAACGAGCAATTTCGAATGAGCTCTCCGTCAACTACGGGCGACCAATTATCCGGGATTATATACAAATCATTCTTCAATAATAACGAAATAAAAGTTAATTTGACGCCCGATTTTAATGTTTCATCTCTCATGACTGGTATCTTGTTCCCGATAATATTTCCCCAGCGAAAAATATTGTTGATTTTCTACGTTTGAAATGAGTTGGGTGTACAGTGGGGTTGGGGAGGGCATGCAAGTGGAACATGCCGATTCATCCGCCAATCTCTCTTTCTTTCTC
>KZ308156.1:315135-504812 GCA_000376725.2 Ladona fulva
ATTGAAAATCCATAATCATGGTATACGGAAGATTTGAAAACGTCTGCAATTGGCTACAACGCAATGCAGAGAGAGGATTTTACACTTAATTTAAAATTTATTTTTTCGAAATTTATTACTTACTATTTTAATGATCATTATTAATTGATCATTGTTTAATTTTAAAAATATCATGCGAAAGATGAATTTTGATCACTTTCCGTTTAATTTAAATTGACATTTAATTACATTTTCCACATTTTAATGACGCTAATTTATTTGGTTTTTATCATTGCTCGAATTCTTTCTGAACGTATAAAACCTACATAATGGAAAATATTTTTATTTTCTATATATAAAAACAAGTAAACTGATGCACTTCCATAAATTAAATAAAAAAAACGTTTCGTTGTATTAAATATCACGTATTAAAAAAATTAACTGGTGGAAGTGTATCAGATTACTGGTTTTTATTTGAAACATATCTGCCATATAATAAAATTCCACAAGTAAAGCCCGAATCAATTGATTTTATCAAAACCTGCATTGCATTTAGTTAGTATTTTATTCAGTTTTTTTAAAGCTTTACTAAAGTCAAAACGAAAAATGAAATTATATCGAATTAATGGAAAATGCCCCAATATTTCATCGGCCCGCAAAATAATCGGAACCTCCCGGTTAGAAACGAGCAATTTCGAATGAGCTCTCCGTCAACTACGGGCGACCAATTATCCGGGATTATATACAAATCATTCTTCAATAATAACGAAATAAAAGTTAATTTGACGCCCGATTTTAATGTTTCATCTCTCATGACTGGTATCTTGTTCCCGATAATATTTCCCCAGCGAAAAATATTGTTGATTTTCTACGTTTGAAATGAGTTGGGTGTACAGTGGGGTTGGGGAGGGCATGCAAGTGGAACATGCCGATTCATCCGCCAATCTCTCTTTCTTTCTCCTGAATGCAGGCGGGTGTTGCAGCCCCCGTGCTTGGCTCTTCCCGTGCCTCGCACCACCTGCACGACAAGCGGCTCCGGTGATTGCCTGCGGAGGGTAAAAGACGTGATGCTGTGTGTCCAATAAGGCGAAGCCACCGCCTGATCCGCCCGAGGCGGGAAGGCGCGGAGATTGAGAGCGGGGGCGGAGGCCCTCGCTCCTCCAGTTCCCGCGAAGGGCACTGCGACCCAACACGGATTCCTCTCTTCCGTCTTCAGAGTTCTCCTCATTCGGAATTACGTAAGTGGCGCGGCGCGTAGTGATTTCGGCGGATCTCTCGAGGTGCAAGTGGCCGCTGGCGGGAGGCTTTCGAAATGCGGTGCTTCGGCAAGAAGGTGCACACGCACCATTGCAAGGTGGTTCTGCTGGACGAGCAGGAGCTGATACAGGAAATACAGGTAAGGAGGAACGATTTTCGTTCATTCTTGGAAATGCATGAGCTCGACCCTTAACATACTAAGCCTAGTCGTTTACCAAGGTGGGTCTTCGGAGGACACCACGGTTTTTCTTTTATTTCTTAATTGTTTGTTGATGTGGATTACTTGAAATACGTTTTTTGGGTTTCTGAAAGATATAGTTGTTTGTTTATTTATTTTAATAAAAAGTTTAAAAGTTAACTAAAAATTACCTATATATAGTTAACTAAATATTGCCAACTTCGAAAAAAGTCGTACAAACGCATTTAATATTAAAGTTCTTGCAATAGATTTCGTCTTCAAGCTCAATCTATTTTTGAAAAGCTCGAGTTCGATTAGAGCGTGTAGCCATTAAAGAAAAAGCTATGACTGGATAGAGCAAGCAGAAATAGTAACGTAGAATACCAGTCGGGGTCCTGCCGGGACCCTAAAGGAGTTTTTATTTATTTATATTTCTATGAAAGAATTTTATAAAAGACTAAGTATATTTTAACTAACTGGTGCGGGACGCACATAAAAGTCAAGGAAAAAATAATTCTTATAGTTACAGCAGGATCTTTAAAAATGCAATTCTGGGGTCCTCCCAGGACTCCCTTAGCATGTTGTGGTTAAAGCGTAGCTTCTGCACCGGAATACCACGGAACACCAATGTCTCCAAGTTCTCGGTGTGCCGCTCGATTGAGTTACTTCTGAAGTTCACATCCCTACATTATTGGCTTCATTATGTTTATAGGGATCAATTTTTAGGAGTAATATTTCCCTCGTCATATTCATAATTACGTTATTAGGTGATTTTTTTTTGCCTAAAATTCATTCCTCTGCTCCTGATATTTGTCAGATTCATTATTGCGTTATTGTTAAATAAATTCAGAAGATGAATAGTAATAATAATAGCAATAAAAATATAACTAAACGTCTTTATGGATTGGATCGTAAAAGGGTTTAGCTGGTCTGCAGTTTGTCTAATGAAGACATTAACTTGCTTTTCTCTCATAAATTAGAATTCGAGCTGGTTTAACTAAGATTTACTGATGAATGTCTAATTCATTCTTTAAGATAGAGCAAGTTCATGAGATGCCTCGGAAAGTTGAAAAGCGTTAAGGTATCTACAGAAAAAAATTACATTTGTAACTGTTAACGGCAGGTTAGCTGATACACACTTTCTCTCCGGAAAAGCCACATGCTTAGTTCTAATTTTGCTAAGGGTCCATCTTCCTCTTTAATGTTTCTGAGAGAAATTGATATATTTCATGGTCATAGAGATCTAGAAATCTTGGTCTGCTATCGCATATTCGATAGATGATTCATAGGCGGTTTCCTTGCTCAACTTTAAATAAGTATCGTGTATAACCTTTTGAAAGTAGGTTTGGGAAAATCAGGTCTGTAGTCGTAAATACTAATTTTAAATTGTTGGTAGCGAAATTTCAACTCAAAAAGACACTGGAAATCTTTTTAGCCACGTATTTGCAATTTAAACTCAAAGAAAGTTAAACGATCAAGAGTGATCAAGATCGGTATTCTAATACTTATGTACGAATTACTTGTTTTCTTTTGCCCTTTTCTTTAACAAATCAATCACTAAATGTACGTACCACATCATTAGAAGCATAATTACGCAAAATAGGAATGAATTTCTTTTCACAATCTTGTGAAGGAAATGTGTATCTGCTTACATCTTGTAATATCCTGTACAGAGCCTAGGTTGTTGCGGCTCTGATCCTGTGTATATCAAGAAATAAGCGGAAGCAGGGAAATTTTCTCACCCGTTTTAAGGATATGGGAAGTGATTATCGTACAGAGGCAAGTCTGGTTCCCACGCTAATTAAGCAAGACAGAGCGCTCGGATAAGGAAATGACGCTTAATTTGCAAGGTTTTATTTCTAAAAATGGCCGGAGTTATCTGAGTCAACCCGTCTCTATCTCAACTTGATACTTCCCTTCAACCGAAGGTCGTCAGAAATGTTTTACTTATCTACAGTTGAAAGAGAATTCAAGGGTTTTTAGGTCGCTTTTTAAGCTGAGGATTGCGTCCAGAAATACAGAACTAAATTCATGAATCTTCTTAACACCAGTAATGTTTCTTTGTTTGTTGATCTTTATTTATACTTGTTTACTTATTACTATGAGAATGTGAGGAGAATATGGGAAGGGGATTGTAATGAGCCTCGCTAATTTATGCGCTTTTGATAATTTTATAAAAATAACGGTAATTTTCCTTTTTGAGGAATATCGCATCCGTGGTACTATCTGAGTAACTTGAACCTCATTTTCCTTCCATTTTTCTATTTTCAACTATTAGTTATCAATTTTCATTTTAATTGTTGACAAAAATTAAATCGCCAATTCAAACAGAAGTGAAAGAATTATAAAGAATTACTCTTACTTTCAATCGCTAATTTATTACTACATTTGGCTCTCTGCCTTTACATCTTTCTCTACAGGTTATGGTATTAACCCTAGGCATTACTTATACTCCCCAAGATAATGACCACCGCCTGATCTGGTTGCCTCTCTACGGTCTTTGAATTCATGAAAAAAAAGAATTTAGGCTCGCATAAAAAGAAGAGATAATAAATACTAAGACAAGATAGATAATAAATACAAAGAATTCAGCGGATGTTTCATCGCGATCTATAAAGTCTCTTACTCTTGATAAGTCGTTATGGAAACGACATTAGCATCTCTCCGCCAAGTTAGAAGGAGCGGACAAGGGGATCCCCCGAGGAGCGAGACGCTAAAAAGGGGGCACTTTTTTAAAGCAGATAAGTCCACTTCTCTTGCAAAGAATTTCTCTCCCGCGAAACTCGCCAAGCGATCGCGTATTTTAAGTAAGTTTAATACCTCTCGAAAGATATCGGTCGAGTGCCGGACACTCGGGCTGAATGAATGACCCTTAGCCTTTCGATGAAAAGACGCGCCCTCTCCGCCTTCATTCCCTTGGCCAAACGCCACTTTGAATCTAAAGCGCTGATTGGTGTCCACTTCACGGTCACTCGAGACGAGTACTTTCTTCTCGCCCTCCGCTCTCCATTTGCCAGTACGCATGATTTCGCAGGCGAAGTCTCCTTCCTCATAACTTTGACCTTGCACAATATTGAAGTCCTCTTATCTCTCCACCCCTCGACACCATTCCTCCCATCCTGCTTTTATCTCACCCTTCTCCGGAGTCGGTTATCGCCCATCTCCGCTTTCCGCTCTCTTTTCAACGAGATCCTCTCTTCGCTCACGCTCACCTTCCCTCTCATGTCTTATGCATCTCGTTCGTTTCGGCCTCTTCGACTGCCTCGTGGGCCCAAACCCCAATTTTCTCATCTTTACCTCCCGAGGGCTTCCGAAAACACGGATAAGGAAGATGCTTCCCCCCGGAGAGCAAAAATAGAGAAACATAAACAGAGGTCGCTGGATTGATTACTTTTCGTCCTTGAATTATTTCTGCCTCCATGAAACGTTAACGTCCGCCGAATAAAAGACGGGTCTTTATGAATGAAGATGGAGGTGGACAGTTATTGAAAGTCCAGCGAAGTTTCTCGGAATCCGAGGGAAAAGTTCTTCCACCGTAGGTCGTTTTTTGTAGGGTTACGGATGCGTCATTGTCCTCGTCTATGGCGGATGTTTTCAATATGATTCTCGTTTTGAAAGAATGGGAAACCGATTGCCCGAATGCGATCGATCCAAGGAGCCTATATTTCAATTTTGTGGAATGGATGACCCTATTTGGATTCGATTTGGCTTTAAACGGCTTCGCTGCTCTTGCGAGTCATCGCCTCTGGCCACTCTTATTTCCGTGGTCATCTTGATTTTCACCTGCAGCTGACAGTAATGAGAATGAGAAACTTTCTCCATATTTCTCGTGGGGTATATCTTGCTATTATGGAGGACATGCGATAGATTGTTTACGTAAAATGGGTTTTCGTTACCTGCAGAGGTTGTTTCTTTTACTAAATTAAATTAGAAATATTGGTCCTACGAAATCAAGAGAAGTATCTAAAGAAAGGAAAATGATCATAGATTCTTATTTTAGTCGTGAAATATTGATATAGATCCGAAATTTCGAAGATTTTGATAAGACACACTGAAATTTCGTAAAATATTTCGGAAATAAACAACCGATCCCTTTGACGACTAAGGCCATTGTTGAATGTTGATTTCATGAATTATCCCATATAAGTGCACGCAAGAAAGACAAGCGCAAACAAGACTTTCACTACTTGAAAACAGTAGAATAAATATTATAAATAATGTTAAGAAATATATTGAGTTATTATGATCTTACCGAGACCTTTTTTTGTGCTTAGGAGAACCAGATATATACCATAATAGATAATTTTTTAAANCATCGGAGATATACTTTCATAAATATACGAACTCTTCTCAGGCTCCTTTTTTCCTTTCTTTCTTCACCCTCTTACATTTTCCGCACCTCATATCGTTCTTCTTTTGCCCCTCTCTTCATTCACTCCACTTCCCAAATCTCCCACAACCTCAGCTTTCCCCCGGAGCGCTGACTGAATTGGCCCCGAGAACGCTCGGCATTTTGTTCGGTAATCAACCTATCTATCACTCCCCTCCCCTCACCTCTCTTTGTGCTGGAATTCTTCTTTTCCTCATAAGAATACCTCGCGCCTCTCCTCTCGGAGGAGACTCATGCAAAAACTTTCCACATGCCTCAAAGCCTTTCCTTAAAGCTCTCCCTCAAACGCTCGCGAGCACTTCTTCCTTTTTTGCAGCCGCTGTCACATCCCCTCTATCATATTTCCCTTCTTAATCGCCATCTATTTCAAACGCCCTCTCTTTCTTCGCCTTCTTTTCCTCTCCATTCCACGTAACCAACCCCTTTCCTCGCAACCGGGCTCCCTCGTCTTAAATAAACCTCGATTGGGGAAGAGCCCGTTCTGGGGAAGAGATGCTAAGATGGAGATCCGTCAAAAGAAAGCGGATGGGTTTGCTCCTTCCCTCTTCGCCCGCTCATCCCGGGAATGGCGTCGGAAATGAAAGGTAGAGAGACGAGGGAGGGAGAATGGACCGAGTTCTATATAGGTGTCCTCGGGGCGTCTTCATCATATGTGGATTTCTCCAGCGGGCCGTTTTCATTTATTTTCAAAACATTCCTTTTCTCTGACTGATGCGAAAAATCTCGGGAAGAATCGATTTTCTCTTCCGTGCTAGACCGAGATGAATGTCAAAGTAAATTTGAGTTTATTAAATTATTGTTAGGACGTCATTATTAATTCTTTGTACGGATGAATAAATGATGCATTATGGAAATTTAGCATAGGCAAGGTATTATTTTGCTTGTTTTACAATTGCTGTGAGATCATACTCAAATATCTATCGGAAACAGAAGAAATGGTTTCAGAGAGGCCAATGAAATGAAATGAATTGAAATATTGCTATATTCATTCAGAAAATTGTTTAAAATATCGCTAAGTAAGAACTTAAAAAATAAAATAGTTTAAGTTCACTTTTATATATGGAAAATCAGTTCAGAAACTACCCTATGGATTATTTTATATTGAGATAGTCATTTCCGTTGGCATTAGTTTGTTGGCGGACCGCGAGTGAAAATAGCTCGGTGTTTTGCGAAATTTCATTAATTATTTTCCTATTTTTATCTGCATAGTATCCCACCTAATTCTAAAAGATCGTCCTTGTTATAGACGAAATTCCATTAAAATGGAAGTAGTTCTAGGTAGATCCCGCAGGTATAATTTTTTTAGATTACAGTACTGTGTATCTTCTAAGAAATAAAAATGATTGCTCGCGGAAATGTTTTTCCTGAAAAATCTATATACTACGACCATCCTTATCTAAGTTATGAAGTATTTATACGAAGCCAGCCAAATATGTGTAGAAGAAATGGTAGGTTATCTTTACATGATTTAGATGGGAACAAATTCCTTTCAAAAATTCTTACCGAAAACAAAGCTTGGGATAATGATTGTGTAAAATGGTCCCCGAATAGTCAAATAACTCTTCTTCTTTTCTTTTCCTTTGATGAAAAGATCCTGGGCTTAGTTCTTGGTGGGAACTCACGTAACAATGTCTTGGGCTGTCGAGGTGTATTCGTTATATAATTAATAGCCTCAAGTGAAATTAATAACAATAATAATTATTTTGTGGATGGTATACTTTCATTTCTTAATGCAATTTCACACTCGTTAAGTACCTACTTACTTTTGTCGAAAGTAATTTTTTCGCTTATTTTTTTATATTCTAATCTATAGAAAACATGTACAGTCAAACTTATTAAATCTAAGGTGCACCGTATACGTGAATAATGTTTTATCTTAATTTATCTTCAATAAAATATAGCATTTCAAAATCAACAAGAACGCTTTAGACCGTAAATAATTAATTATTTACTGGAAAATATTTAATGAGATTCAAGGCATTTTCTCCTCCTTTGTTGGTTTTTCTTGATTTCTTGGGTTGTATTTACTTCCATGTATTTTGAAATTCTTCTTTCTTTCTAAAAAGGTTTGTTATATCATGCACTTATACATCTACCCAAATTTAATGAAGTCATTACGTAATTTAAACTTGTTTAAATTTAATTTCAGTCGCAATATTGAAAGGATCTTTATGAGTGATCATACAGTAACGTGCCTCATTTGATATGATTCCAAGTAACAAGTGTTCATTCTGTAAGAGCCGTAGCTATTTAAAGTCGGGTTAGATGTAGGAAGAAATTAACTAGTCTCCATCCCGCTCTGAAATAAAGTCATGTTATTTTTATCATTATTTTTACATTAAGCTGAAGCTTGAGGAGGCTTGTATTCAGCACGAAGAAAGAAAATATATGGAGAATATATATATATATATATATATATAAAGTCCATATGAATCATAATAAGAGTATGATTTTGATCCACAAAGTTTGAATATTGTTTTTATAAATGTATATTTATTCATATTTATGTTGAATAATGTTTTATTTTAATCTACTTTGAGATGCTCCATCGATTGGTTTTTCAAATCAACGGTTACGTAAAGAAACTCTTAAACACCTTTCTGCTTCATCGGAGATATACTTTCATAAATATACGAACTCTTCTCAGGCTCCTTTTTTCCTTTCTTTCTTCACCCTCTTACATTTTCCGCACCTCATATCGTTCTTCTTTTGCCCCTCTCTTCATTCACTCCACTTCCCAAATCTCCCACAACCTCAGCTTTCCCCCGGAGCGCTGACTGAATTGGCCCCGAGAACGCTCGGCATTTTGTTCGGTAATCAACCTATCTATCACTCCCCTCCCCTCACCTCTCTTTGTGCTGGAATTCTTCTTTTCCTCATAAGAATACCTCGCGCCTCTCCTCTCGGAGGAGACTCATGCAAAAACTTTCCACATGCCTCAAAGCCTTTCCTTAAAGCTCTCCCTCAAACGCTCGCGAGCACTTCTTCCTTTTTTGCAGCCGCTGTCACATCCCCTCTATCATATTTCCCTTCTTAATCGCCATCTATTTCAAACGCCCTCTCTTTCTTCGCCTTCTTTTCCTCTCCATTCCACGTAACCAACCCCTTTCCTCGCAACCGGGCTCCCTCGTCTTAAATAAACCTCGATTGGGGAAGAGCCCGTTCTGGGGAAGAGATGCTAAGATGGAGATCCGTCAAAAGAAAGCGGATGGGTTTGCTCCTTCCCTCTTCGCCCGCTCATCCCGGGAATGGCGTCGGAAATGAAAGGTAGAGAGACGAGGGAGGGAGAATGGACCGAGTTCTATATAGGTGTCCTCGGGGCGTCTTCATCATATGTGGATTTCTCCAGCGGGCCGTTTTCATTTATTTTCAAAACATTCCTTTTCTCTGACTGATGCGAAAAATCTCGGGAAGAATCGATTTTCTCTTCCGTGCTAGACCGAGATGAATGTCAAAGTAAATTTGAGTTTATTAAATTATTGTTAGGACGTCATTATTAATTCTTTGTACGGATGAATAAATGATGCATTATGGAAATTTAGCATAGGCAAGGTATTATTTTGCTTGTTTTACAATTGCTGTGAGATCATACTCAAATATCTATCGGAAACAGAAGAAATGGTTTCAGAGAGGCCAATGAAATGAAATGAATTGAAATATTGCTATATTCATTCAGAAAATTGTTTAAAATATCGCTAAGTAAGAACTTAAAAAATAAAATAGTTTAAGTTCACTTTTATATATGGAAAATCAGTTCAGAAACTACACAAATTAAATGTGTAATATGAATATTGTCTTTAGTCAACTGAATGTTATTCTATGTTAATCTTAAAACAAGTCAAATGTTACGTCAATATAATCCAGAAGAGGGTCGACGTAATAGAATACACTTCTCAGGGTACAAGAAGTCGCTAAAACAGAAAAAAGGTTCGCTAAGATAAGAAAATATCGCTAAATCAAGCGACAAAGTCGCTAAATTGGCAACTGAAAATGGTTTCCATTCTGTTAAGTTATCAGTCCAACGAGTGTGGATAATTTTCTTTGCGTTCTAAATTCTTTTGCGGAAAAAGATTTCAATCCTCGAGTATTTTAAAATATTTTATAGTATTCTATATGCAGTTTTGCTTAAGTCATCGGTCAATACTTTACGTAACGCTTTTAGGATTTTACACCCTCTTATTTATCAGAAAAAAATTCATTCCGCATCATTTGTATAATTTTAACCAAATCAATCGTAAATGGTCGAATTTTAAAGATATGTGTTATGACGTGGACGTGGTCCGTTTCATTTGGAATCTTGATTATGAACCTAAGGTCATCTTTCTTGCCTTGGTTACCGCTAACATACTCTTTGTAAGTTTAGCTGGATTCTGGTACCCTTTCCTCAGAAAAAGAATGTAAGATACGATTATCTTTTTGTTATCGAATTGTAAATGATTTTTGTTCGCTAATTTCGAATTTTAAAATTTCTTTATCTGACATTCAGCCACTTGGAGATAAGCTCGCAGTTCTATAAGTTTCGTTGAATTTTCATCGTGTTTTACTCCTTAAATGTTTTATTGTTGCGTGAAGTTGTTATTTATTGCCCCGTGGAGAATTTCCTACCAGGTCGATGAATTAGAAACTGAAATAATATTTGATGCTATATCCTCCTTGAATACTAATGAATTTAGTGTATTTGCCGAACAAAAACTGATCATGACAAAGGTGTGACTCGTTTTCTGTGATATTTTTCAGTTTTTCAGGTTTTCCTAGAGTTACTGACGGAAAAAACATAAGGTTGTATGCAAAGAAGAGATTAGGTTCTTTCAATGGAGCTAACATTTTTTCCTGAACTCAAGTGTTACGATTGTTAATAAGAAATAAATATTTTTATTAACGCATAGCTTTAGAAATCAATTTTCTTCGCTCTGCAAAGAGTGGCCGTTGAGCTGATGCCGTTTGTAGAAAGATATTTATACAAATCGTTCTAATTGTGCTGGCATAGTTTCACAAACGCGGTAAGAGCCGTCATGTAAAGTAAATAACTAGACTGTGCTATATATATCCACTTATTGTGTATTTCCCATTTGGTTTGACTTCACCTTATGTTCGGGTACATTTCCTCCTTGATGTCACGTTCCGAGAAATCGCAAATTTCCAATTTTCTGGCACGTAGTAGTGAGGCTGGCGTGCTTTTAATATTCCTTTCGTTGCCCCGGGAAGCCATTCTTCGATACCAAACCCAACAGTTTTCATAAACGTTACGTCATATTTAGCCGTCTTTATCCGGCGAGTTTTGATGCTGGAAACTGTCGTTTGAAAATTTTCCAATCTGTGTTATTAGACTAGAGATTTTTACTCTCCTATTTAATTGTGTTCTTAGCGTATTTCCGAAGCTTTAAAAAAAAAAACTTTTGAAACTTACAACTAGGGTGATAGGTAATGATAATAAACGGAGCAATCATGTTTTAGTAAAAAAGGTAGCTTGCTCAAGTTGTGATACATGATCAACAGCTTTCCCTCGTCACGTTGGTATTTTTTAATTTTGGCAAATGACTTTTAGTGTTTATGCTTTAAAAACATTTAAGTGCTTGGAATTCAGAAGTCATTTTTGTGAATCTTTCTTGCTTGCTCTTTTTCAGCTTGCAACTTGTATATGTGGAGTTTGTTTACACTAGATATTCCGCATATGACCTAGGATAATTTCATCCTTTACCTCTTCAGCCTTTTATTGTACTTTCATAGATGACTGCCGCACCATCTGTACACACGGTATATAGAGATTTTATTTGAAAATGTATAAAGGGAAGTGGATGTCACGTGAATTTCAAGCGTGTTCCCCGTAAGGTGGAATAATATTCTAGGAGCCTTTGTGACATCGGTTGCAAACTCGAGTGGTTGGCAGCTTCTATCCAAAGGTTAAGGGAAGGAGTGGTAGCGAAAGAATTGGGAGGAGGATGGTCAGGGGATGAGGTAGGTGGCGGACGACGGATCCATCGCACATTCAGAAACACGCTCGTCTTACGCCCTTCCTTCTCTCTCTGCAACATCTTCCCTTCCCATTGGCCCTCCTACTCTCTTATGGTCTCCTACCTCGCTATTTTCGCACTCCGTCCGCGTTGCCAAGCGACGCTGCTCGCAAGAACGGCTCTCTATTCTTTGGTCTCCACTTCCATTCCCAAAGAATGAAAGACTGATAGATTCTGTGCTATTTTCAGCACGTGGTGATTGACCTATGGCAGATTTTCTATTGAAATTCACAGTTGAAAATATTAACGTCGTCTTATGGCTACTTAATTAATATTTCTTGGACCTTTTGGAAATCAAACTTTTCTAGGAGTTTGTCATACATCTCGGAAGTTAAAGTAGTTCCACATTCTTATCTTATATATTACATATAATATATATACTTTCATAAATATACGAACTCTTCTCAGGCTCCTTTTTTCCTTTCTTTCTTCACCCTCTTACATTTTCCGCACCTCATATCGTTCTTCTTTTGCCCCTCTCTTCATTCACTCCACTTCCCAAATCTCCCACAACCTCAGCTTTCCCCCGGAGCGCTGACTGAATTGGCCCCGAGAACGCTCGGCATTTTGTTCGGTAATCAACCTATCTATCACTCCCCTCCCCTCACCTCTCTTTGTGCTGGAATTCTTCTTTTCCTCATAAGAATACCTCGCGCCTCTCCTCTCGGAGGAGACTCATGCAAAAACTTTCCACATGCCTCAAAGCCTTTCCTTAAAGCTCTCCCTCAAACGCTCGCGAGCACTTCTTCCTTTTTTGCAGCCGCTGTCACATCCCCTCTATCATATTTCCCTTCTTAATCGCCATCTATTTCAAACGCCCTCTCTTTCTTCGCCTTCTTTTCCTCTCCATTCCACGTAACCAACCCCTTTCCTCGCAACCGGGCTCCCTCGTCTTAAATAAACCTCGATTGGGGAAGAGCCCGTTCTGGGGAAGAGATGCTAAGATGGAGATCCGTCAAAAGAAAGCGGATGGGTTTGCTCCTTCCCTCTTCGCCCGCTCATCCCGGGAATGGCGTCGGAAATGAAAGGTAGAGAGACGAGGGAGGGAGAATGGACCGAGTTCTATATAGGTGTCCTCGGGGCGTCTTCATCATATGTGGATTTCTCCAGCGGGCCGTTTTCATTTATTTTCAAAACATTCCTTTTCTCTGACTGATGCGAAAAATCTCGGGAAGAATCGATTTTCTCTTCCGTGCTAGACCGAGATGAATGTCAAAGTAAATTTGAGTTTATTAAATTATTGTTAGGACGTCATTATTAATTCTTTGTACGGATGAATAAATGATGCATTATGGAAATTTAGCATAGGCAAGGTATTATTTTGCTTGTTTTACAATTGCTGTGAGATCATACTCAAATATCTATCGGAAACAGAAGAAATGGTTTCAGAGAGGCCAATGAAATGAAATGAATTGAAATATTGCTATATTCATTCAGAAAATTGTTTAAAATATCGCTAAGTAAGAACTTAAAAAATAAAATAGTTTAAGTTCACTTTTATATATGGAAAATCAGTTCAGAAACTACACAAATTAAATGTGTAATATGAATATTGTCTTTAGTCAACTGAATGTTATTCTATGTTAATNTAGAAATCTCAACACGGGATATCATTTCGCAACTAATCAGATCTATAAAGAGTTAATTTCTTCGGAATAATATTTCTTTCTTGGTATCTCAATGTGAATGAGTGAAACAGGCGATCTTCCCACATAAATGCCAATGCCAGTTTTCTTTCTCATAAAAATTCTCTCTCTCTCTCTCTGATATTTATATTTTCATGACCTTTCAGTACTTCTGTTTTTATATACACCGTCACATTTTCATTGGGAAAATTACGGATATCAATTCCTTTGTTAATTCCCCATGTTTTTTCAATCACTCTTTCTTTCTATTCACTTTCTCCTCTACCTCACAGTTTCCTTCGCCTACTCCGTCTCTGACACTTTCCTTTCCATGTGAGTGTCCACGCCTCGATACCCTCTCCTCTTCGAAACCATCTAGGCATTCAGCCAGACACGCACTCTTGGTCCTTCCCCTTCTTCCCTATCCTCCTCCCCTCCACTTCCTGGAGACTCTATCGATGGAACCTTCCACCCACGCCGTCCGATGCCAGCGACACCTAGGGAACTCCTCCCTCCGTATTACATGCTTCCAAACTTGCCAGAACGCTAAATTCCTTAGGATATATTCGATTTAATCGTTTCAGAATCGGTGATGGTGGTAATTGGGTATAGAAATAATTTCTAAAACCAAGCTTTTATTGTTTTATTAATTCATGAATATCCCGCGAAAAACGAAAAAGCGCGAAAAGATTCACCGAAGTTAAATTATTTTCTTTGAATTTCACCTTTCTATCCATAAATTGTTTTTGTCTGCTGTAAGTTACCACAAGAAATAAAGTTCCACATTTATGATATTATGAATTATAATGGACTTCCAGAAAGTACATTTCCGTACTTTCTGTACAGAAAATTTCCACAAATTAAAACCATAAATACGCCCAAGAGATATATTGAAAAAGGCTCGATTCCTTTAATTAGCCGATAATATATAGTATTAATTCGCAAAAAATCAGAGCTACTCTTATTCACAAACTTAGACACAAAAAAGATTCAAATCTTAAGCACTGACATTGAGATAATAATCTATGAACATTCTTATATTATAAGACCAAATTCAGAAGACGACCCCTAGAACAGTTTCAACCCGCCTTGCATTTTCAACTATGTGCTCCATGGAGTATTCCAGAGCTCTCCAGCAACTTGACCTCTTTTCTAATTCTTGCTGCTTCTTATATTTCTCGAATTACATCATTTTCCCATCATCTTAAATCAGTATTTTATATATAGCCAGTTAAATCGTCTTCACACCTTTCTGACCCCGGACGAGATTGAGCCTGCGATGTTTGTTTTGCTAGATTAATTCGAGAAAAATCTTTTTCGTTAACCTGCATGGAGGAACGTAATTTCTCTCTCCCGATTGTGGGGCAGATGATGTTTTGGGACATTATTCTCGGAACTAGGAATATAGGCATTGTAAAGCTCGATACGCAAACACTTTATTGTCGAAACAATTAATAGTCTTAAGGATAGGGTTTCCATCATCATAATTTATTTGCACTGACACTCAGAAACCGTGACCTATTGTCCCATTTCGAAATTCTTCGATGAGAATGGTGGGTCGACATTCGTTTCTCCTACTCCTTCTCAATAAATCTCGTGGTACATGTTACATTACAAGATCACCAAATATTTGCGAAACGTATGGGTGGATTACACTCTAACTTCCCTATTCTAACAAAGACCTAATTTCTGAGATATAGGGGAAGGTCGTCTGGTATCGGACACCTTAGCTTTATTTAGTCTGTTAGGCTGAAAGTTAGCTATATTCAATTACTTCATGCACAAAACGATACCCTGATATCTTATACACAACATGTTAAAAGTGATTTGACAGGTAAAAACTAATAATACGTATTTTTGTAAAAAATCAAAGGTATTACAAATTAGCGTCCTTAAAAGGTGGAGGGTGGTATCGGACAGACATAAAACTATAGAGAATTGGTCTTTTGAGGTAATTAAATAACAGAACAAATTACAAAAGCTAACTGTTTACTTACAGGAGTTCTTAATTACACAAAATACAGTTTTATAAGGCTTTGAAACACAGCCTAAAATAAAAGTAAATAGTAAAAAATAGTTAGACATTAAAATTCTTAGTCTCATCAAGAATGTTTATTTTTTCTTCTTACACAAATCACAATGATAAAACAGTGTGTCTTCAACATTGGCACATTGTTCATGGGCCCAACCTTTACATGTGTTGCACTGTATCCAATCTTCATCGAAAGACTCCCCGCAGATTATGCAGTTTGTGATCTCCGAAGATGTAGGAACAGTTGAAGAGGATGTAGCTCTGCTGCTTGAAGAAGACGGAATGTTACAGCTATCAAACTTAAGTCGTTTTCTTGGAACCAGTTTTGTTGCATTGGAAGCCAGTTTCCTCGTTTGGGGATGTTTAATTTTCTGCTTATCTGCATTACTTTTATGAGCATTGTCTTTCTCTTTCTTTATTTTTTGTTTTATCTCCCTTATCTTGATTCTTTGTTCTTCTTTAGCTTTCTTCTCTTCGATAAGGGCTTTTTCCTCCACAAGCATATTTTTGTAGGGTGTAGATGTTATTTCCATTTTCATTCATAGGACAAAATAGGAATTCCATTCATAGGACAAATCCAATATGGCGTGGGCTTCGCTAGTTCATCTTGACCAACTCACTGTGTGCTTGACAGGTATTGACTTAAGCGGGAAATACCGAAAACTGCTTTTGTCCGATACCGCCCGCTGTCCGATACCAAACGACCTTCCCCTACGTAATTTGTGTAGTAGTCAATCTTTAACTTACGCGAGAGAATGATAAAAGATTAATTGAATCCGCTGTAGGCAGTAAAGAATAGTGTAGTATTTGCTTGGTTGCATCTATTCAGGAATTTCCCTTTTCCATTGACGTGGTCACCTAAAATTTTCTTTATATTCTCCATATAAAACATCGTAAACTTACGGACAGATTTTTATAAGTTCTCTAAAATATTGCCTTTGTAATAATCCATCCTTCCCTTCCATTCCCATTCTCCCATTCAAATCTCTCCAACTTCGGGAGTCGAAATCTCTTTATATTATAATAAGATAGCCTCTTTCGCTAAAAAATATAGGAATTCCTATCTTATTACGCGGTCGCGGAGAACCTTGGGATGGTCGGGGCCAAGGAGAGTTATTGGTATTTCTTTATTCTTATGGTTATTACCCACGTATCTGCTGCACCTTACCTCTTCTGCTACTCGTGGGCAGCGAATTGGTCGTATTTCCGTCAAAGAAAGGGAAGCAGTGACTACTACTTCGTGGCACCAATTCAATAAAACACGCGTCCCTCCTGTGAGCCTACGGCTGAAGGTAGAAGAAAGGGAAGTATTCGGGCGTAAGGAGGGGATATGATAAGCAGGGATATCGTTGAAGACGAAAGGAGTGATTCCCCAGAAGAAGCGGTACCTGGAAATATATTTGATTTAAGAATTGACTCATTTGAATTGAATGCATTTGTTATATTGTAGTCAAATTCATATATAGTTACGAGGATTATTTAAATTAGCGAATTTTCTGGTGATATTTTCCTAGAATATTGGGCCCAACGCTAGGGTTGTTGCATTTTCATTCCGATCTTCAACGAAAATGAATATGATTAGGAAAAAGTTAATGGCAAAGCACGGAAGATCCTCGCGGCAGAAATCCAAGGATAACAGTGAGAAACAATCTTTTAATAGCGATAAGGTGGAACGATTAATTTGCTTGTTGAAAGGAAGTAAACCTTACTCTTGGTTCTTTGGTTTAATGTGTATTTCTTTAAGTTTAATTCTGTCAACATTTTCTATTAGATGTACGATAAACCATTATTGCATTACTAACGCAGAATGTAATGCAAATTCTTTGTTCCATTTTTGCCGCAAGTCAAAAATCGCCGATCATAGTATAACACGTGTAACCTTTTTGACTGCCAACAATAGACTTAGCTTTAAAAAAATTGACAATTGGAATTATACAGCCCAGGAAATTTACAAATTCCGCTTTTTTCATCACAGCTCGTACTCACTATCCAGTACCTCCACTAGTTCCATAATGAGTACTAAATTACGATGAACGGGAAGAGGTTTTCGGTAAAATTTCGCACCACCCGGGATGCTTCGAAGGCACCTCCCTTTTGGCCTTTCTTGACATCGGAAGTCAGAGTGCTCCTCTCGATGCACCGAGCGTCCATGGTGCACGGTGCGCGGATGGAACTAGTCGGATAGGATCAGGGAGTGGTCGTCGCAAGGTGATCTGCTTCGGCGCTGCACTCGTTGTGAAAGGAACTATCGGTCTGAAAACAAAGGACTGCGATGGATGCGTAAGCCTTCCACGCCAGTCAGGAGAGGGAAAAGCCACGGTCCGTCCATATCTTACGAAGCCGCCGTGGACATCGCCGCACCGCACGCACGAGTCTGCGCCTCGATGCGGGATTGATTCGCGATTCGAAACAAAGGACACGCGTCTTGCGGCGTAGGGTCGCCGTTCTGTCCTCAGCTTCTCCTCATTCCTCTCGATGGCACTCCCTCTCTCCCGGCCCATTTGGCATGCTCCGTCCGCCCCCTCGCACATCCCCTGCCGCCAGAGTCTTCTGGTGTCCCTGGACTTCGTCCAGCGGCGGTTCGGAGGAGGGCGAGACGGAGTCTTCACTCCTCCCGCACCAGAAGGGTATCCTTTATGTTTTTTGACGCGCTGAAAGGATGGTAAAAGGCTTTGATTGGCGGATGCATTTAAGCATCTAAGTGGCACCTTCCTAGCGATCATCCTCGGGAAGGGACGTACTTGCTGTCCACCGAGCCATTAAGCGCAGGAAGGCTTCTTCTTCTGTTGAATGTTTCTACAATGAAAGCGTCAATTAGGGACGCGCGGTGACGCCCTCTCTCGCTTCTTGCTTGTTAAGTGCCGCTTCCGGTATAGAGTGCCGGATAATACGCCGTGAATTTACGAGGTGTTGTCGAGATTTCGGAATTTCAAGACATTCATATTCATGCGAGTTTACCTATATTTGGGAGCCCATAACTTCTTCGCTAAATCTTATGCAGTAGATATTTTCATTTTAATTAATGTCTAGAACTTGGGAAATCGGAATTTGTACATTAGTTTGCACTTTCAGCAAATGCTTTTAGTGACTAAATATTGTTTCGGCATCACGCCTGTTCAAACTTGAATTCATTAGTTAAAAGGATCGGTTCCTATTAACAAACATTCGCCATATCTTTAATATAAATGTGTGACTCTCTCCAATAATTGTAGTTATATCTAAGATTTTAAATTTATTTAAATTTTTAAACAGCCAGAAGGTCAACTTCAACCTGTTCTTTTTCTCCTATAGTTCATTATAGTGTAATTTTAAGTCTTATTATCAACCAAATAGAACAGTTATTTTGAAAAATACATTTTCGTTTTTTTTTNAGATTTATTTTGAAATCTTGTGATTATAATTGATATATAATTCATGTTTGTTAGAATCGCAAACCTTTTCTTTGAGACAATTGTTATTATATTCTGATTTGCTTCGAAAATATTTCTTTGATCTCCCGGAAAGGCAAAAAATTCTTTTATGTCTACAAGATACTGCATGTTTACGAAAAGTTGGATTCCTCAAGAAATATTTTCAAGCGCAATATTCATTAGTCTTTGAACATTCCGGTAAACCAGGTGCTCCGTCGCATATTTCTCTGTTGGAATTTATCCTTAACGTGCTTTGTATCTTATTTCTGATTCAATTATAAACAGCGAATTAACGCGAAGTTGGGCCTATTTTCGGATGGAATGCACAGCTGTCTTCTCCCACTGGCGAATAAGCTCAGAATTTACCTAGGGAGTATGTCGAATTGAAACCAAGCTCGAAATTCGTTTTGAATAATTCATTTTCGGACAAAAGCCAATCTTCATTCATCCGCTCGTTTTCGTCGAGCATATGTAAAGATTTTCAATTCATCGGAAGAAAATAGCTTTCCTTTGTGAAGGGAGATTAAACTTAAGTGAAAAGAAGCAAGAATCCTATAATGGACCTGTGTCCAATCCGTTGTGTAAAAACCATAAATGTGCGTGTCTTATCCTTATTCGATGCAAGAAAGAAGAACATTTGTATCACTCCAATGTGTTGTTTATTTATCAATGGTTATGACGGCGAATTTGTCCACTCCTATTTCTTAATTTCAGAGTTTTCTCTTGTAGTGGGAATATCGTTGTCTGTGTATGAAAATACTATAGGTTAAAATCATTCAGACAGACCTTATACCTGCAAAATTCATTTATAAAATTTCAGTGTGGAATATTATTGCTCGTATTAGCCGCGTTTGAAATTTTATCCACTACGTGGTGAAGTTAGAACTCCTTAAATTAGAGAACCGTCCTTCTGATAAGAACATTTTTGGGCGTATATAATTAAGGATTTAATGGAATAGCTTCAGTATAGTTTTATTATGATCGTCTCAGTTTCATTTTTCTCTTCATTTCCATGGTATGTTTATATCATAAGAAAATCACACACTGTATTTTGATATTTCTTATTATTAACAAAATAGATTTTTCATATGTCGTATACGCCACTTTTATTGCTCCATTACGTGAATTACATTACATTTGGAGTGCTAGGAGGATTTAGAGCTAATTTAAGCCAATGAATTTACTACGTGAAAGGATGAAAGGCGTGGAATGTACTCATGAAGGTATAATAGGGCAATGTTCCTCGTTCTCTCCGAGTGCGGCATTTGCTCCTTAATGGAGGTAAACAAACATCAGCGCTTCAGTCACCGTTTGATTTGGGTGCGTGCCATCCGCCGAATCGCGGCTTTAGAACAAAAGCCCCTCTAGGAAGTGCTATCGATCCACCGCTTCATCAGGGGAACCGTTTGTTTCACTCCCACTTCACTATCACTTTGATTTCCAGCGCAGCCGAGGAGCGCGTGCCTGCGGTGCTCGAGGCCGTGGAAATATCCGGAATAAGAATCGTATCGAGATGTGGTCCAATGCCTGCAGCGTCGCTGTTAAAGAATCGAAATATTGCGAAAATTACTCAGAGAGCCGTCTCTGTTTTGGGAAACCATAGCGGCTTATTTCAGAATAGCTAAGTCTATCCGAATCTAAGAATAATAGTCATATATATTACGAGCTAGTGTAAATCGGAGAGAACATTCTTGATACTAGACATCATCAGTGAATAAAAGTGCTTGAGGGGATTTTTTATTTTATAAATCACGTGCAAATGATTTTCAATTGCTAAGTAAAAGTAGGCGCATCGACTTAGTTGGGATCTAGAGTTTGGAATTAGTTCATAGAATTCAGCCAATTAATATTCATTCGTAATTAATTAGAATTCAGTTAAACATTAGAAAAAAATAGGTAAGGGAATAAATATCCTTAAACATTGTCCCGGAATTTTCGGGGTTCCTGAAATTCTCCCCTCTGTCACAAAGTTACATGGAGCTTCATACCCCATGTGGCCAAGTTTCACAGTCCAAGATCCCTCCTTTGAGGGTGACATCATTTAATGATGACCATTTAATTATTTAACCATACATTTAATTTTCAAAGGTTTTTGAGAAATTTTATTCCATTCAGAAACCTCTTCTATAGTCGAATCGCAAGCGGGAAATCTGAATTTAACAGTTTCTAGGCGATTACTTGTTAACTGCGAGCATGAACTATGCACGAGATCCTAAAAATCGATCTCTTTTTACCATTTCATATGCTTAAAGTTTTCTTCATTCGAGAAAATGATAGTTTTAGTGTTAAACTTTAGGGGAAGACGCCTAAATTATTGTAAATTGTAATTTCATCATTTTAATAAGTCTTCGAGAGTTTCTTTAAATCAATATGTAACGCATGTGTCATATTACTTAATTAGTCTCTTCTCTCAAAGTAAGTAATGTAGATAGATCGAATCAAAGGTGGAGTATTATGGATTTTACTATTTCTGTATGTCCCCTGTCCAAAGGTTAGGTATAAAATATTATCGTATCAATTTTGGTAGAAAATAACCCTATACTCTTGTTCAAGAAAGTCTTCTCCGTTATTATTCAGTTCTAACTTGTCGGCCTTGGCGTAGACGCATTTTGAATATTTAACGCATACTGATAAGCAATGCGTGGATAAATTAGTATTTTCATTTCATACTCGGTTTACGGTACTTACAAGGTAACTCAAGTATTTCCCGCGCCCCTCGGCAGATTGTGATTCAGAGGAGTATGTTTCCAGTACGATTCTTGCTGTTGCAAGAAAAAGCTTTCTTTGAATGTAAATATTTATGTGTACATACTTTTATCAGCATCATTTTTTATTTTAGAACTGTAAAATTATGTTATTTCATTTACAAAGCGCAATTCGAATTTCTTATATTTACAATGTAAATTTCATTATATAAATCGAATCTCGAACATGCACAGTTATTCAGTGTGCAAAATTGTCTCATACCGATAAATAATCTTAGGAATAGTATTCTGGAATTAATTTAAAGCAAGATATAAGGCTAAAAATGCCGTCAATTTTGGTTGTATAGAAACGTTAAAAAATTATCTGTTATATCATAGATGAGTATTAGTCAAGATATAGACGGTAGTGAAAAGTCATTAAAGATGGGTAGCGCTAGGTCTGAACCACCGCTTTATTTTGCGTTGCGTTCATAGCTTCCAAAAAGAGAAGTGAAATTTCTCTGCGTTTTAGATCAATTTGTTTAGATTATTAGCGGGGATACTATAATAGAAGATCTGGGATTGAGTTACGATCACATATGAACTCATTTCCGTATTCCTTGAGTGTTCTCTGGCGCAGTTTCCCATGCAGTGTCATTCCTAAATCCATTTTCTAGATGATTATGAAGTATTCGGTATTCTGAAGTGGCGAATTTTATAGTAATACTCTTTGTATTAGCTGAAGAGAAAATGACGTCAATAGCTGAGATTAACTTTGGAAAACAAGTGCTATCACCCATGACAGAAATACGCTTGCGGGAGACCTCCCATGTTTACATTTTTCCTTACCTACCTTATTTTCTCAGTATGCCTTCCCAATCCCACACCTTCCCTTATTAATATTTATATTTTCCCTTCTATTTTCTCGACTCATTTGAATATTTTCATGCAATTCCTACTAATTTATTTAGAAGCAACAATAGTAGATTTAGAAGCATTTTCGACTAAATTTGATTTACCGCTCCTTCAAGTATCTCGGTAATATATTCTTCTCGTCTCTCAGGAAGAGAGCAGAAATCGGAAAGATATCTTGCCTCCTTCCAGATAAGAGCTTTCTTCCGATGCTTTCCTTTGCCAACATTTTATCAGCATCGTCCGATTTCAATATGCCCACTTTCTTCACTCGTTGGCACTCTCGTCTCCATCCCTTATCCTTCATCCTGTGTTCATTCTCCCCAATCCCAAAAGCCAATCTCCTTACTCTGCGGAGGAGGAATATTTCCGTGACTTTTCCTCGTCCGATAGGTCTCACTCCGACGGGTCCACATCTCGGCAGCATTCGGAGGAGCGAGCATCCTCCCACACACGCACGCGGCCACGCGCCCTTATCTCGCCGCGCCATCGAGTCGCCCTGTGCCGTCGCCACCCCCTGTCCCCACTCTTCGCCACCGCGCGCTAATTGGAAGTAGGGTCGGCTCATCTCGCGCCCCATAGCCGCCGCCTCCTCCGGGGATCTGCCGTGGGAGCCATCTCTTCTGCAGTTGCATGTCTCTGGCATATGATTAAGTCTTTCTCATGGCAAAGGAAATAAATTTTACGGTTTATTGATTGCGGTTGATCTGAGGTTGCTGGCTCGAGGCAAGGAGGCTGGTTGTTGTAATCCAGGATACCATTGTGTTCTTCCTTTATGACTATCCCGTAAAATCGAAGAGAGGATTTATTGCTTAGTTGTCCAATCTCATTGGCCGTAGGGCCGCGTTTGAAATTTTATCCACTACGTGGTGAAGTTAGAACTCCTTAAATTAGAGAACCGTCCTTGCACAGTCGGCTTACCATATGTGCGGTTATCGCCGAGACTGCGTCGTTCTCCAACCGATCGTTCCTTCGCGTTGTCATAGTACTATTCTTCCAATTTTAAATCCTTCTCCACAATTTTTTCAGCACAGACCAGCTAGGTAATGCGAAAAATATATTTGGTAATATCCAGTAGCTGCAATATTGGTATTTGAACAGGAAATTGATATTTAAATATTAATAAAAAATGTCGCTGTAAATTAGGTTAATATTTAGATTTTATAATATTGCTTCAGTTTTTAGTAAAATTAACATTCCGTTACTGTTATGTTTTCGGATATCCTTCTCCGTAGAGTCACATCCAGCCTATCTGCCGCCCGGGTGTAAACATAATTTGCCGCCCCTTAAGATTAAATACCAAAATCATACATTTTCTATTTTGCAAATGAAACTATTTTACAGGAAGAGCTCCATCAAGCTTATCTGCTGCTCGGGTGCGAACGTAATTTGCTGCCCCTTAAAATTAAAAACCAAAACCCTACATTTTCCGATATTTTGGTAGAAATTATTTTGTAAGACTGAAAAACCATTCCTTTAATGACTGCGTTCACCAGCTTACGTTGGTCACAAAACATAGGTAACAATAAATTATTAATATTCCGTATGTCTACATAGTAAATTATCACTATGAGTTAATAGTTCACATTACTTTCGAGTATCATTATCATCGTAATGCGCAACACTAATGATGATATGATTTGTATGAAGTCGATTTTTCGCAACAAAATACGGACGTTTCTAATAAAACTTATTTTGAAACATAAATACTCATATATTAGGGGAATGGACACACAAGAAAAACACGATAACATTTCACTTAAAAGATGTATACTTTGAGATCTAAAATACGAATTCTTGTAAAATATCATCAAAAGCAAGTCCATCACAAATATTATTCTCTATGCTGACGATAGCCAAATCGTTTGGCCTGTCTTGGATGAACGCAAACGTTTCTTGATTAATTTGGGTTTCGAAAATGATCGCTACCCATCAGCAGCAGTAACAGGAAGTGTCAATAATACACGTAAAGCCATTTGAAAATTAGGAAAGGCTCCGATCAAATCTCTAGTAAAGATATACACCAAATCCTGAATAGGATTTTTTCTTGGTTCTAGAATTGGGGCATTTTACGAAGAATCACTCGATTGAAGATTCATTATATCGATTTTTTCATATATCATGTACACGAATTGAGAAACATTTGTACCAGCCGCGGTGACGGAGTGGTTTGCGTGCTATCGCTCCAACTCCCCGGTTCGAGTCTCGGCTAGTCGGATTTTTCCCGTGAGGGAATGGTCGTGTATGCTCGTCCGTTGTTAATGCTTAAAACCCTCCTGCAATTCTCCAAAGACTGGATGTTTTAGAGGTTTAAAAAAACTCCGTAAGCCGGAGTATACGGAGTAAGCCGTATGTCGACAGGCGGACTCGCGTTTAGAGACAAACGGGAAGCTTCGGATGACCGATTTCTGGTTGCTTCTGGAATCCGGAACTTTCCGTTTGTCTCTAAACGCCAGTTCCACCTACCGGCATACAGCTTACAGATTATTTTTAGATCTCTAATTCATTAACAGTCTTCTTGCCAACTTTCTTTTGACTGCGTGTTTGTAAGGGCACAGGAGAAGAAATAAATTATGTATCCAATATTGGTCTTATAATGGAAAGTACAAGGAAATCGAAATTAGTAAAAGAGTGTCATCCTTCATTCAGGAGTGTTACAAAAGAAAGATTTGGATATTAAAATTTATCATCAGACTCTGCATGTTTGCATTAGATGTTACAGATTTTTTGTTTGAACTCTGAGGAGTTATTAACTTCTCTCGGTATCTACATTGAATAGCTGTTTTGTCACGAGAAACTGAGAATCGACCAAAGTTAATAGATAATTAAACCGAAAAACATGGTATATTTTCACTAACCAAAAACTATTATTATTATTATACTATAATTCTATAAGTTGGTTGAGATTTTATCCTCAGAAAACCAGATTTTTTCAATTTTTTTCTTTACATTTTCTCTTCTTTTTCCTCTCAACAATCGGAAAGCCGATTATTTTCACCTGAAACCAGATTTATTTTGAAATCTTGTGATTATAATTGATATATAATTCATGTTTGTTAGAATCGCAAACCTTTTCTTTGAGACAATTGTTATTATATTCTGATTTGCTTCGAAAATATTTCTTTGATCTCCCGGAAAGGCAAAAAATTCTTTTATGTCTACAAGATACTGCATGTTTACGAAAAGTTGGATTCCTCAAGAAATATTTTCAAGCGCAATATTCATTAGTCTTTGAACATTCCGGTAAACCAGGTGCTCCGTCGCATATTTCTCTGTTGGAATTTATCCTTAACGTGCTTTGTATCTTATTTCTGATTCAATTATAAACAGCGAATTAACGCGAAGTTGGGCCTATTTTCGGATGGAATGCACAGCTGTCTTCTCCCACTGGCGAATAAGCTCAGAATTTACCTAGGGAGTATGTCGAATTGAAACCAAGCTCGAAATTCGTTTTGAATAATTCATTTTCGGACAAAAGCCAATCTTCATTCATCCGCTCGTTTTCGTCGAGCATATGTAAAGATTTTCAATTCATCGGAAGAAAATAGCTTTCCTTTGTGAAGGGAGATTAAACTTAAGTGAAAAGAAGCAAGAATCCTATAATGGACCTGTGTCCAATCCGTTGTGTAAAAACCATAAATGTGCGTGTCTTATCCTTATTCGATGCAAGAAAGAAGAACATTTGTATCACTCCAATGTGTTGTTTATTTATCAATGGTTATGACGGCGAATTTGTCCACTCCTATTTCTTAATTTCAGAGTTTTCTCTTGTAGTGGGAATATCGTTGTCTGTGTATGAAAATACTATAGGTTAAAATCATTCAGACAGACCTTATACCTGCAAAATTCATTTATAAAATTTCAGTGTGGAATATTATTGCTCGTATTATGCATAGGAATAAGAAATCTAATAATAATAATAATAATAATAATAATAACACACTATCACACACACACACACATTGAAGGTAAAGGTGGAAATTCAATCCTTACGTTGTCACGTCAAAATGAGCATGAATCGCATTAATCCGACAGATTTTACATTAATGCACAAATATTTCAAGTTAAAGGGTGCTCCAAAAGGAAAACATGATATTGACCGGTCTATTTTTATTTTTCTGGTATTTTTAATGGGGGTTACATACGGTAACACGATTAATTGCTCTGTGTGGCTATTTGCAAATCGAAATGAGTCAATGGCAAAATCAAACTGGCGAGACTGACACTGGCACCCACCGCAAATTTAATTAACTATAATCTATAAAGCGGGAAAACTATAAAAATTTCAAATATTTTAATGATTTCCAGAGGAACGATCATAACTGCAAATGATAAATTATCACATGATGGGAACAGTTTTATTTAATGGAAAGGTAAGATGCTGGCTTAACACGTCTTCATTTACTTGGGGAAGAAGCCTTGACACTACTAAACTATATCTCCTTCAAACTGTAGGTAAGTGAACCTGAAGTTACTTATTCTCGTTTAATGTGATTCGTACAGACGTTATTGGTAAAGAGGGTTAGCTTAATTACACTGCTTAAGATGTGGATCGATCAAAATGGAGAAAACTAAGTTCATGGAAAGCAATCTTAAGTTAACGTCAACCCAAACCCAAAATAACAACTTTAACATAAACCATATCTTCTTTTCTTTAGCGTTCATTCTAAATGAAATGCCTCCAGCTCTTTTTTTCTCAAGGAGGTATGAGCAACGAAGGATGAGACTGTACGTCCTAATTTTGAAAGGCACAAATTATCATCTGAATCCCGTTATACGTTCAAATAATGATGCAAACTTAAGTCATTACTCACGGAAAAGATCTGAGTTGCATTCTCTTCCTTTAGGCAATCAATATCAGAACCGACCCTCTAAAATACCTCAGTTACCCTCACTGGATTATCACTAAGGATGAAACATTACGAGTATATTAACCCATCTGCATCCTACATTTATATGCGTTCTTCATACGGTCATGAAGAAGAATGGGTATCAGAAACGTAAACGTTTCAGTATTGCCATCTCTGATTTTTCCCACTACTGTATCTCAATTAATCTATATTTTGAAAAACGCGAGTTAGAATTAATCACAGTGGTAATGCAATCGGGATTGCAGTTAATTCCCCATTCCCTTCAGTGTACAATTATAACATTTACTGTTATATCGTTTACTCTACGATATGGCTCTTGAAAAATTATAAATGTATGAGAGGGGAAATTAGATACTCTTAACATTTAGTCACCCTATCATCAATAATAAGGAAAATGGGGTTTCAAAGAATTTAATGTAAATGAATATAAAGTCCTTCATACTTCAAAGCACATAATTACTACTACCATTTTAATTGTCGATCGCTTGACTCCCTGGCGGAAGCACAATGAAACTTGTGGATAAAATTTAAAGCAATCATGAGATTGAATGGAGAAAAATATTCAGTAAAAATTTTACTAAATTTTCACTTTTTTTCAGCAACTACGCTGGTATTATGAAAGTTGTCTGACTTGGATCTAAAAGGTAAAAAGAATTACTTAAACGGATCTTCTACGTTTCAGCAAGGAATGCTAATCTAGTTTTATCGCAAAGCTCGATTAATTTAAAGCAATTATGTCATTTACTCTTTTCCGCACCCGCAAAGTAGATGAAACCTCACAAGAAATACAAGTTAAGAGCTTCGTTCTTTAACTATACCTTTTTGTGTAATAATGGACTTGAGATGCAAAAGTAAAAGGGACAGAAGAGTTTCTGGATGCAGACTTATTATTAAGTTATTCGAACGAGGTAGAATCATATACAGTGTAATCATTGTAAACGTCGGTTTCAAGTTAAACTTGTAATTACACCCCGTGACTATATTGAAAGCTAGTGGAGTGTATGTTGTCTAAAAGTGAATCCTCTACTACATGCAGGCATAGGGAATGGTATTTAGCTTAATGCATGTCCAAAGGTAACTCCCAGCTCCATAGGCAGTAATGATAATTGACTGGTTGCTACAAATTCTTAATATCCTAAGGGATAATCTGCGGGAATTTGAGTTTCGTGAAACCAACCAACAGACGACAGTCGCGACACGGTTTACGTGAGCCGCTAGAGGTGACACACTACGCATAAGACGCAAGATACGGGTCCCTACACGCGAGAGGTTAGACCCAATGCGCTAGTCCGGAACGCCAGGTAAAAAGACTCTAAGCGAGTGTGGCAAGCCCTGATCGCTATATGGTACACGTGAGACGTTAATTGCAACACGTTAATCTCGAGACGCGTTACGTTACGCNCGGATGCTTTAGACCGGCCTTTTACTCTCCTCACGGGCGCGATCAGGTGACCTTATAACCTTTCCTCTCATTCAGCGCGGTCTAGGCAGCGCCACTATCACAGACTTTCACTTTCACCCTCACCTTGGTTATCGCCCCCCGCCGCGCCTAATTAAAGCATCATCCGAGACAATTTATTCCCATCTCTCTGTTTCCGACACGTTATTTCACCGGGTTAATGAACGTACTTGGAAGCGGGTGTAAATTGTAGTGTACTTTACGAGCGTATCATCGTAGTTTACTCTTGACTTCACTCACTGACGTGTACTGTTGGCAGCCACTCCACGTCTCACGACTTTTTATCAATGTTTTTTGAAACTCGGTTGGATATGTCACGATTTTTGTTTGTTACTTTCACTCATTTTTCAGAGGCTCAATACTGGTTTGCGTGATTATAAAAAAAATTTGACTTTTTGTAACGGTCTATAATCAGTTGATTTGGATTTCATGAAGGAATGTGCACATGTTAATTATCTTTTCTAACGTGATGCTTGAAATGTTCATATATAAGGTATATGTCTACTTCCAACATTATGATTCTAGATGTTACTGATAATTTTCGACGCATTATTCAATCAATTTCTTTCGAGTCTCCAATATGAATGTTACATATGAAGAAATTAGTTCGTAGGAGCTTTTTGGTAAAGATGAAGCTGAAAAATGAATAAAATTATACGGACGATAAATAGAATGGAAAGTTTTGGGATTATTAAAGTAATTTTTTATAGAATAACATTTGTGATGGACTGTGACGTGTCTTTATCTTATCGGACCTTCCCGCTAGGAGTATTTGCTAGCTCTCAGGCAGAAATTTTCTTAGTCCCTCGATACTAAAGCACTTATTTCAATCACTTGTATCCCCCCGTAGTTTATTATAGCGGATTGAAATCCCATTTCTTCTACGATAATATCTGTATACATTTTATCGATTAAAAAATAACTAACGCGATTCATCTTAGATGTGAGAGAATGCAAAAGATTGTTTCCTAACTCCCTAATGAAAAATACGCTTAGCGTCATACATGAAAAAATACTTTTTTACGTATCTATCCTTGTGAGTTAAAAATTAAGCAGTTTAGGCACAAAGAGGTGAATCCCAAACTCCTTTAATAACTTAACATAATTTGGGATTGGATGTTTATTTTCATAGGATGAATTTCAAATAACTCTGTAGGCCGTAATTATTCCATTCCACATCAAAGAAAATTAAATTGATTGTGTGTGAATGGTGAAATCTGGCTATTGCTGGAAAATTCGAAGACCGCAATTGATATAGCTCTCATCTCAGTCACCATGTACAATCTTTAAATGGGCTACATTTCGCCCAAATTTCGTAAATTCGTAAATTTTAACTGATACCCCCACTTTTCCCCGGTAATGAGGAGAGAGACATTCTCATGATATAAGTTTTTCTCATCTCAAGTCCTGGGGCGCTAAGACCCACTGCCTTTCGGGTTTGTCATTAGCGGGTACCGAAATTGGGATATTCCCTTAAGAATAGTGCGCTGGTCAGCGGCGGAACGAATTTAGAGTTAGAATATAGACGAAAATAGCGGGTATCACCAAGGAAACGGAGGAGATGGCGGGAGAGACTTGGAGGGGATAGGGGAGGGAGAGATAGAGGGAAAAGTGGAGAGGGAAAGGAGAGAAGAGGGGGAGAGAGAGAGATATTCATCAAGACGCTCCGTGAGGAGAGTCTGACATGACTGAGGAACGATTTTCCTCTCGTGGCGAACCACAATGACCTCACTGTCTCTGGCGCGCACCGCACGTTTCCTCCAGTCGCGGACAATGACGCGTTGGCATCCGAGAGAAAGAGAATGGGAGAGAAGAGAGAAAGCGAAGGAAACTGAAAGAGAGATAATACGGCCCCCGAGTGTTTCTCACTTCCCTCTCAACCTTTTCGTTTGCAACGGGAAAACTGTAAGATTTGAGGGCTGGAGAAAGAGACACTCCGGCTTTGATAGCTCCATGTAGAGGGGCAAGAAAGTGGAGGGAGGTTCACGTCAAGAGAAGCCGTATGTTTATGGTAGAGATTTGCTTAAAGGTGCAACGTTGATTTGTCAACGGTTTATGTTGATATTTACTGAGGAAATTTTTACATAGTTGGCGGAAATTTCCTTTTGGCAATTTTTCCATGAAAACCAACTCTTTTAATAATTTCGGAAGAGGCTTGCTTCTCTGTACTCTGATTCTCAGCTCCACCCCAGGATAAGGGATTTTAAGGAATTAGATAGCTCTGTTCTTACAAAGCAGTTAAAAATAAGAAAGTGTTCCTTTTTCAACTCCTCTAACTGATTGTGACAATACTCTAGATTGATCTATTTGAGTCGGCTTCTTATAGAACACCTGTTAAAATGCCATAGTGTGTGATTATCGAAATATTTATTCTTTGATTGTAAAACGAAGGGATTCTGGTTTTTCTGCGGTTGAGGTATATGATGGGGAAATTACCGAAGAGGTTGTCAGATTTGAATGAAAGTAATAGGGCTGCCACGTTTAATTCTGGCAAAAAGACAAACGACTATTTACTTTGATGTTATATTTTGGTTAATTACTTGAGTCTATTTAATTTTTAGGTGAGAAAGTAAAACGTTAACCCACGAGAGCCACATACTGACGTAAATTAAATTTTTAGGTATTACCGAGATCTTTAGGAGATTTTGACAAGTGAAATGTTTACGCAAGTACCCCGCAAGCCGCCTTTCGGCGTGTAGCTTTGCGCTAATTCGGCAACAGTTATGAAACATCAAATTTTTCTCCATTCTTTATTGTTATTAGAAAATAACAAGGAAACTATTAAAGAAAATTTTCACGAAAGGAATTCTAGATATTGAATGGAAGGACTTAATGGTAGCTTTGATTCTTATAATACACTTATTTTAAAATCAGTTTTATCTAAATAATATTTTAACTCAAGGAATAACAGGTGTGAAGTATAGCGAAATGACTGGGACTCGAACTGGGCAGGTATTCTAACCACTGAACTACCATGCCGCGTCACCTTAATATTTTAAATTACGCCTGGAAAATTTTAATACCATAAATTATATAAATGGTACATTACATGGGACGGTAATATAGTCTAAGCAAACGAGTTTAATTTTGACAGATTGACAGTGCTGATTAATATAACTAGTTTTTCATTATTTAGAACCCTGCACGGTGTTCATAAATCTTGGTTTCCGAAGAGAATCTCACCCCCAAGGGCGCTTGTAGCAGTGAGAGAAACGGTTGCTATCCAGAACACTTGCTTTTTCCAAGGCGTTACTTTTCACCTAGTCGCAGCCAGAAAGGACTTCAGTTATGGGAGAAAATTCGATGTCAGCGGAAACGGCGTGCGTGTATATACTGCACAGGGAGGTCGAGAGAAGGATGTAGGGAGAATAGTTTGTAAGTGGCTCGCGTTTGTGGGTGGGGCGGAAGGGGTGAGCGAGCTGCCAATGGGCGGAGCAGGTCCATCTTAAGATGCACTAACATCCTCGAGGCGGAGGCGCCGACGGTGGTGGAGGTCGAATTGTTTGGAGAGAGGGGCAACCCCTCCCGATCTTTCGTCACCGATATCTCGCTCCACACCCCCGGTCTTCATTTTGCCCCTGCTCTGCCACACCTTCCAGTGGCTCCTTCGCCATTACCGAGACGGGGGTGAATGACATGCCGCGGGCTATGGGCGCAAGGAGGCATGGTTGACGGAAGAAGAGCGGACCCCAATTTTACAAATCAATCCACCTGCGGAAAAAGGCAGCTGGGGTGGAACGTGCGGAATCAAGAACGCTAATGTGATGAAGTAGGTCGGACGGGTTAGGAGGTCAAAGCACGTTTCAGTAATTGAAACCTTTTCTAGAAATTCTTGCAACTGCCTAAGACCACTTTAACCCTATCATTGCAGGGTTTCTCTAAGTAGCTCGTATGATTCTTAGATTGGAACGCTTCAAGAGGTGGCGTTAATGATTCGGTTTTAGTTTTCTCTCTAAAAATGGTTGAGTGTGATATTTTTAAACTTTTTTGAAATTCCTGTAAATTTTCCATTATATTCATTGGGAAATAGGAAGCTTTTCGTTAACAGCTGAGTTGAAGGTAGCTAAATGAAAGATGTGCTTCTACCAGAAGGGATGCATGAATTAAGATACCAGGGAAATAATTTTCTTGTCATTCATGGGATAGCACAAAAAGGTTGAGAACTGTAAAATTTAAGTACATGAAAATGAATTTATGCATAAAGAACTGAAACCTCTTCTAATTCCTGTTTTTACGTAAGGATAAGGGGCGATTCTCGGAAAAAGAGCTTAGCCATTTCGTCTACAGCTGTTAAAATGAAAAATATTTGCGATCGTTAGTAGGTAAATAGAAATATTGTGAAATGTAATATGGTATGAGATCTATTTGTTGAGAAGAGAGGCTTAAATTGAAAATTACCTGCCTGATTTCCTTCCAAGAAAGAGTTATCCGAAGAGAACATCCTATCTGTTCACAAAATGTTACATAAACAGAGGGATCGAATCAATATCCTTGTATAAATCAGCCCATGAATTTTTCCGTTTTCATTTTATTCAGATAGTAAATATGATATCTCTTTCACGGAAGTTAATACATTTGAAACATCTTTTCTAAAATAAAGGTCAAATTCAAATATGAATTGTTTTCCAGGTATATCATTGCAGTATTTATATGTTTCACTTAATACTATCTCCAAATTGAACCCTACACGGAAAAATCAAGTAAATGAAAATTGTGGTTAAATGTTCAGATGATTTTCTGATTTTCAAATTTTAATGTTATTATCGAGTTCTAGTGAGTTTTACGGATCGATACAACATTATTTTTATCTATAGGCAACAATGGAATGAAACTATAAATGAGTAAACTCTATTAAGGCGAGGTAAGGTCAAGTTGTGTTCAATTCCACCAAATCTCAATTGTCGCTGCATAAGTCTACTTCAATATTTACAGTTAAAAGAACAACTACAACAAAAACACAAAAAGATTTGAAGAACTTACGACCATTTTATATTAAAGCAAAAATTTCGAATTTCCAAGCTTTCTTGTGTTAGAGACATTATTTATTCCCGAAACTGTTATCAACTATTCCCTGTTATCGCAGAATGAGGCTTCATTAGGTTCACTGTTTCAACGGTAGTTATGTAGTTGACGTTTCGATGTTATGAGGTTTTTGGAATCATGCTCAGCTTCCATTCACGGTGGAATGGATTAAAGGAACACGGCGGACAGAGATCGCGTGAATCGGAGAGAGAAAGTGGTTTCGGCAGGAAGACATCTAAATGCGACATTGTTACCTGAAGCCTAAAAAAGAAACCTATTGAATGCATTCTAAGTAACGTCACACTTCATGTCTTTACATGCTTAATATGATCCCACCCTCATCCACTACCGCTTCCTCATTCAGTTCGGAATTGCTCCAGCATCGCCTCTTATCTTTTTCATGGTTTGGCATCGATTCCGTTCCCTGAATTTTAGCGGTCCTTATTTCCTGATTTAATCCCAAATTTTCTTCAAATAGGTATCGCCATATCAACCCACCGTAAGAAGTAATTTCTTTCTACTGGGATTTCCCAAAATTGTACGAGGATATAGCTCAATGTCATTGCGATAGATTTTATGTTTACTGCAGGTTGTTATCGTAAGTATATCTGCTACAGTTTTGCGAAGGAATTCTCCTGGAGAACTCTTATGTACAGCACATAATATTTCAGTACGAATCTCTAGTTTTATTCTCCTTCAATGTATTTCATATTCCCGGTTCCTTATCCTAAGGATTTTATCCTCAGGAAATTACAATAGCATAGAAGCGCATGACAGTAAGATGTGATCCAGTGTTTGGATGTTTACTCTAACTTCCTTACTGCAATATTTTGAAAGATTCATAGTTCTAATTAGAATAATCATTGTAGGCATGCAGATACATAAATCTAGAATAATTAGAAAACAATTCAGTGAAAATTAGTTGATAAATTTAAATCTATACTTTTAGTTTTGCATCCAGCTTTTCATAGCATGGTGTCGGTTGGATAATTTGCTTAATATATATTAATATATATATTTATTTGATAATATTTGCTTAATATATGATATTTTAAAGAGATCTTTTTGGAATTAGGAACTGTGGCATAGTTTGTGGATATTATTAAAAAGTTGTGCTTACCTGACCATACAACGGAAACGGATGTCACTCCATATTTTCTGCAATCTTTGAAATCTTTTTGATCTTTCTCTATTTTCATCCTGTAATTTCCCTTAATAGCTTCAAGTTCCTTTGTTTAAAGGTCAAATAAGATTGGTTCTTGATATTTCCCCCTTCGGTGAATTAAACTGCATTCAAAAACTTTCCTAAGCATTATTTTTCCTCGATTCTGGATAATTTTCGTTGAGTTGATAAGCAGTTACCTTGTTGAAGCACCTTTGCCATTTTCTAGTAGCCGCTTTGGATCTATCATTATTCAGAGGAGGTATTCTCTATCATTGCAGTCGGATTAAAATTAAGAGGTGCATTTCTCAGAGCAAGATTACGCAACGGATGGAATAACTGTTTCACGTCATGAAAGTGGAAAATACGAGAGATGTTAAGAAACGCTGGCATTCATTTTCGGTCTGAGTTGAGAAACAGCTGGCTTCCTAATGTCGTGTAAGATACCCACTACTCAAAATTCTACGATTGATGTTCGTATTATTTATGTCAGTGAAAACTAGATGGGCAATTTACAAGCTTTAGGCTTACAAGTGGTCAATTCATGAATTATCTTGTTTTTATAATGCAAGCGGAATTAGCAAAGAACGGAAAATTTCAACACGAAAATATGAACGTATTGAATATATGAATCTAACCTCTCTACTCTCAATCGAGTCTTAAATTTCTTTTTAAAGATTGTCTGTTTCAGAATGTGGTCTTATAGGAATATGACTCAGCTTCTAAATCATCTTCATCATCTTATTTCTATTAAAACCTCTTATACTTTTTCCGACATTGCCTTCCTATATAATATTATCAACTACAGGGTTGATTCCCCTTTCCTACTCTCTCTCTCTCTTTTCTCTTTTCGTGTTTCTTCAACTCGCCTATCTGATATCTTCTCTTTGAGTACTCCACGCCTGTCAGTAATAGGTCACTCTTCTTCCGCACACCATCGATTTTCAACTCTTTAGCTTCCAATAGAAACTTACATCCGTTTTATCTACCTCTTAAATCAATTGTAACAATGGTTGCAAGAGACTAATTTGGATCTATGTAACGCTGATGTCTTCATTTGTTTTACTATTTATATTATTGTTTGATTTGTTGATCAAATTTATTATCATTATTGTTAATCGTCTACTGCATTTGGCCTAGTGCTGTATGTTGATGTATTACTAATAAATAAATATTGACAAGAATAGAAACACCTTTTGATGGTATCAGCCATATTCACCGATATCCGAACATTTCCTTTGCAGTCATTTCCAGCTGGTCTGAAACTTTGTAATTCGTTAGTTTACATTCTCGGTTTTCTTCCCTGCCATTTCGAAGTGATCGCGTAATGTAGGAATTTCTTCCATAATCTTCGATCACCGTGCTTTTCACAATATAACTTCATGTTATTCTTCTTTTTTATAAAAATTTTAATGCCCCGAATACTGTACGGGAGTTTAAGTGAAAGGGAAACCCACTCAAACATACCTCGCCCACTAAAGTGTCAGAGCAATCAATCATTATTTAAACCTCCCTGGCTGCGTATTTTGTTAGATTTCAAGGCTCAACATTTTCAGCTCATCCGAGGAACTTTCACATTTATTTACGACAGCTTGGCGAACTTTGTCACCTTGACTCCGAAAATAAATGCCAAATGAATTTATCTGCGAAAGTCCTGAAGCTAGTCCACTCCGCGGCAAAGTGTGTTTATTTTACCAACTAACACCTTCGATAAAGTCAGGCCGTTGAGCAATCCAGAGAAAGAGAGGGGGAAGGTTTGAGGAGAATAATCTGGATATGAAGAAAGAGAGGGACCATACACGGTCAACTTCTTCTTGACGAGACGAGAGAAAGCTAATCCTTTTCCTGGCTTTCTTCCACGAGCCCATAACGAGGCTAATAAAAATATTTCTACCTCCCACAATGGCCAAGAAGTGCCATTATCGGATTTTTTTGTGCTGACGATACTCGCGAGTGGGAGGTCTAAGCGGAAAGAAACCCTCCGATGAAGTCACAAAAGACACTTCATCACGCCGACGACTTATTGCGGCCATAAGTATAAGCGGGAATCGCTCCTTTTCGCTTCCCTCCAGGACCTTTTGTGCGGCGGCTATCAGGATCGTTGCCTTCGCGATTGAGTATCTCCGATCTCCTTTGCGTTGAGTAATGTGCCGAAGCGTCACCTTCGGGCACCGTTATTTGCGGTCGTGGTTTGAAAAACTTTCTTCCCACTTTCTATTTTCAAAATAGACTCTTGGTGGAGCGCAAAAAAATGAATCTCGCATAGTCGAATGCAAATGTACGCGTTGTGCTAATTTTCTCTCGGCTGCCGCGTAGTTTCTGGTGCTTAAATAAACTTGGAAGACGTTCCTAAAAAAATTTGTCGATCGTTCAGGGTTTACTCGATTGGTCAAGAATTTGCGTTTACAGTATTTCTAACCGCTTTTTTAAGAATATGAGGGATAATGGAGAGAGAAGTCCCTGGTGATAGGTCCCGCTGCTTCCGCAATGTGAGAAAGCCCCCGAAATGAAGGAGTCCCACTTGTTATCTACATAGACCCCCAATATAATTATTTTTGTGGCCTCCGTGTTTACAGTTACTCCAATGTAAAGAAGATACCGTATATGATAACTGTTGGGAAAATATTTCCAATAAAATGGGAATCTATTGTTTCTTCGAGAGAAAATATAAATGATTACGAAAAATCCCAAAAGATAACGTATAAGTGAATGAAGATGAACGAAAAATGGTGTTCGAGCAAGAGCTTGATGAGATATCCAACCGATTAAAGAATGTGGAGGTATCTTATGGTGGTAAAATAAGATTAATTGTTTAAATGGGCCTGTAGACATTGGCGTGGCTACAATTTATATGATATACAGTCTACAAGAAATGTTTCTGGTTTTATCATCCATCAACTTCATACGATGAAGGAATCTAACGCATAACTTGTATGCTTTTAGCCACTGTTAATTTAAATTTCGTAGACGTCTAATTTTTCTTTGATAATTTGCACATAGTTCTTAGATCACTATAAGAATTATTTCTCTGATTAACGATAAAGGCCATAAGTAAATAAACTCATTTATCGATCCAAGAAATGTATTACTCTTATCTTTGATTTTTTACATTTCGGTTTAATATCTGAGAAAAAAACGTGTCATCCAGCTGTAAACATGCGTAAGAGTGTAATTAAACGCCTATTTGAATATTTCTCGAATTTTTTTTTCGTTTTTGATTCCTTAAAAAACAATATCTAACGCTGTGAACTGTGAAATAAGCACAAAGCGATGAACTGACTTAAGTCGAGAAACGCTTTCTTTAGTTCGTGGTAGAAAATTTTCCAAGTCCAGCAACGAAAGAGGATATTCGTTATGAATTCCTATTTTGAGCTTTTTGTATGAAAGAAATTGTTAACCTGTCAACGAATGAATTTTGGGAGGAAATGCAGAAAGTTTAAACTTCTGAAAGAATTTCAGTCAATTAGCTTTAAACGTCTTGAAATTGAAACATTTGATTCTGTTGTCAGATAACGAATTAACAGGGAATGGTCTTACAACAATTTCAATGAATTCATCCGGCTAAGGAGGGTCGACTTATCTCCTTAACCTGTGCCTTACGACAGTTCATTGAAATCGTGTTCAAAAGCGTCCGCTGATCGAGCGATAACGCGAGATGCAGGGACAAGAAGTGGAAGGGCGTGCTCAGGAAAGGAAATGCAGCAGAAGAGGTGACTCACGGCTGCTCGTTGTAAACCTAGACTATGGAGGAGGAAAGGAAGTAAATGTTGGAGCTGTACCTTTCCGGAAAATGACCCATATAGTACTCCTCATAACTCAGACTATCGACAAGGGTTGGAGCGGTGTAACCCAGACGCAAACTGCAGACAGACTTTCCAGAGACGTTGTTCGTTTCCAATTCGAAGGATGTTTTTCTCTGAAGAGCACAATGGTTACGTTAGGGAGGCGCGGATATTGCTGACTCAGCGCATATTTTACACCTCAAATACCCTATCGCTACTCTACCGATTCCAATCCAATTCTTGATGCTACTCTGAACTTCCGATTCCTGATGAGCATAGCTCATTAGTTTCAAATACTGTTGGTTTTCATTTACTGTTGGTTAGGGAAAATTTAATAGAAATTAAATTTGATAGAAAAATTTACACAAACTATAATAAAATTGAGCAAGATATACTTTTTATTGAATACAGAGGTCAACCGGCCATTTACCAGATTCGCTGTCGCCCAATTATTTCTTTTGTATAAGGATCATACAATTTCTATCTATAGAGATATTGATCTCTGAAGTGAAAATAAACAAAATTCTGATAGCAATCTACCCGAAAAGTGAAAAATTGGACACGGTTTAATCATCACTACAATAAAACAATTAATCGATGCTTAAACTGATTTAATTAAACGATAGTCGATGACTTATCATGATTTAAAAATACATGGAAGCTCGTATTTGTGGCCGCGAAGACTTGAGTGGAACTAATGCGATGCGGTGCGTTGAGGGTAAAAGTTTGGGCACTCATGCAAGGAAGCATACACTCATGGATAGTTTAGAGAGTAGGTTTTTTTATCTGGTTTTGATAAATTACCAGTATTTTTTGGCTTGAGTTTTATGATGTAAATGTAACTGGATAAACCATCCTAAAAACATTAAATTTAGATTTCAATTTATTATTTAGTGTAGTAAATATATATGAGCAAGTTAAGGGAGGGGCTGAAACTTCATTGAATTGTGGGCTCGTTTTGTTACTGATGGGTATAACTATTTCAGGTTCACATTTGTTCTAACAAATATTGAAAGATGTTTTGAAATCTCCAGCGCCATATGAAATAGCAGATTTTATTATCAGATATCTAGGTTCACGCACACTGATGACCGAGTGTTGAAGTACGGGAGGCGTTCTGCGCGAAACTTTTGCTCAACCTTTTTCTCCGTCAAAGATATCAAGATGGAGAACTTTTTTACTGAATATAAATCGAATTTATTGTGTAAAAAAATCGATAATCTTCATGAAATCGGACTGAAGTATTTCCCATTGAATCGTGGGAGAGCGCTTTCAGAGAGCAACACTATCATCGCACAATAGAATTGTCGCAAATAGAAAAAAAAATCATCTCTGAGCAGAAGAATGGCATTGTGTTTCATGAGCATAAGTACAGCCTGTGTGAACGGGTTCCGTCATTCTTTCACCACCTCTGCGCCGTTATAGCACGCCTTAAAAATGCTTTCCTTAGTACGTGAAGGAGAAAAACTGGATGGGAGAGGGAAACAAAGGTATTCGGAGCATTGGAAGAAAGGGAAGACGGCGGATGGAGGGAGAGAATTAATGAGATAAGGAGAGGCACAGGTGTTTCGAGGGGTGTCTCCAGTGGGAAGGGTGAGGTGTGAGGGGGTGGAGAGAATGGGGGAGTTCTTTGGACCGCGGAAGAAGAAGCGATGCGGAGGGGAGGTTTAAGTGGTTAATTAGGGGGAAGGGGAAGAGGAGACAGCAATTTAAGGAAAAAAAATACTTCAGGAGTTGTGAGGCGTCAAGTGTTTGGAGCGGGTACCGTTTGAGACGACAGATACTTCTGGTTTTGTCGAAAGGGAGAGATTTTTGTGTGTAAATATGACTTGGATATTAATAACTGTCTCTGGAATCCCATTCGTTATGACAGGATTTCAACATAAAGCGTTTTATTGGGTGTTGAAGTTCCAAGGGTTTGAAGCCATGGCGTGAAATGGATGTTGAGGTGGTGTACACTTATAAATCAGTAATATATCGTAGCTTGAATAAAGTAACCAGCTGTTATTTATATAAAATAATGGGTTCCCTATAAATTTTCTCCAGTGAATTGAGGCGCGTTTCTGTACTGTGCCTTGAAAAGGTAAATGGCTTTTAATGTAAAGCCTTTTTTAGGCTTCGAATTTGTCTGCAGATTATCATATATAGGTCTGAGGTTCATTCTTAAATATTGGCTTCATTTTTGGACAGTTGTAGTTGGACCGTAGAGTTGTTTCCAATGGTTGAATGAGAATATTACGACAACACAGAAATAAATAATTGTCTGTGGCTGATATCTTTGGTGAGATCAGTTTTTATTAGTGGGAAGACTTTAAGATTCGTGTAAAGTAGTAAGTTTACATCACATTTAGAAACGAGAGCATCTATGATGAATAAATCAGGAAGGAAGGATTGGACTGTTGAAGGAGTCCGCCTTGAAACTCTAAGAACTAATGGCATCCGTAAGCAAGCAGTAAGACGTCACGTCTATTATTACTACAAAGAAGGGAAGAAACGGATTGGAATTTGTTCTTTTTGTTATTTGTAAAGTATACAAAAATTGAGAAGGTTAAATGTAGAGATATAAAAAACATTGAGTAACAGATGTTCGTACTTATCATCGTAACTCATTGTTTCCTTTCTAGATAAGGGCGCTAATGGTCGCGTCTATGACCGATATTTCTCCAGATTTTTCTACAATTACGTACGTTTTTGCTTCCAGACTGCCATTGATCTTTTCATTCGTTCCATTCAGTTCTTTAAATAATGTAAATTCTTTATGGATCTAACCGAGTTTTTGGTCTTACCCTCCCTGTAAAACCATTCACATTTTTAACGTACACCATTGCTGTTGAAAAAAACTCCAAAAACCGTCCGCAATGTCTGCCATGTCTGTCATGGCAGACATTTTAGATGGTATTTGGAGTTTTTTTCTACAACAACTAACTCAACCAGCAGTGGCTAATTCTATTCAACGTACAACATTTCGGCTTCAGTTTACCTTTTAGATAAGTCCAAAAATACTGAGTAACACGATGGGGAATTTCCAAATGCTTATTCAGAGCCGATCAGAAATTGGTAGCGTTGGATCTGCTACCTCTCAATCCTTTAGCTAGTTACAATAATATAGAAAAACGGAAATGCTACGCAAGGCCACGTAAATCCACGAACGGCAAGTTTCTTCCCGCAGCCTTCAGCAGTCATAAATCCTCACGCATCGCGCTCTTTCAGTTGCAGTTAAACAAACAACTCGCTGCGACCGAACCGCTCCACGATCCGCAAAAGCCCGTTACCTATCTGCTGCGAGCAATTAGAGTAAGAGAGGATCAAAACGAGAGGCGAACAATGCGGCGACGCGCTCTGAACACTCGCTCAATCTGAGGAAAAGCGGCCGTTCGCGTTGGAACAATGAATCGAGCAGGAGTCTTATGAGAGCGTCTCAACAGGTTTCCAGGCGGAGCTCATTGGCAGGGGACGCTGCTGGAATATGTGTTCGCTGGGCGTAACATAGGAGAGGCTAAGGATTTTGAATGTAAAGGGGAAGAGAGGGAGGCAGCGGCGCGTGAAGGCCCATCCCCTGTTCTCTCTCCCCACCCCCGATCCATTCCTATAACCCTCCCATTCCAATCCTTTTCCACTCCTTCCCCCGGCAACTGAGCTGCGTGACATTAAAGAACGATACAACCGACGCGGACTCTTTCTCTCTTCCTCTCTCTCTCTCCCTACGCCTTTTCTTTACGTGAGATGGGCTCTGCTTCTTTTTTCGAGCCTCTTTTTGAATTCCTCAGCCTTTTCTTCCGTGGGTTTCGGCTTAAGCTCCCTTGTAGCACCGCGACGGCTCAGAATCTCCGAGTAGGTGGTATTTCAGTGAGAGGCGACTGTGAGCGTGTATCTAAATGCTCATCGATACCATTCCAGTTTTGAGTATTGATATATTATGGAGGAATGCGGTTCATTGATTACTCAGGGGAAATTCTATGGGTTGTGTTACTTGAATTCCGAAGCAATAGAAGTTTTACAAAAGAAACGAAGGTTACCCTGTCGAAGTAGTATTCTACAAAGTTTGTTCAACTTATATCAATTACTATGTTTTGATATTTTTTGATATGTTTTCATTTTGTCAGGTGGCTTTCTGCCACAGGTCATCAATAAATATCATTATTATATTATTATTACTAATTCTATTAGTACACCTACGTTGCTCTCTCTATATATAATTGATTAATTTCACAATTATTTATATGGATTAAAGAAACGTAATCGGGCTCTGCCATCAGAAAAGATGCAGTCATACTTTCTTTCCTTTTCTGTGGACTTTGTCAGACTTTCTTTCTTTTAATTTATAGAAAAGCTTTCCCAAATATCTCTCGATTTAGTTTCCTTTCATTGATTTAACGCTTTTACGAAAGCGAAGAATTACGTATCTTCAAGGTATATTCGGACACTAATCTCTTCGCTTTTTTCCCCTGCATGAAATGTACTCGAACACTTCGCCCTATACTTTCCAAAAAAAGATTCCATACAGTACGCTTCACCGATTGAAAATTCGATGAAAAGCTATTAGCAAAATGGTTTACATCGGACATTCGCGTCTCATTTGCTCGCTTCCATTAGCGAATCGAGGGTAATACATCTAATTGATAGCTTCAATCAATCTGTTTAAACTGGAAAGCGACCAATTAGGTTTTTGCTTCAGATGATTAAATTTACAATTCCGAGTGCTTGCTCGACAAGGTTGAATGTACTCCGAAATGCAATCCGCGTTGTATGCAAACGGAAGCGCCTCTCGAAAGAATTCAAAGAGGCGCACGCGACGGGCACGGCGCTCGGGATTTATGCCTTTTAGCCCATCAAATGTTTATTCCCTCTTCTTTCGCACTCTCGTCCCTCTCCCCTTCGCCTCTCACGTATGCCGTCTCGCCATCCTCGTGACTCGATCGTGAGGATACATCGGTTTAGTATGCGTGAACCTGCGTGCGTCACTTGGGTGGCACGCGCGGTGCACTTGTGAGCGGAGGTCGCGGAGGTCATGAGGTCACCAGCATTGGGGGTTAAAACTCTCTCGAGCATGGGCTTGCCCAGGGAAAGTAGTTTTTGGATCGAGGTCGGCTGAATTTGTTTTCGCTCGAAACAGTTGTTACAACGCGCTCGCTCGAATGTAGTGGTTACCATACGCGACAATTTATTTATTTACTTTTTCTTTCTTTGTTTATCAATGCATTTGTTTAAATATTTGTGTACTCATTTATTTATTTGGGTGTTCTTTTGTTTATTTATTCGGTTATTTATTTATTTATTGTTAATTTATTTGTTTTCGCCAAATATTTTGGTTTAAAATTGAATTTCATCTCCCCAAAGTTCGAACTATTCTATTAATAGTATTGTTAGATGTGCTTCGACAGCTGAGGATATTCAGCACAGTCCTGGCCTCCCGGGAATCGAACCCGGAACAACTTTCAGAGGCGCTACCAACTGGAGTACCCAGGAGCCCTTGAACTATTCTTGGCACCTAGTTTCATTAAATAACTTTAGCGAAGTATATCTCAATGAGGCATTGGATGAAGAATATTCTTTATTTTCGTTATATTTTAGTGCATCTGGCCAATCGGATTTTCAGAATATTATTGAGTATTCAAGGAAAAGTAAAAGTGATGTTTTGCGCAAGATAGATTGCACTCAGTATTCTTACGATATCAGGACCCGAAAGAGGATCTTCCACTTGCTCTAAACAGTGAGCTATCTCTTAGAGCAATTTGACGATGTTTTCAGTGAAACTTTGAGGATAAGGGACTGTGTCACAATAGCAAGACAGTCCTGTAAAAATCTCTCTCTTTTGATCGAAAAGCTTTGCGCCGTTCAAATTGGATATTCTTCGTAGTATTCACAAAAAGGAATCGGCGACAAACGGAGGCTTAACTCACAGAAGGTAGACTACTATTCTCAGAGACTTCAGACTTGTCTACTCCATTCAAGATGCTAAAGAATACTTGTTATTCCCGGTAAGATAATATCTGACCTTCGCCATAGGAGGCCTTAGAGAGCGGGGAGTGAGAAAAGAAATGTCATTATATATGCTGCTGGTCATTGTTGATCCTTCCTCGGCCCGTACCCCGTGGAGCGCGTCTTAAGAAATGTCATTATATGAATTCCGCAAAAAGGAAGAAATCCTCTTAATTTTTTCGTCTAGCTCTGTTTTATCACGCATTTTATATGTAACCCGCCGAAATTTCCTTACCATCATTTTGAAAAGGAAGGCACTATACATGCCTCGAACATGTCATAACCACTGGAGAGAACATACAAGTTTCTTGTAGTCGTTTTGCCGGTAAAGGTCCAAGTTGACGAATTTTCATTTTCATGTAATGATATAATCCTATGAGTAGATACCCCTGGGCTCCCAGATAGCCAAGTGTGCAACTCTTTCGACTTCAGTAAAAGGGTCCCGGGTTCGATTCACGGTGGGGGATTTCGTGCGAAATGACCTTAGCTGTCGAAACACTTTTAACAAAACTACTACTAGTAGCTACTCCTGAAACACTAACCCGCCATGTTTTGTAAAAGATGATATGATTTGGAATGAAATTAAAATAGGATAGCAAGCGAATTGAACTATTCTTCCTTGAGGTAGTTTTGCAGACAATCGCCGTCCTGAGGGTGCAAGGGGTACATCGCACTCGGGAGGCGGCATCTAAAGGGCGGCAATAGAAGCGTAGCCAACCATTATTATTATTACAACGATATTATGTGTTGTTTTCTTTTTGATACACAACTTATCTAAGAAGGATTGTGTGAAATTAAGGATTGGCATACATTTAGAGGAAAGAATTGTGGTTACTTAAGAAAGGAATATTTCTGCCGTGGATTTGATCAAACAATTGTAATCAATAAAAATTTTCTGGTACCTTGAATAAATCAGGTTTTGGAATATATCCTTACGAGATATTAGATTGGATTCTATTCTAATTTTCAAATAGTTTTGCGTGTTTTACTGACATTTCCGGTGACTGTTGCTGCAACTGTTGTTCCTAAGATAATGATACTCAAAAGCAATGTTAACTAATTGCTCATAATGACCATTCACTGTCACAATAAGGTACATGCATAACTAATTTTAGTGAGGAGAAACGGACATGAAAAAAGTCTGACGGAACCGGGACTCGAACCCGGGTCTCCCAATTGCCGGTCGGTTGCTCTATCCATTGAGCTATCCCGCCAGAACATTTCTCCATGCCGTTTGGGAGACTCTTGGAGTCTTGGGAGTTTGGGAGACTCTTGGGAGTCTCCCAAACGGCATGGAGAAATGTTCTGGCGGGATAGCTCAATGGATAGAGCAACCGACCGGCAATTGGGAGATCCGGGTTCTAGTCCCGGTTCCGTCAGACTTTTTTCATGTCCGTTTCTCCTTGGGAATTTTCCGAGATGCACGCACCCTTTTCCTAATTTTAGTGATGTTCTGTGACCAATGTAAGCAGAGAAACGAAGTCATAAAACATTGGTTTCTCGAAGTAACAAAATAATTTTTACCTGTAAATCAGGAAATGTATGGTTCTGTTATTTAATTTAAAAGGGCAGCAAATGATGTCGCACCCGGGCGGCAGATAGAGCGGAAACGGCTCTGCTTCCAGTGCTTTCATATTTTGAAAAAGGGGGTGATCCTATTAGCGATAACTGTTAGTCTTCCAGCAATGAATTATTTTCACCAAAATGGTGGTATCCCCTGAGAGGTAATTGGGATGCCTGGTTGGTTCCAACTTTTCTTCCCCTACCAAAATGTCGCTATAGTTCTCTCAACCGTTCATCGGTTAAGGAAATATGAATGAATTCATTTGTGGCGCAAAAACGATCCGCCGGTAACGGGACTCGCAGTTAACGGATGTACGGAGAGGAACGTTGGGAGGTCGACCTTAAACTGTCTCTCTACTGAATTAAATAGATTTCACTTCCGCTCGCGCAATTTCTGAGTGGTTTTGTATAATGGCTGCATTGCAGGTGGATTCATGCAATCGAAAAGTTTCCTTTGACGTCTCCCTCCTCCAGAAAGTAAAATCTCTTTTCCCACGAGCTAAAGAGAGAAATAGAAGAGATTTGAGGGCGAATCGTACACTCCAATCTGAGAACTAATCCCCTCTGCTACGCCGTCTTCGTGCATTACCCACAACCCCATGCGGTCAACCGCGCCGCGGATACTTATTGCTTTTATGTTCCCGGCTGCGGAGGAATCTGAAAAACGTGTGTATGAGAGAGAGAGAAATGAGATCAAAGAGAAATGAACGAGGGAAGGGATGGTGCACAGATGAATGGAGAGCGTTGAAATTCTCGAAAATGCTTACGGAGGATAGGAGTTGCGATGGGAGTGGATAGGAGAAGACCAGATGAGGGAACGACCCAGTCCGTGTCCAACGACCAGAAGCTCGTTGGACACGGACTACTCTTTTCCAACGGTTGTTAACTTCAAATGTTAATCAATTACATGAGTTCTATAGGTTCCGGAAGAGTCTGTATGTCTGTACAGTCCTCAGCCTGAAGGCTGCTTTGAATCTCATCCCTCCACTGTAATCAACGAAAATCTTTGGAGAGGTGCTGAGGACTAAGCTAAATGAGGAGTGAGGTAGTTTGCCATCGCTTTCCTCACTGAGACAGAATGCTATAAGTGGAACAAGTCCGCACAAGTAAGAGAAGCACAATGACTCTACAAGTAACACTTTTCATAGCGTTCAGAACGGATAGATCTTAATCAGTGTCATTATCACGCATCACTCCTACATCAGTAGTCTCCATATTATCACAGCCATGTAAAAAACTGGGATAAAAATTAATGAAAGATATATTTTTCTCTATCCTGTACCAAGAGACAAATGATAAATATTCCGTTCATTAGGACATGGTAGCAGGAACTGAAAGAGTATAATGCCTGAATTTTGATTGAATTAGGGGCAACTATTGTATGTTTTATGGTTGTGAAATGCTACGATAATGTACTGAATTTATCTTCATGGCTGAGGAGGAGAGGGGGGGGGGGGGAAATATTTCGTATTTTGGGGCGTGGGAAGACAGACCAATCAAAGATGAGCGGATTGGAGCGACTTACTTATCTTTAAATTCAAAGACGCTCATTATCTCCCTGTAGTTCCTTGGGAAATCCGTCTCTCTCAGCTTTGTGTTGCCACTAGAAATTTATTGTTTTGATTTCTGTCATAAAAACTGTATTGATGAATTTTAATTTATCCATCGACCTTCATTCGACTCTCGAGCTTTAATCGACCCCTAGCAATATCGTTTATAGCCCTAGGGGGACGATTCGGTGTAGCAAGAAGAGTAATATACTTGTGGAAACAGTGTTGAGAGAGGCTGATTTCTCATGGAACTCCAGAGAGGCGATGTGCGTATCCGAGTTTACAGATAAGTCCAATACAATGGGTAAGAATAAAAAATGAGTACCTCGAATCTGCTCGTCTTTGATTGTCTACATCTCCGCGCCCTAACCGGCATAGTTTTTGTTGCTCCTCCTAAGCCGTGAAGATGAATTTAACGGACCATAATACCATTGACAAAATTGAATGACCGAATGGACATATTTATGGTATTTGGTACTGTTATTGTTAGGAATAAAACGGTATAACTTTATACTCGTTTACGAACTAGCCAATCAATTTAAGTGCAGCGAAAGACTTCTTAAAATTTGCTGCGATGTCTCAGTAAGGTTTGCCCGAGTTTCTTTACTTGAGTCGGTAAATGTTGGAGGAAATAAGATTAAAACTTAAGCTAAACTTTTGTGTGACATTCCAGTTTTTCGTACATGGAGGACGAAAGAAATATTTTGCTTCCACTCCGTTCTGGTTGGATCAGTAATCAGATTAGCAACAAAAAAAGAAAGATTGACTCAACCGACCATTCTCCCCCTGTCATACGCCGATGGATTGCTTGTAAACTGCGCATGTAACTTAAGGTCTAAAAGAAGTCGTAAATCTGTTTAAAAGATCAATTCTTGGGACTTAAAAGAAATGTAAACGTATAATAAACCTTGAAATGAGTTAAATTGAGAATAAGTATTGATTAAAAGTCTTTTCTACGAACGTTCTACGGAAAGTGACACCGTAAGGGTCTTTAGATACTAAATAGCACCAGGTAAGGCGCATTGGATTAGATTATTGGTTAGATTTTGAGTTTAATACATAAATCATTTCTTTGCCCTAAACGAAGATGAGACACCAAAATTTAACTCATCGAATCGCTGTAAAATCAATTTTAAGAATTTCGACTTCGATTTTTGTTAAAATCGGTTGCTAAAATCTCTTATGATTCGTTGTTTCCTTTCTTTCGTGGACTTCGTAATGATAATTGTTTCAGATGCTGTACAGACAGAAGATTAATTAAATCACATTGCAACGTGACAGCAACCGACACCGCAGCTGCTAAGTGTACGGGATGATGTTACTGTAGGAGGCTAAGCGTCAGAACCCGGTACCGGTTATGCCACATTCTCCCGTCATCACTTTCTCATCCCAATTTTCATTATGTGCAGACACATTTGGCGAAGATTTCGCGACGAGGCCCTGTTTCGCGTCTCACTTAATGCATCGCATTGTCTGGAGCAATTGGAGAAACCTACCCTATTCGAGACAGCTCGCTGAGACGCTCGCGAATCAAACGAGAGGTCGCATACCTCCGGAACGAGATCTGCGGAGAGAAACGAAAGTAAAGGTGTGCTTGGAAGAGCCGGAGGATGGTCCGGGGAAGGGAACGCAAGGGGTCACGCGCGGGAGTGACGTGCGCCCTCTATCGTCGCTACACGTCACGTCCGCGGCTTCGTGTCTCCACGAGGGGCGACGAAAGGAGGGGGCGGCCGACGGGGTCACCGGAGGCGGAGGAAGTGGGATGCAACGCGGGGGAGTGCATTGTGGGCAGGGGTGAGGGGCCTTTTGAGAGATTGCACAGTCCGTCTGCGGATCTCCAGGAATCGGAGGAGAGTGACCTTGCACATGATGGCGAGGGTCAAAGAGAGACACATATCTTATTGACGATCGTGCCGTCTGACTCGCATTCTAATCGAGATCCCCTCGTATTTCTGCGTATAAATCAAGAGAGGGCGCTCCGCGCCTGGGTACCTTGGCTAATCTTTTAATCCGCTCCACGGAGGGAAATTAACGGACGAACGGCGTGTGAATATCGAGGAGCAATTATGGTACAACAATGGAAAAGTTTGGGGATGAATTGGCATCTGAAATGGATGGAATCCAATCGAATAAATCTGCCCGAGCTTCTGCGCCGTGATGATATTTGACCTTCGATGATTGATTGTGTTGAAACTGCTTTGTTTATGAGATCCATTATTCAGTTGCTTTTCGATGAATTCCGATAGGAGAGTTTTGCGTATATTTAGCCACCGTCTATTTTTAAATCGTTACGTAAATTGCGATTGTTCTCGCGTTCCTTTGTCCACTTCTTTCCCTTGATCATTTTGAATTACAAGGAATGTGGCACGAGTAGTTTAGAGGTTAGAATACCTGCCCAGAGAGTGGGAGACCTGGGTTCGAGTCCCAGTCATGTCGCTTTTTTTCACGCCTGTTATTCCTTGAGATTCAGCCGCACGGCTCTTCCATGTCTAGTTATTCACATTTCCCTAATCCGTTTTAAATTAATTTTTGAAATTTTTATGTATTATAATATCTTTTATTACATTTTATTATTATATCACAATATATTATTATAATATTATTGTGAAAGTTTTATATATTATAATAATATTCTTCTGTACTCTGAAGTTTACCCATCGCATAATCATATACAATTACCGCAAAAACAATTCTGTATTACCATTTATGAAGTTGATTTTGTCTTCGAGAATTATATTATTCGCATTCGCCATTTTTAGGACCCTCTTATTATCCCTTGGTTGAATTTAACTTTCGACTGTGAGTAGTTTCAATTTCTTAGATACACACAGTTTAGATTTCAGCAGCTTAAATTTAAATTTTAACAGCTTTCCGGGTCTGTGAGCTAGAAAAACTCAAAATGTGATTCTTTATCAGCTAAATGGAACGGAGGCGTGATCTCTAGGAAAAACGGACTTAAAAAAAGTCTGATAGGACCAGGACTCGAACCTAGAATCTCCCACTTCCCGGGTGATGATTTATCCAATCAATCTATCGAGCGAGTTTTTTTCCATGTCCGTTGGAAGGGATAAGAACTCCTTGGAATTCTAGAGATGTAGTGACTTTCCTCCTCCTTTCACAAAGTAAACATAACTTTGGAGACTTAACATTTTTCCCTGGAAAGCCTTCATGTGTTTGAATGTCGGGAGGAATGTTTTGTGTTTGCCATATTTGGAGACGTCGTAAAAGAATTCAATTAAAAAATTAGACGTAAAAAGTACAGTTTATATACCAATTTGACAACTATCCTAGTTTTCGATTGTTCAATTTAAAATCTTATTAATTTGATATCGTTGTTCTTTAATAGTTCAGGTTTTATATTAAGTCTGCTGAATTATTTCAAGGCCCTAAAAGCTATTAATTTCAAGAAGTAATTGAAATTTCACTTCGTAGGAAATTAGGTTCCATCAATCAATTTATCATCTATAATAATAGGTTATCCCGAAACCGAAAATAATGAATATTATGAGCAAATTTAAGTGAATAATGTTGTTCCGGTATAAACACTGCTTAATACGGATGATAAATCTCGAGACGAAAAGCATTTTATGTGGAGTGACTGCTTAAACCTTCGAAAAGTCTCTAAAAGAGCGGACTTTCTTAAAGAAACGTCAGTATTATCTCAATATTTGGGAGATATTTAAAATGTGCGTAGACGGTTATTTAGTCCAAGAAGTGAATCAGGAAATGTGTTTTCTTGGAATAAACGATGCCATTCTTCTTTGGAGAAGTTATTCCTGCGGGAGGTCAATTAACCTAAAAATACGCACAAGATAATCAGGCACGAAATGCCTCTGAAATTAAAATTTCTTTTCAGAATTCTGCTTAACGAACAGATATCCAAACAATGGATTCGCCAAAAACATAGTTCGGTCGATACTGATCACAAGAATTAATGAAATTAGTCTCACGCAAATCCATAAATGGGAAATCGTTGAAGATGTCCGGCTTATCCATTTTCCTCCCTCCCATCGGCGCCTTTAATAAGAGCTAAACCTGTTTCATTCGCTAATCTAGTGTAAAAAAGCTTTGCAAAGCTAGGCGGCAGAAAAGCTTTAAGAGGTACGCCGTCGCATCGGCCATCCTCTTGTTGCCGGAAGCGGAAATAGGGGGCGGTGAGTGGGAAGGCGGAGGTGGGAGTGCGGGGGTGGGTTGCTTGGGCCTTTCTTGTATCGCAGAGAGGGGGACTTGATTCCTCTCCCTCTCTATTATGCTCTCTTTCTCTCTTACGCTATTTCCCTTCGTCACGCTAAGCTGATCAGCCGAAGGGCCTCGTGTCTCGGCCGAGCGTGTGGGAAAGCCGTGCCAATGCGAGAAGGAGCGGTCGGAGATTGTCTACGATCACACGATGAATACGTAAAGGCTCTCCAGCATGTGTATTTAGGCACGCACAGAAATCACGTCGTAACAAAATAGGTCTCTGTAAATTTTCCCATCGTAGGTAGCGGTCATTTCGCACCCACTAAACGTTGCGCACAGCGGTATTTCTTAATCTCTTTTCTAACGCGGGGTATCCAAGCAGCGACAGAAACGTGGCACACATTACGACACAGTTATCGTTACAATTTCGAGTTCGCATGTGTAGAAAATGCCAAGTGAAGAATGGAAAATTTGAACATAGAACATTTTTACAATTTTTGATTGGAAAATGATGTATTTCGCAAGTTTAACTCGTTAATTATGACAACACGAGCGAATAATATATTATTATTATATTCTACTAACTATTATATTACATTATTAGTAACTAATATATAGTGTTCGCGCACCGCTCTATTAGTTCGGATTCGAAACACAAGCGCGCGGTTGAACATCAGTTTGAGACGCTTTCACGCGCTGTATTATTCTCGAATTATCCGTAAAAGTCGAGAGTATTTTGAGCTATTTCATTGGTATTAATAATTTATGTATATTAGAATTGTTGCTTGATTGGAACGTATTATATCTAAGAAGAATTTTCGTTCGATTCCTTCTTTTCTTACTGAAGTATCAATTATATTACTGTAAATCATAGTGGAGCTCATCCTAATTTCTTTTAAAATCTATTTCAAATGTAAAAGGTTCTTTATCGAATGAATGAAATATTTTAAAACACAAAAAATATTAAGCACTGAAATGATTTCATATGTAACAGAATTCGAATAATTTAATCAGATGGATACACTCAGTACGAAATATTTTATTACCGATTAAGAGACCCTCTCTTCACATCTAAAAGGGAGTTTTTTTCAATCGAAACAATATGAGAGCTACATTTTAGGCGCAAGGAGAACAATTCTTCAAGATTTGATTCCAGTAACCTAATTGTTTCACCTCAAGTGAAACAAATAGGCTACTAGGAGTAAATGTAGGAGTAGCCCCTAATGTGGACGTAGTCCCTAATATAGAAGTTGCCCCTATTGTAGATGAAGTCCCTGATGTGGAAGTAGCCGTACTACTAGAGGAGCTTCTGTGTAAATAAGTACTAAGGTTTAACTCACAATGGAAGATATTAAATAAATCGTTCTGGTCTAGAAAGAGCGATATTTTGAAGGACTGTGACCGAGTTTTTTGTATGTTTTTACGTTATTCATAAACTTTGACAAAAGCGTGTTCATTTATATCACAAGATATATGGGAGAGCATTATTGTAGATATTGTAGACATTGCTTTATTTAGCTTTCGTTTAAATAATATAAGGGTCCATTCTGATGTGCTATGAAGTTACTGGCTGTGCTAGGCACAATTCAATGTAAATATCTTTAAGGCATGTGCATTATATCGAAATTTTGAGGACGTTTTCTCTCGGATTCGCATTTTGTGGTTGGCGAGGGTTTTTCCTCAGCTGTGTAAACTACGAATGCAAGTCTTCATCGGTTGGGTGAGCAGCAGTTCCCAGCCTTGAGAGGAGGAAGTGTTCTGTAGTCTGGGAAGATAACGAGGTCGTAGGAGTAATCATTGTACAGGCGCAGGTGTATTATAAATAATGAAGATGTTCTTCATCGGATATTTGCATTGTCTGACGGGTTCATTTCATGGGATGTTTGCATTGTCTGACGGTACTTGTTAGACTATTTTATCTGGACTATCTTTTTCTATCTTTCTAGTAGAATTACGGGTAGATAAAAATCACGTTTTTAAGAATATTAAATCACCTATTAAAAATAACATTTATGGAAAATCGGTGAGATAGATTCAGTGGGTTCTAAGAGTCTTTTACGGATTAAGAGAAGTTTAAAGAGAGGGGTCGGTTATGAGGACTGAGAAGATTTTCAGACTATTCTTAATGTAATTCTCTGTTTCCTGTCTTTTTTGCTGATCCTTTTCAACGTGTTCGCTGTGAAAAGCAATAAGTTTGAAGGAAATGCAAAGCACAAGGCAGCGAATGCGGACGGACGCCATTAATAGAACCACCTGCTTCTAAGAATTGGAATTAGTCTGTTTTACCCTTTTTTTGGGATAAATGTAGGTTTTTAGATTTCTTTAAATCGTTAGATATTTTTTTCAAATATTTCAGTATTACTGTTTTCTATAGATGCTCTTTCCTTTTTATTTTGGTTGATCTTTTTACGAAGGTAAAGGCCGTATAATTAGAAAAGAATTGCCTTTATTTCTCATTGCCAACAGTAATAAATCTGTACATTTTCACATTGGATGAAAATCGTTAGGTATCTGAATGATTTGTTTTCTCTTCCGTTTATTTCTTGGATAACAGCTTTAGGAAACTAGTGAAAACTCAGGTTAAGTTTATTAATTCAGGGATAACACGTTTCCGGATGATGCAGCAGTTGTCATGTATCTATTTCGCTACGCAAGGAGATCAGTTACCACGGGAACCATCATAGATATAGACGTTGGAATTAGTGGATCTAAAATGCATTTTATAGCGGTAGGCGGCAGTCATTGGTGGATATTGAGGAATGCGTAATCTCCTTGCCACTCGTTAGGATTCTAACACTTATGTCTATAACGCTTTGATGTCGAAATACTAAGAGAAGAAGTTGATGCTCTCTCTATTGCTCGCGTACGTCATCATTATTCTTCGTAAATCTCATTTTTTCGAAATGGTTTTCTCTCGTATCTTTGGCCGCGTGAGTGTAGCTATGAAGAGGGGAGCTCACTAGCGCGGCAATGCGGAGCAGGTGCGCAAGTCGCAAACTAAGGACCTCCTAAATTAAGTTAATTACCCATTTAAATGTGCCTCGGGGCGACACCGAAAAAGCGTCCTTCCGTGAGTTCATTCCGGTGGGTTTCTCTGCAGATAAACTATCTTAAATTGGAAACCATTTGATGGATTTATTACGATTGAGGTGATCGGATGTGAATCTGGATAAGGTTTATCTCTAGGTAGGATAGGCCAGTATTCCTCCGACTTTAGACGTGTTTTTTACAATCCTTTTCAATGTTCTGATTTATTGTAATCTACATCCCTATTTCATCATACTTTACAGTTCACAATTGTTACAGGATAGTGAGAAGTATGTTTTTATTATTATTGTCTCATTCTCACTTCAGTTGGTCTTGACCATGATCGAGACTAGTTTGAAAGCTACCGAAGTATAATACTTTTATGGATTTTGAAGTTTTTTATGCTATTACTGAGGTATGAAGAATACTAACTATGATAACACATAACTGACATTTGTTATTATCGTGTCATTGCGCTGTACTGCAAAGGAAAACAACTTAACTCCTCATTTTGCCTAGCAAGCGTTACTCCCTCTCAAGTGCTTTGGTTAGCTACTGGTGAAACGTTATTGGCCTTCGCGCTGAGTAGACAGTTACATGTTTACTACTATTGACAGTTTACATGTTTACTGGATCGGCTTAATCGGTTCACGGGTTTCTGAAGAGTAGCTAATGTTTTGTTTCATAGTTGAAAATAGCTTAGTAGTAATTTATTGGAAAATTGACCCTACTAATTAGCCTTTTCTCAAACGCAAGTTAAATGAAAATAGGAAATCGAATGTGATCGAATTGTAATTGTTAAGAAATACCTCTGTGCACTGTGTGAAGATAATACATATTTCGATAAACTCCACTAAAATGTTGATTATTTTCCAGCTATTCCTCCATTTTCAACTTATTGGCAAAATAACACTTACCGCTCTCTTAATTACTTTTATGCGTCTTAATCGCCAGGTCTGAATTTTTTTTTGCCGCTAGGAATTTTACGACGTAGACGAGATTGCATCTTTATCCTCCGAGCGGATGTATCTTAATGACGTCGGATATCAAAAGCTGGTGCTTATAATTTTACGTCGCCATAAAGGGGAAACGCTCATATCGTTTCGATGTGCATTTTTTTAAGGAATGGAAGCTTAACAGGGATAAATTATTGTTAAAACAGCGAACGAAGTCTGTTTGGCGGTAGTTACGGCAACCATTCAACGTTCAATTACTGGGATCTATTCGTGTTCGCCGTCTAAGCGGTAAAAAATATTTTCCGGCAGATGACGAATAGCTTAAAATCCGCCGCGATGGATTCTCGAGGAGACGGCGTTCGCGCGCAAAAAGTGAGGTCGAGCTTCCGCTGGGAGGTGCATAATTGCCGTGCGCGGATTCCCATCTGTTCTCGACAAAAGTGGTCTTGGGTTACTCGCGCAGAAACCTGTGTTGTCGCCAACGATTTGGAGGGTTGTAATGCTTGAGGTTGCAGATTCTTGCGGATTCATCCGGAGCACTCCCTAATTTTGAGAATAATTTTCAGTTTCTCCCACTTATCGAAGGTTTAATTTCTTTTCTTGCTTTTGTGAAACATTTTGAGCTTCTTATGGTTCATAAGATATCATCAGTTGATAACAGCAGAAAGACTATTTCAGGGGACTTAGCCACTGTACTTGGGGACGGCCATGAGGCAATCACTAGAGTATTGCGTCTCTTCGGGGAAATTCTTTTTCAGAATTGCGACTCTTCAGGAAACTCGAGTGTGTGATTCAAACTAGTTTTAGATTTTAGTCACCTTTTAACACTTACAAATCTCTTTTTAATCACATATTTATTTATTTATTTTACTCTTAAATGTAATTCCCATATTTATTTTCCCTTATTTACTCATTTTAACTAAGATTTTATCTGGACCAACCCTTAAGGGATTTTAAAGTGGAAGACCACTTCGAATTTTTAATAAACCTTGATTTTATGAAGTCATAATTAGTAAAAATTTGAATCAGCAATGGTGCAAAATGACCTTGGCTGTCGACGCACCTCTAATTTAATTCTACTACTTTCTGCTGTCGTAGATAAATTCAGTATTTTCTGTCTGTCGATAGGTAAGGGATAGAGATCAGCGTACCTTTCACACATTGGTTTCATTCATATTATTAGATGTTATAATATAAAGGCTAATGAGGAGTGAGTTATGATTAAAAAGGGAATTCATCTTAGCCAATCCTTATAAAATCCTATAAGAAGTATTATTTATATGATCATGGTGATGCAAAGATAAAAGGTGAAAGCCCGGCGGCATTTACAGAGGTTGACACGTAGTCTGCGCATCGACTTCACTGACCGAGGATTGAACCCGGGACCGCTTCCACCGAAGGCGAACGCGCTACCAACATGCCTATATCTAGGTCCTAGCTGGCTCCTCTTGAAGCATTTTTGCTTAGTGAGGAAAGCAAGGGTAAACTTAGGGATAGAAGACTTGATTACCGACCTAAGCATTTTGAATTCCCTCGTAGTATTAGAGAAGCTGATAGCAGTGTGAGAAGATTATCGGTGTTTATACACCCCCTGCCAAGCTCCATTAGCGGCTTGCGGGGTTTAAATGTAAATTTAAACTACCTCATTCTTCATCTAGTCTCGAAAGCCTCATTCATGGACGGATTTACCATTGAGCGCACTAGGCGCTAGCTGAGGGCCTCAGAGTAAATGGGGGCCAAAAAAGGTCCTGTTTTCATTTTTTAAGGCGAATAATTTCTTGGCGGGGTCTTAAAGTGGTCCTTGCGCGCAGGGTTTCTGTCTGCTAAAATCCGCCCCTGACATCACTTCCTCTCCAAGGCTTTTGGTGAACAGTTACAGAGAGGGTTGGAGGTACATCCACCCTTCCAGATTATGACTTTATGGATGGTGAATCATAGCGTCAATATTTAGAGCGTCTGTCTTGAGATGAAGGTTTTACATACTACTGAGGAGAATATAGCGGATTGAATTACTTTATTACTTGTTTGACAGTTGTGGTACCTTTCAATCAGTAAAGCAGCAAAATTAATGGGTTTGCTTTGCGTTTGGACATGTATTGGTCTCGTCCGTTGCGACAAATATTTCGTAGGTGATTTAAATGATTTAAGATCTTAACGCGTGCTGCTTACGAAAGCAAGGTCTAACGTCAAGCTGAATTCGAGTCGGTAGCAGCGACTTCTTTTGACGATTTTTACGGCACGAAAACATGCATTGTTTCGAAAGATCCATCATGTAGAAATACCTTGGAGATTGAGCGGCGTGAACTGGTTGCTTTGAGTCTCTTAGCTGCTTGTGATCGTTGTAGGAAACGTTCGCTCGAGTGTCCTTTCTTCTTTCACTAAAGAACATGCAAACGACGCTTTGAAACTCCGGAACTGTTTGGAATGACAAGAGAATAAATCAAGGCGAGAGAGAGTGGAGGAAAGATGTGGGAGAGAAGTGAGAGAGCGGTAAAAAAGGTGCGAGTTTAGCGGGAAGAAAAAATGTGTGACGATTTCCACGGCAAAAAATACAAACGTCGGTTGAGTGGCGTATCGAAGTTCCCTAGACTCAATGTCCTCGTCGTTCTTTGGGTCTCCCGCAGTCCCTTAAACCTTTCTCTCTTCCCTCTCCTTCCATTCTATGCATCCGTTCCAGCATTCTTCCTTTATTTCCGAATATTTGCTGTCCTTTTCATCCGTATCCTCTTGAAACTCCTTTTACTTCTTATGTTCTCAATCCATTGTAAGCCTTTTACTGTTCACTTTTATTTCGTTTCTCAAGTATTCCTTTTTCGTTTCTATTTCCTTCCACTTAACCTTCCTTTTCTTGTACACAATGACGAATTTTTCTTTCGGTTCGGATCTATTTGTTAGTTTTCGTGGTAAGTTCGTCTGAATTTGGTCCGGTTACCTTTTACTACGTACGCTTTGTAATAATAATAATTTATTTCGTTATAGTTACATTCAGTTGCACAGAAGTAAACTCTGTATTGAATTGATAACATTTCTAAAAACAAAAGTTATATATAATAAGTGTTAACAAGTTAAACAAAATGTAAGAAAAAATAAAATAAACACACTCATTGTCACTCTTTCCTTTGATTACAATCGGAGTGATAAAATGAGTTTTGGCGAATTACATTACACGAATTACATTTCATAAATTACATTACATAACATACATTACATAAATTACATTTCATAAATTACATTACATAAATTACATTTACTACATTAAATTACCTAAATTGTTTTGTATGAAATTACACATCTTCATATCCCGTCGTTGTTTACGTAGTAGATTAAACAGTAGAATTGAAATTAAGGTGCCTCGACTGCTGAGGACATTTTGCCATAGTAAATTATTAAATGAAATTTACAAAGGGGCTTGACACTCTAAAATATTACAAACATATTTATTGCGATTGTGTAGAACATATTTATTGCCATTGCGGAGTAAAATAAACATAGAATGTAACAAATTTAAGCGAATATAATGATTGGAATATATTTACATACAAACGAGTCTGTCATTAATCGGTGTGGACGAAAGCATCAAAATAACAGTTATTGCTTCTCAGGTACTTGCTCATTAGCTCTCTATGATCACTTAGTAACCCACCAAAATGAAATCTAACATTTAAAAGGGTAGCCTGACTGTTGGCATTGTATTTTGTCTTTAAGGTGAGAGAAAGGCATTAAACTTTGCAGGGACAGCACTGCGGATGGAAACTGAAGGACTAATTATGTCTTGCTAGCGAAACAGCCTGTTAATTGAGTGAAATTGAGTCGCCACAGTAGTTAAGCGATTAGAATGCCAGTGGGAGACCTGGGTTCGATTCGCAGAAATTTCGCAAATTTTCCCTTCTATTCGCTCCTTTTGTCTCATACACAAGATTGTGCAAGTAAAACCAGCTAAGATTGTGTAACATTACCGATAAAATAATCTAAGTTTCTAGTCAGTCTAGTTCGTGCAGATTTAACGATTCTATGGGGAGTCACTGCAGATACATGGAGAAGATAAGCAGTTCAATGGTTGATTGACGTTATAGAGCTTGCGCTAGGGAAGCTACGAATGAAGTGTCGAGAGTTTCTATCGGATCAGGAGTAAAGGGGAAAACGGTACAAGGCTAAAATGGTAAAGGCCTATCTGGATCTTGGGAGTTGCAGAGAGATTTATTGATATCGAGGCTTAATGACGCCAAACCAATCGAAATCACGAGAATTTAATCTTGATGTAATCGCATGTTTTGTCCCTCAGAAAATATGATATACCTTTCTTATAGAAAATGAAACAGACATAACCCAGAGGAGTGATATTTTCAAGCGTTACACAGTTAAAGTCAACATCTTAGAGGTGTAAAATAAAATAAAAAATCAGTGATTGACTATGAATAGTGTTAAGGCTTGTCTCTGCCCCTGCATTTTTCCTTGCGCCCTTTTCCCATAGCAATAACAACCAACTTTAATGTCTTATAATCTCAAGTTGTGGTGCGACAAACGAAAATAGGCTAATTTATAATTGAAATATTTCTCTCAATCAACGTGTTGATCCTTCCCGCTACTGCGGAAAAGTCAAATACCGTAAATAATAATCATAAAAATGAATGAGTTTTTTTTTTACGGTCATTATAATCAACTAAATTTTTAATGTCATGGATACCCTCTCGAGACAGATGGTTCAGAGTATAATAATTATTTAAATAAAGTAACATTGATTATCCATTGCAGGAGTTTTCTAGGAAAAAGGATGAAGTAGTGTAAATACCAGCTTTGAATGGATAACTTTCCTTTGCCTATTAATGGGTAAAAGAGGGAAAAAATTTGATGCTAAACTCTGATAATATATGAAGTACGTGTTTCGTTTTCCGCAGCCATCAATCGGTACCTTCTTGTAAAATAAACTTCTTTCACCTGCGAATTCTAAGCAACACCTGAAAACGATTTTCTTTGCTGGACATCCCTTTCGGTCATTCTCGCATGACTTCTCCTTTCAATCTCAGCGGTTTCCCCAAGAACAGCTTATATACGTATGGAAACGGATGGCGTTAAGGCGCAATTTCTCGATTTTCGACATCTCTCTCTCTTCCTAACGGGAATGCCAAGGGGCGTGTCCATTCAGCCGTTGTATTGGCTGTCTGTCGACGTGCGAAAGAGCAGCACTTCTGCTTCGACCTTTTCTCCTCACTCCCCCGTCAGTTGTCGGTCATTCCCAAATTCGTTCCTGGATACTCCTCCGTTCTTTTTCTTCTCTATTGCAACACGTGGCTTATATTTTAAATTCCTGTCTCAAATTGTAAGATTATGGAGTCATAGTTTATGAATGGTCAGATGCAGTGGTAAATCCATTTGTTTTCCTATTGATTCCTATTATCGCCAAATTAACTCGCCAAACGTAAAATCACTTAGGATTAAGGAAAGGTAAATTATTAATCACGAAAGAGCCGTGCGGCTGAAACCCACGGAATAACAGCTATGAAAAATAGCGATATGACTGGGACTCGAATCCATGCTCGGAAAGTGGGAGACCTGAGTTCGAGTCCCAGTCATGTCGCTTCTTCACATCTGTCATTCAGTAAAATAATTTTGCCTTTTCAGGTTTAGACCTAAGTTAAATTTGCATAGAGTTGAAAAAAAGTCAAACAAATGCTTGCACGAAAGAGAGGGATTTCCATGATGAATTATTATGTCTTAGGAAGTGCGTCGTTTTCATTCCAGAATGAAAGTTCAAAACTCTAAATAATCTTTGCTAAAATTAAGTAAGGTTGAACTGTGGGGGTACATAGGGATAATCTGCATGCATTGGTATTTTGCTTTATATTCCTCCCATGAACTGGAACTATACGATATTATTCTACCTCCTTAATACGACGGTGAATTTTCATTCTCAAGTTTTACAAAAAATCGGAAACGGGCATGTGAGAATTTAATCATATCATATAATTTCGATTTTGAGAATGGAATTATCGTTTCTTAAGTGCTATTTGAAGAAATTTTCCTTCTCAAGGTCTTAAACGAATCGTACCTATTTCATTTACCCTATAAAATAAGATTAAGCTATTTTTTTCATCAGAAATATTCGTATAATATCACATCAATATTCCTCTATATTTTTTGTAAGGAATCATCTTACGTTTATTGTGAGTGAAGATTGTTGTAAAAATCGCTCAGGTGAGCTGATTGACTTTTATGAATTAAGTTGAGTCGATGGTATTTATGTATATTCGATTATATTTACATTATAGTCGATGGTATATTTTCGTCGACATTTATTTAAATAAAATTGTGCACTGAAAGATTCTTGTGTGTTATTACAAGACAAAGTTTCTAATTGTTAATTTTCTATTTCCTTGTAGGTATGTAGCTGACATCCCTATCCGCGTTCTCGACTTTGTCGACACCTGGCAAAGGTATGTTTAAGAACTAAACTAGCGTGTAACATCTGAATGTTCGTGATATAGACGCGTGTTACACCATTGCATGAAATCCGTTTATGGATGGAAATAATTAGTGCTTATAAGGTTCGCTCTTTGATTAAAGACTGCTTTGCTTCATCGCCTGTACGGCAGTTTGTCACCAATCTACATCGAGATGTGGAAGATTGCTTTCATGCCAAGGGTGCATCTCTAACTTCGATGTACTTCTTGCTCTCACAACCTATGTGGCCTCCTTTTAATCCCTTCTGATTTACGTATCTCTCGTAATTTCCCTCTCGCCGTTGTACAGGGAATTTAATGAACCAGCTTAGCTCTTAAGACTCCGTGAAACCTGTCGGGTATTCTAACAAACCCTACCAGTCCCTTCTTCAGAGAAATCTCATTTACTTCTCCCCTCTCAATCCTTTCTCCTTCCACTTTAATTGATTACTCAAGAGGCTTTACCTTGTCGCACTAATCATTTTCTCCGACTCCACTTACGCCTCCCTCTTCTCCGCTTGAGCCGCCACCGTCGCCTTTTGCGACGAGGACACAAGGGCTCTTGGGGAAATCGCGTCCGTGACTCACCAACCTAAGAATTGGCCACGTTTCATTCACATTTAATTTCGTTTCTATCGACGTCCATTTTCTTAGGAAATTTATTTTCCTCAGCTATATTCTAAATCGAGGTATTAAGGATTTTGTAGGATTACCTAACATTTATCGTCAAATTACTGTTTCAGGGGTCGTCAACCTTTCTTGAGACGCCCTTCATCAACTACAGTGTGCAATACTTTTTAAAATCAATTTTAGAAGAATTGTCATCATATATCATTACTAATAGTCATATTCATATCAGCAAATAATTAACTGCGGGATTATTTGATTTGCTTCAGTTTTTTTTTGAAAAGATCTTTAGTAAAATTCACGTTCAAAATAATTGCAAAACGTAGTACTTCGTATNAAACATCCTTAGGGGGAACGGGATTGTATCTCAATAGCTGGATGAGTATACTTGCGAGATAAGTCTTTCGAGAGCGAGTTATCGTAATTACTAGATATATGGTGTTCCACAATATTAGGCCAGAAGACATGGAGTTAAAAATTCACGATCATTTTTCATTCTTCTTTTTTTTTTTTAATAATCAGTGGTACTCATACCATCGGCGGAGATTCTTTGATCAGCCTTACCCATATTAATAATTATATTAAAGCAACCTACGCAAAGGTTGAGTTGATTTTATGGTGTAGTTGAACTTTTATGAAACGTTTGGACTTTGATCTTAATAACTCTTGCAAAAAATTTGAGGAAAACTTCGCTTTTTCGCACCTTTAAAAATTTTCGCCATTAGCTACGAGAAGCAACTGACGATATGCCAGAATATCTGTTATTCTGACACTCATGCTCTTAGGAATGCGTAATTATGGGGATAGAATCGTACAAAAGTAAATAAATTTATGAAGTAAATTATTTTTAAATCGAAATAGTGTGGAATAAATACTTCAAGTGAACGATGTGAGTGAGCGGCGATAAATTCACCATTTAACATGAAAAATGAGGAACTGAAAAGGATGAGATTATTAACGAAATTTGGATTTACTCAGGTGTTAATGAAGGGATATCAGTAGCTGTAAAGAAGGACTGCTGTTGGATGTTAAAACCACCCTTTTATATTTGCTCACATTGCTTTTTCATATTGGTCTCTTCTATTTTCCCCGTTTCTCCCTCAATGGGACTTGTTCAGGGTGAACTTTCCGTTCTTGGATCATGTCGGACGCCATTGCGTCAGTAAATTTTGGCCCCCACCTGGAATCGAACCTGGGACCGCTTTCGCTGAAAGCGAGGGCGCTGTCCACTTGGCTACCCGGAGGTTTGTTAATGAAAATGCTTATAATAAGTCTTCCTCTACCGTGCGATCAGACCGTGATGGACCGAATATAGATTCTTCCCTTGAGTTATGCTTCACGCAATTCAGCCACGCAATGCGCTTTGCATTCAACGCTCTCTCAGTTTCCCTCAGACGCATAATAGCATAAGGTAAATGGACAATAAGATGTGGAATGCGAGGGGTGGGTATCGAGTTAAATAATACAGTTCATTTAATTGAAATTCCAATTAACAGAAGCTTTAATTAAAAGTTACGAGAGCGAGATGATGGCCCTTTTCGATCAGTTCATCGTGAAGCTTAATTTTTTGATCAGCCTCTTAGATTTTTATTTTCTGAAATTCGGCAACATTTTTTAAATAACTCCTCGTATGTAAATATTAAAAGAGGACTCGTCGTATGTATGAAAAGAGGATTTATTTCTGTTCATCGTATCAGGTTTAGGCTATAATTCGCTGTTAAATGCTTATTTACAGTGATTTATATCGCATGATTGCGTTTTCATGTAAAATTCAACATCTAAGCCATTACATATACTTGAATGGAATTTTTCAATTCATCAAAAGAATTTCGGTTTCCTCTAAAAATAAACACGATGGATAATTTGAGATAACCCAGGGACGGATTTATAATAAGGCGCAATAGGCACTAGCTGAGGGCTCCTCCATATCGGGGTCTAAATGAGACTGTGGTAATGAACTCTCAGAAACTCACTACAGATTGTACAAATTGTTTATCTACATACGTGTATGTACCCTGCAAGCTGCCTTTCGGCTTTGGCAGGGGTATTATTTTTCGTTTTAAGAAAGAATTTAATATTTGGCTAGTAAGTCTACATAATATATTTATCCTTCAGTTATATTAAAGTGGTCATGTTACTGTATAATTTCTATCCATTATTCTTTGTAATTAATAGAAATACTGAGCATTGTAATTCAAAATTTGTTTATTTGTTCATGCCGTAGCGAAGAGACTGAGTTTTCTGTGGTTTCGCCCCTGAACTAACCAAAGTAATAGATTACGTAAGATCGTATAATTAGGCGACTTCAGAATCTTAGAAAGTGGGACAGAATTTTATATGACATAGCGAGCCATCATTTTCATGTAGACACTTTTAATATAGGGCATTTAAATTATTTTTAGATAGCCCAAATATAATTTTAATGAATTATAGTTTTTAGGAACGAGGTTTTTTAGTATCATCATAATTAAATGTGAAAAATTTTAATTCCATAGCATGTACATCTGTCGGTATTGTAATCGACACAGCTAAATCGCAACTTCCAATTCGGAAGAAGTTAATTAAAACTGTAACCTAAACTTAAGTCTTGGATGTTTACCATATTGTTTACTCAAATCAAGCGAATTAAAATTTAGGCGATACGACCGAGTTATTTTTAACCTCCCGCTTTGAATTCGGCGTAGGATGCGTACCCGGTGCGATCGCGCGGATCCCAGTCATGGTCAACCCTTTCGAATCATCCCTCAGACCCCTTCTCCTTCCATTCATCCCCTCAGTCTATTTTCCATCCACCACCAATGGCCACGGAGATTGAGCTTTCGAGGAAGAAAAGACGGAGTTAATGAGAAAAAGTCATCTGAATATTGAAAATGGAAATGGGCGAAGGATTGCCGAGAGAGAATCTATCGGTGAGGGTTGGGCAAACTGTCGCCGCTTTAATTTCAATTTAGCCCAAGCAGAAGTGGAAGAGATTGGTATCGGATTGATCCAAAATGCCAATCAATAGACGGACAGTTAATCTCGCGGGAAACAATTGAAATCCATCCAGTGGCAGATGTATACGTGAGGCCGAGGAGGCGGAAGATTTTGGATGCTGAGTGAGGAAGAGAAAGAGACAGGAAGAGGGGTATCGGACGGATCGAGAGGAAGCAGAAGGCAGGGTCGGATTGGTCGGAAGAAAGGGAGGCGTCGGGAGGGGAAAACATCCTTAGGGGGAACGGGATTGTATCTCAATAGCTGGATGAGTATACTTGCGAGATAAGTCTTTCGAGAGCGAGTTATCGTAATTACTAGAACTAATTAGGTACTCTCATTTTTTGGCATTCTTATTCTATGGGGCAGTGTAAAACTTGGAGAGCTTCTTGGATTTGACCCAGCTAAAGTAGAAGTTTAAAGTAAGTCGTACCGATTTCATATTTTACGTGATTTTATTAATGATAACTGCTTAAATTCTTAACTTTCTTAGAATTTTATCAGTAGGTTTCGAAATATTTTTGAAAAAATATACTTTCGATTCAGTTTTACATTGTATAAACAATGGGTACATGCAAAATAATATGTCATTATTCAGTTCATAAAAGTACGATCGAAATTACGAAAATAAAATGAAATACTATCCGGAAAATTTTGGGGGCTACATTTCCTTATAGATAAAGTATGGAAAGAAGACTTATGATAAAGTTGTTTTTTACCGTAAATAGATTTTTGAATTTATTTAAAAATATAATTATGACAACTATAACTGTCATAAAAATAGGAATTTTTATCTTATTATTTNTTTAAGATTTAATAAAATAATAGAATAATCAGGAATGACTACGTGGGTTCTAACACTGGAAATAAACTTCAACAACCATTCCGGCCTCTTTTGCCAAAAATAGAACTCCATCAGGGATCGATATTCCAATAATTACTATGAAAATTATAAAAAAATTAGTAATTATTATCTTATTAACCCATAAATTAAAATTAAACGTATAATTTACTTTTGAAATCATTTAGGAATTACTACATGAGTGCGAACACTAGGAATTAACTCCAAGAAACATTTCGGCTTTTTCTATTGACAGGAAGAAAACTCCATCAAGGATCGATATCGGGACACTTTTTCGTTCGATATAATTGAAACTTTCTCTTGATGAATCCGGATTCTTCACAGAAATATTTTCGCTGGAACTCGCGCAGCAAATCCAAACAAAAAGTATAGCGGAACAAAATTAATACCTCCCAGCGTTTCGGGAAGTCACGCGTGACGGATTCATTTACCGAGACTCAGTCGGAGGGCATTACCGAGATTAAAACGCGGCAATTAGCGCCGTCAGATGTTTGAAAAATGAAGTAATACAGTTAGCTTGACGTGATGTACCGATTTAGCCTCTCGAAATCATTTAAAAAATCTCCGGCGACCTTGGGCGCTGAAACCTCCATTGTCGGCGCCAGTAAAGTCGGTACGCAAGTCGTCATGTCGATAGCCCCATAAGAGGGGTATTAACCCGGGAATCGAACCCGGATATCCTCATCCCAGGTAGCAGCCATCTTCTTTCAGCGGCCCTCCTCTTCTCTGGAAGGGGGCACAAGGTCAGGCAACACGTGCGTCCTTCTAGAGGGATAACTAATTAACTCCCTGCTAAGGGGCAGGGCTGACTAATGGTGAAAAAAGCGGAGGCAGGGCGGAAAGGGTTGGAGTGGGTGGGGGAGGCACGAGCAGGTAGGCTGCCGAGGGTGGGAGGGAAATATGAGACCTAGGAAGAGCAGAAAGCGAGAGTCGTGCTTGGACGCCAAACATCGCGTACTCTTCCAATACTGCCTCTCTCGCTTTCTCTTCCTTCCTTTCCACTTCCTCCGACAGTTTTTATACGATCCCCTCTCTGACGCGTCATCCACTCTTCTTCCTCACGGAGTGATTTTTTTAATTAGTGCCCTGGCGTTTCAAACATTTTCTTTATTCCCTCGGTTCGAATTTTTAATATTTAGGGTGCGGCGTGTCGCACGATGAAATGTCTCGGCATAAAAATGAAACTATTACTTTTGTGAATGTCTCAAAGGTAAAATAAACGTGAAGTTTTTTGAACCGATCGCAATCACCGCTGTTTTTTTAGGGAATGTAAATGACGGACTACACGCATGGTTCCTTCTAAGCTGCGCGCCTGGGCGGATCTTAAAAAAGTGCCGCCAAACTAATTTGTGGAGCGCCCACTAACAGTTGAAAAATTCGGAAGCCTTTCGCTGTAGTTTTCACAAGAGAATTGATGATTTTGCAAAGTACGAATTGTTAGTAGGATTACATGGTTCATTTCGTCGCTCAAAATGAGTGCAAGTTAAAACTCTTCTTTGGCAATATAGGCGCTGATCCATAAATTAACAATTTTCTTAACGCTCAATGATTGAAAGAGACAATAAAATGAGGGAGCCATGTCTACCAGGTCTAAGGATTTCTAAAATAAATACGGAAATGATTTTCTCGTGACGGATGAAATTCTGCACAAGATTAAACTTGATGAGAATTAACATCCTATTCTGTAAAATCAACAGTTCGCGAAGAAAAATGGAAAAACCGTTTATTAAAAGTCTAAGGTATAGTATCACTATAGACTATTACATAAACGTAGTTCAGTATCAGCATGTAGGTAAAAGAAACGTGGGGAGGCAGAAGACTCGTGGGCAGGGCCTTTGGAAACAGTGTCAGAAGAGTAGAACGAAAAAAATCGTTTTCTAATCGATTAGCAACCCGACTTTTTTCGAATACATTACGAAATAGTGCATTTTGAGGTAGTTTTTGCAACATTTACTTTGAACAGTCAAACCTTAGGGTAACTTTTTATCATCTTTGTGTAAATTATTACTTTTTTGTCGGATTATTCACGATGAAAAATTTGTCTGAGAAATTTAGTTCGTGAAAGCATTTTGCAATGAATAATATATTATAAATATAACTAAAATATGGGCCTTGTTTTGCTTTGAAGCTTCGAAATGTTTTTCGAGCGGTCATAGTGACATCTTTGCACTACTTTTTTGACTATTAGGGCCAATATTGTATAATAAAGGATTATAATGCACTCGGTAAGCGTTCATCAAAATAAAGAAATGGGTTCCACAGTCCACAGAAAATGACCAGGGATATACATTCCTGGGAACATTTATTAACGTGACTCATTGCGCAATAATTACATTTTAAAACTTGGAAAACGGCGAACAAACAATGAATGTGGCGCATAAAAGAATAGAGGTCGACCGAAAAGAGTTTTACCAATTAATTGCTTGTTCTCTTGACCGCCTTTCTTGTCCTCATTTAACGCTACGATTATTCTTTCGCCGCGGTTCTCACTTCTTCATTATAATCTTTCAAATGTTTTTAAAGCATGGCCTTCATTTGATCGAGAGTACTTTTACTGCGGAGGCAATTATCTTCCATTCATTCTCTCCTTTTGTTTCGAAATTTCGGATATCGCTCTAAAATTAAGGGCGATCTCTCTTGCTCCGTGGGAAATAGTCGACGGCACTTAATGCGAGATACATTTTATATAGCTCTAATTATTCTGCGCGAGCGAGCTCTAAATTAAATCTCCGATGTTTATGCAGTGTTAAATTCGAGATTTCAAGCAGTTGCCGCGAATCATTCTGGGTCGAGTAGAGCAAGTGAAACCAGTCTTCCTATTGCTGGTGAGAAAAATAGGTTAATATATTCGGTTAGTATGGAAAAGAGATTGCGGCTGGTGGATTAATCGAGAAGTGGCTTTAATTAAAGTTCTTACACTCCATAATCCATCGTGAAAAACATTTCAAAACTGAAATTTATTATTGTGCGAAAGATATCTGAATTAGAACAAGAATAATTTAGATGTAGACGACTAAGAAAATTCATGCACTATTAGCTGTTATATTACGAAGAAAATAGGAAATTGTAATATTAGTTAGGAGGTAGTTAATTTAGTAACATACCTTTATTTAATAGGAATAAATATTTTTTCACGGTATTTTCTTTTTTCGACTTACAATTTTTCTCGATTTTAGGAAACCAGCACCGTTAAATTTGATATGGCAAATAAATAAGGAGTCATGGTGAATAAGGACTTAAGCTGTAGAAATTATGATAGTTGGGTGAAAAGGTCTACAGTTTTGGTTAAAACATCGAAGAAAGCATTAGTAAGGATGTGAAGTTTGATTGTAAGTTATAGTACAGTCTAATTTACTTAAGATAATTGGAACGCAAGCTAGTCATCCAATGGAAGTAATCCTAAAAAGCCACGTTACGGCCCCAATATTCCAGGCGAGTATTTAATTCAGTGTGTGGTATGAAAGGCTTACCGCACTTCCCGTTCTCCCAAAAAAATCCGTTTTCGAACATTTTTTTCGTCTTCATCGTTAATATTGTACTTCATTTCAGAGCCTTTAAAACTAAATCCAAAATTTCCAACTCGGGGTAAATTAGCATGGTATTGTATTTCAATAGCTTGTATTCTTCTAGGAAGGTGGTATTATGTTGACCCCCACGCTGAAAATAAATCATGGAAACTGTGGAATTACCTTATGGAATTTAGGCTGAATCGATCTCCTCTAGTGATATCTTCGTAACGGTTATATTTATTGAAGTCTCAAAAGAAGTAGGACTAACGCTGTCGCAAATTCCTCTCTTATTAAGATAGTGATACCATCTACAAAATGGCCCAGATACTTTCAAGTGATGCTTAATTTGAAGTAACAAAAAATAGCGAAAATCACATGAAAAACTTATGCCGTTTCACTTATGGTCAAATGTTCCATTTTCCACTTCTCAGGAATTATTCAGCAAACATTTGATGAATTAAAATTTGTTCTGCGTAGCCTCGGCAGTAACATCTATAAGGCAACTGCTTTCCACTCAGAATGCCAGGGATTTGTTCCCGTCCACAGCAGTATTGACAATTTCTCACGGGGACACCAGGCTACAGCTCAGTTTTCAGAAATGAGTACCAGATGATACAACCAGAGTAATAATAGAATCGTAGAGCTGGCCAATTTAAATTCACTTTGACTGTTAGGCCTATCAGTAGCCTTAACCTGATTGTCTTCCTAAGCTGCGTGCAATCATTATTTAATTTAAAAATAATTTATTTATCTGTTTTACTTACAAGTACAATTTCTCGAAAAAGTCGGACCTAACAGCGAATAAAAGAATTCGCCCATCAAAAGAGGGGCGCATAAAAAACAGCCTCTTCGCTTTTTATTTTCCCCGTACGCTTTGTGCCGAAGGAGAGCAATCAGAGGGCGGGGAAGGGAAACATTCCCTCCGCATCGCCTCGTCAAAACAGGTCTCATCTCCGAAAACGCATTCCTCTCTTCGGATCTCTCCTTCGAAGAAAAGCGGAGGCGGGCAATCGCATCGCAGGTGGGCGATGAAGGCGTCAGGGTTCTATTCATCCGCCTCCCACCCAATTTCCCGTATCTCCCGCGCACTTTATTCTCTTTGCCTCCCTTTCCATAATTTAACCAAATCTGGCCGCCCACATGCGAGACCTATTACCGCGCGGCTTTCATAGCGATCCGAGAGACCTCGGAGGCTTTCAGGCGGTGCGGGGGGTATGCCAATCCTCAAAAATTATACGCCGGTTCCTACTTGAATTAATCAGGCCACGTTTAGTCCTGACTGACGTAACGTTTGTGACGCTCTGGCGAAAGGTTTCGATGAAAAATGATCTCGTTGACGTTTAATCTCAGGTCATTTCTGTGCGAGTTTCCCATGCCGAAGACAATTTGGAGACCGCGGATTCAATGAGTTATTTCACAGCTCTGGTAAGGTGTTTTGACAGTATAAGATATGAGAAGTGTCCGGATTTTTAACGAATCGGAGAAAGGATGTCGTTGAATTTAATTGCGTGTAACTACAGGTGATTACTCAGTTCATTAGCATTCCAAAGTATGCTCCTTGAAATGTAAATAAATTCAGAATTTTTTTCTCCGAAAAAGTTGTCTTGTCGCGGACGTCAAAACTGGTAGCTCGGTCTTTTATTTAAATTGCTGAGACATTTTTCGAGCTTCACGAATCTTAGATATCACTATTATAAAATCCCCATTTAAAAGCTTTTGAGTGTTAGAACATTGAATGTGAGCTCATCGCCAGAGGAGGCGTTCAGAACAAAGGTTTCTTTTGTAATAGAAATTGTTAAAAGTGCTTCCACCAGGAATGGAACCCAGGACTGCTTCCACCAAAGGCGAGCGCGAAGCCCACTAGGCTATCTGAGAACCCTCTTTTACAATAATTACGACGCGAGGGCAAATGACTAAATAAATAACGTCTTTATTTTGAGCGAAATTGAGACTTTATAGAGTCTTCTCATCTATTTAACGCATCTTCAATATTAAAAAAGTTAATAAATCAATAATAAAAGTTAAGTCGACAAAATTGGAAAGGTTTAGCAGTGGATTTGAAAACCTACGTGAAGCTTAGGAAAAAATATCCTCAGCAGGAAAATACCCACGAAGAAGGGGGGTTGTGAAATACCTGCATAGACCTACTGAGGGTAATGACTATGAGATTTAAAAACAGATACCTGGAAAAAGAAATATAGTACAATACAAATTAAGGATTTCTTTGTGCAATAATGGACCTCGAATGCTGCAAATGAATCGAAGGCTTACTAATGTCATATACATAGTATCATACTCATAGAACGTACTCAAAGCGTTCATTCGTATTCATATGTTTCAGTAAAATCATATCAGTGCATCCTTGCAAGCAAGGCTTAACAGCAAGCTAACAAGCATAAGCTTTAGTGTTGTCATCAGATCTCTTTCATTCCGTTAGGGAAACATTTTCCGAGTGATTCCCTCTAATTTTCCTCGTATTTCATCCCAAAGTGTTTATCTAGGGTACTTGAGCGATTTATGCTCGTACCTTGAAAGGGGTAGTTAACGTCGTCGTACATCAACGAATAAATGGATACTTTTTGATGCATGAATGGCTGCGCGTTCCTTGAAAACTTTCAAGCTTTTCTGTGACCAATCGAGGGCTCTATGCTAGCATAATTATGTACTTCAGTCGGAAACCACTCCTCGCCGAACGTCTTGCGCACCATTAGTGAACCACGAAGTAGTGATCTCGAAAGCTTTGGAATCAAGAGTCGAATTCTATTTTCAGAGGAACGAAGCCAGGAATATTCGAATAAACCCTTTTCTTTAATAAGCTATAAATACTGGAAATTTGTTGTTTAACCTAAGTTTGCTTCTTCTATGTATCAGAACAGCGTTCTGATTAGAGATCAACTGGGAATGAATTTTTCTGAATGTGTGTCAGTTCAGGAAAGCACATTCTTTTTGCCAATATTTCACTTCACTTTTCACTTATCTCTCATCGTTCATGATATGAAGCTACTCCTGGTTCATTGCCTTTGAAGTCAAATCAAATGCTTTGTTCAAAGTTGAAATGGAATCTAAGTATATGCGATAAAATATGTTGACTTGTATACAAATGAGTTTGCCTTTGACGAACCGTTCATATTTAGTTGTTATTAGTGTCCTGGATAAAATGATTTTTTCGGAATGTTGAAATTTGATCGCAAGTTAGTACTACGGTATAAATATTATCGCTATGGTGAAAAATAAATATATTTTATTTTATGCGTCATGAATTTTAAATTAGTCACACTTCTGTTATGCAATAACATCTCCTGCAGTGAAATCCATTGTTTTATTTTATCCCCGAATTTTTTTAGGGCAAAAACTCACTTTATTTTCTTACAGACAGTACTTACGAAATCTCAGTAAAGTACTACACATTGTTCTTGTTTTTCGCGTCAAGAAATAAGTTTTATTTGTTGAGTAATTCTGCATAATATGTTTATAGAATATATTGCATTATTTATATGACAATGTATTGTGAAGTCTATCCATCATTCTTTGTCATAAAGAGAAAAACTATGTATTGTAATTCTAAACTAGTGTCTTTATTCTTGCCAAAGTGAAGTGGCTGAGATGTCTATGGAATGTACCTATATTTGATGAAAAAAAACGAATTTGAACTCATAATTAATACTCCTAGGGGTCCCAATCTGCCTCTAATAGCTTAAAATCCGCCCCCGCTTGCATTTTTCTACGCAAAGAGGAACAAATTTCTCCGGTATCACTTCTTTTTTCCCCATTGAAAGCCGCATCCATCACATTTTCGTGTTGCCAGCCTTTCTTTCAAAACCTTTTGCGAAATACCCTCAAACCTATCCCCTCAAATGGGACGCAATTGCTATATTTAAAATCTCGGCAAGCAATCCCTCTTAATGACTTAATTTAAGCCACGAATAAAGGGCGTGTAGGACTAAGCACTTTTCGGCTCTTTGCACCATCCATCGCTCTCTTGACCCACAAATCCGCGGACCTTTATTCGCGTCGACCTCAACTCCTCTCTTGACCTCACTCCCCCCTCCTTTCACTCTCTCTTTCTCTCCTCTCACTCGTTCCTCTTCTTCCTTTATCCTTCTCCGAAAAGCTGAGCTCGCGTTTTGGCTGAGTCATTTTCTGCCAATTTGCCCATCGGGTAAGGTTTACCTTACGCCCGCCCACGCATACCATTCTCCCTCTTCATCGCTCTCATTTTTTCCTCTCTCTACCTCCCACCCGCCTCGCAGGGTTAAACGTAAGATGGAACTGTGTAGTCTCAATTTCGCCCGAGTGATAAAGTCGCTTGTGTATCTACTTCTACCCCATCTCACCCCTCCAGTCAGCATCTCTCCGCTTCATAGCGAGGTTAAGTACACTCCTTCAACCTCTGCCTCCGCCTCTCTTTTTGCCTCAATGCGAGGTAATGGAAGTTCGGAGCGCGTGGGCAAACTTTGTTCCTCCTCCACTAGCCTCTTTCACTCTCGCCGAGCTGATTTCGCTTAGGCGCGGTGATAAATTGCTTCGCCAATGCATCAAAACATTGCTATAGTCTATGACAGTCGTGCTGAAATATTGCGTTCCTCCGCTTGATTTAATAATATTCTGTTGCGGGGTATTATACTTAGGCGTCTCGGTGAGTGGATGGATAAGATTTATCCGTGCCTCACGCCAATCTGGTAAACTATTTAGATGGAAATTTAGTTTGCTATATCAGGTGTATTGTTCTCCGGCGTTGGAGTGATTCAGGGTGAATTATAACATTCCTGAACTTGTCTCGTCGATTTCAATTCTAGAATTTAATAGGAGGAATGTTTGTTTGTGCATTTTAATTGAAGAATCTCCATTTTAATCTTAGACCATAGCATAGGAAAATAGGTCATGAGTATCATAGGAAATTGAAATGAATTCTTTCGTAAGGTAATGTATAGTTTTGTTTACGAGAAACTCTGCATTTTAAACAGGTGACGATAAACAGGCGTTAATGCACTGTCATTTCCTGCAAATATGTAATACATTACCATGCACACAGCTATTTATTCAATGTAATTTTTCAGCATTTTGTAAAAACTCCAGAGAAAGTAATTTTTGACGAGATGTACAAATGACATCATTCTCTCACTTTTTACTCTCTTTTTGATACTTTAAACCTTAAAGACTCGAGCTTCAGAGAGAGTCATTTACGCTCCCAATTTCGACTTCGTATTTCCCAAAGTTTTTCTTTGTTTTGAACTCTGGATGTAGTTCACGAGAGACATTTCTTTTATATTCGAAAGGGCCTCAAGTCTCAGAGTGCTACTTAAGCCCATAATGACGTGTGCGTGTATGTTAAAGCCCATCTCTTAGTTTAAATATCTGGAAGTAGTTTAAAGAGTGGATTTGTTTTACATTGTTTTTTGTTCATAAGAGCTTCAAGTCTCGCAGATTTACTTACATTAGTAGTAACAACTTAAGATCTAGCTAACTTTAATATTTAAAGAGCTTTCTCGATGCAGTTCACGGGAGAAATTCGTCGAGAAGACAAGGAGACCTAAGATACTTCTCGGTGTCTCCGTCATTTTTTCATCTCTTTTGAAACCGCCGCGTCTCATCCACCGACAAACTCACCCCTTAAGAGTGGCTCTCCCTCCCAAATTTCCTCCCTTTCTGTTAATCCATGCAACCCCCCTCAAGGCAACGTTATATTCAGAGCCTTTTTGTCCCTTTGCATTCCTCTGTGGCCTCCAATTCCCCACCTCGCCCAGTTAGCAGACTAAAGAACACCCCATAACCCGCAGAGGTTTCCGCGGGGGAAGAGATGTTGTAATGACTGCTTTCATCTCTCGCCACCCTCCCCGCTTCCTCCCCTTTGCGATGAAGTTCGTAATTGTTGAAATACGAGTCTAAAGGAGTCTGGCACCGCCTTACATCCTTCAAAGTGCCACTGTACAAGACAGAATCTCCCATTATTCCTCGCATTACTTTATTTATTTTTTATCACTCTCCATCTTCATCTCCGGTTTCCTTCTTATCCCTTCTCTTCGCGCGCTTTGTCTCCATCTTCTTCTAGGCCTCGATTCCTCCGAACCTCATTTTCTCCAACTTCTTATTTTCCTTTCTTTAATTACTCTTCGGTATTACGCGCGGTGTTGTCTCTACAGAAAATCAATCGCACTTTTGAGTCAGCAGCAGCTCCCATTGCGATTACAAGCACTGTTATGAGAAGACTTCTCTTCTTAAGCGTGTTTTAAGATGAATATACTGAGAAATTGCATTCGCGCAAAGAAAGAAACTTGGAGGTAGGACGTTGATTTATGAGCATCATTTTACCGTGAATTTTTAGCGTGAATAGTACTCACTTCGTGTAATTATTACTGTTTAATTATTATTTCTTTTCATTGTAACTCCATTGCAGCTTATCTAGCGTTTTATAGCTTAGTAAATTTTCTCTTATACAGTAGTAGAGTAAATTATCGTCCTCAATGTTAACGAGCCTGTATTTAATTACATTATAAATAATTCAACAGAGCCTATCATTGCTAATGAAAATATTTTGTGGTAATTACTATTCTTTTAATAGCTATTTGCAAATGTGAATGCTCTAGGATAATTATCAGGCTATAGAAAGTAAAATACAATTACAATCTACACCACGTGGATGAGTAATGTTCGTACTAACAATTAGACAAAAGAAAAGCATGAAGTTTGAAATAAAAATGGCAATAGTTTATAATGAATTGAGGCTTTATGCATGACTTTTCTCGTCGATTTCTTTTCGCATTCTCACTATCATGTAGCCTTCTAAATTTGAAGGATGTAGATTAATTCAACGTTTCATTTTGCTATTTCCCCAAAGTAAAATGATGGTGAATACCGAAAGAAGGAAAGTGTGAATGTGGAGGCATATAAAGAGGAATATCCTTATCTTATTAAATATTGCGGAATTTTCCATTCCCTTTGTGAGACGCAAAGGGTGAACGGGGCTTGGGAATGAGACAGACAGTTTCGAGCCCTTAATGACGGCGCTTTCCTCTCATCCTATTCTTTTTCGCCTTTACATAAACGGTTTCATCCACCGCAACGGCGATTTATCCCCTGAAAATGAAGATTGGTATACGTGCTTGGTTACCTCGAGACAGGTTTTCCGAGAAAGTTTTAACCCGTCCGCATTAGTAGTGGCAAATGATTAAGGCTGCTCGTACGATTTTATTATTTTCAAATTGTAAAAGGTTTTGATAAATTGCAAAGGATAGGTAAAAAAAAATCTCTCAACAGAAGCACTAACGAGGACGTTCTTAGTAGTCATCATGTCTTACAATTTAATTGTTTAGGATAAAAATGTATTGCTTCGTCGTTGAAATTGAGTCGAACAGTCGAAAGCGAAAGTTTCAGATTCGGAATACGTGTAACTGTCGCAGCTTTTATTCACCTATCGTAGTTTCACCTATCGTCCTGTTCTTGTAGCTATCATTCGGAATATGGAGTACTTAAGCATTCGACTTTTCTTCTTGGCTTTATTTAATAATAATAATAATAAGAATACTAACAAGAATGATGATGGTGGTGATGATGATGATAATAAAAATGATAATGATAATAATTTATTAATCAAAACAGGTTAAAATAGAACCCAATGACATGTAATAGAATAAAAAAAGTTAGGAAAAACAAATATAAAATTAAAAATAAATATAATAAGTTAGGATACAAAAAAATACTCAAAGAAACAGAGGGATTAAAAATATGTAAAGGAAGAAGGACAAGAAATGAGGTTAATTACGGAAACGAAGTTGGACAAAGTTTACATTTTAACGATGTAAGGGAGTCATAACATATATCAATATTAATCTTCCTACTCAGGACCAGTTATTCCTGAATTGTATTCATAATTTAGGACAAATTTCCTGCATTTGGTTGGTCGTAAACAGTATTATATTATTTATGGTAAACATTGATATTGTGAGAAGTGCTTCGACGGTTGAGGTAATCTCGCAATTATGAGCCCCCACCGGGAATCGAACCCGAGACCGCTTTCGCATACTGCAAACGCGTTACCCACGTGGCAATCCGGTGATTCCTGGTCGTAAACTTTGAAAGATTTAAACTTAGAATTCTTTTTCTAAGATGATTTCTGAAAAGGTTCCCGTGTTAGGCTCTAATTTTCTCGATGAAAGGATTCATATTTCAGGTAAAAGTCCCCCTTTTTGCCTCCAGTGGAAGAGTTCCACGCTATCTTTAAAATGATTGCTCTAATCAGCCCTACTCTGTAACCTAACACCCTTCCAAAGCTCTATCTTCCTGAAAAAGTCTTTTACGAAAGAAATTGTAATCTTATAATCTATATAATCTTTACGTAGCATTTCGCATCCGTAGTCCTGAAAAGGTACTTTTCCAGGTATTTTGCATCATTCACTCTTATATATGTATAAAAACCCCATATTTCAACGACAGTTCATCAGATCTATTAAGTTTTCCATAACATAGACTCACCCTAAAAAAGATAGTATCAAGATTTTGAACTTTTTCGAGACTTTTATTTCCGANGAAAGATTTCATAGCGGACTTTGTAGAGCTTCTCTCTTTATCCGTAACCGAATTATCTTTAAAATGATTGCTCTAATCAGCCCTACTCTGTAACCTAACACCCTTCCACCTGAAAATCTTCCTGAAAAAGTCTTTTACGAAAGAAATTGTAATCTTATAATCTATATAATCTTTACGTATCATTTCGCATCCGTAGTCCTGAAAAGGTAATTTTCCAGGTATTTTGCATCATTCACTCTTATATATGTATAAAAACCCCATATTTCAACTACAGTTCATCAGATCTATTAAGTTTTCCATAACATAGACTCACCCTAAAAAAGATAGTATCAAGATTTTGAACTTTTTCGAGACTTTTATTTCCGATATTTAGTTGTGGAACTTTGATTAGTAAGAGACAAATATTTAAAACGAAGATGAAATGAGGAAAATAACAACTAACCCAGGGGAAATTTGCGATGTGTTTGAATTTTCTCTGTTTCAATAAACTCTAACAGAAGAGGGAGATTCCGCTAACAAACTCTTGAGAGTAAACAAAATTCGACATTTCCGTAGTGTCGTCGTATGCCATTCAAGATTTGCGTGCTCTCATCCCTCGAGACTTTCCTGTTTATCTCTTTGCGTGCTTTGGCAGGATCGGATTTCGTTGTTTAATTACGAAGTCGACGGGAAATAATTCAGAATGCGAATTTTTCGTTTCTTAGCCATCGACGACGAGGATGAATTACAGTTAGGGATGTAGGTTCAAACAGTTTTCACTCCGCTGGGTACTTCTTCTGTGAGAAAATACTCCGAAGTCACGGCACCAAACCTTTATCGTTGTTTGAAAAGCGTAGATCATTGGGAAGAGTGAGGGGAGAAATTAAGTGAGAAATGTCCTCTTGCTCTAGGGCACGCAGATATCCACTCCGCGTCCATCGGCCATCAATGGGCAAAGGACGCGATAAGTCGAGGGGTCCTTCGAAAGCATTTCAGCGTATCAGATCATTAAACATTCAGAAGCGTAATTTCCGCGGAGGACGTCGACACCCATGGAGGCAGTCCGGGTGGAATATGGAGGTAGAAGAGGCATCGAAGGAAGGGAAATCATCTCAGTGGGGGAAAGACAGTGGCGACGCCTGGAACCTCTCGCGGAAACAATGGAAATTTCGGCAGCGAGATAATTTAAAATGGGATTTCCACGGACGAGAGAGTCCTCGTTATTCGGCGAGGAGGCGGTCGTGTGCGGACCACTCATTTGCCTCGGCGCCGTTATTTAGTCGAGAGGGCAGGTTGACCAATGCTGTTTACGATTGCGTGGGCGAAGGAGAGGGAGAGAGTTTGCAGATGTCCCGATATTCAGAGAAGGGTATAATGGAGAGGGTGGAATATGCGATGAACGGGTGAGAAATCGGTCCCCCGGAGGAAAGGATGCTTCGGATGAAATCACCATAAGGGAATAATTTTTCCTGATCTCCCGTAAATTCCTGCAGATTCCCCTTGCCCATCCCTCTCCCTCGACTCCTACCAGTTGCTTATCCTGCTAGCATCTAAAAAGGTGGGAGGCCTGAAAGCTAGATTTTTGAGATGGACTCACATTAGATAACTCAGGAGTGTGGCATGGGTTTTAATGGAACGTTATTTATTTTTTCCGTAATTCTGTAGGACCTGCACATGAAAAATATTTCAGTTTTCTTTATCCGAGAATTAGGATATTGTGTGGGTTTAAATCATTACAGCTATAAGAGGCCAGAATAAACTCATGTCTATCACTCACCCGTTGAATAGTTCATGCCACATCTCAGTCACTTCTTTACGGCAAGAATAAGCAAAAAAATGTTGAATTAAATTACATAGTTTTTCTATAGATTATAATGAATGATGGATGGACTTCTTTTGTTTTATATACTGATATAAGTGCTCCCGGATAGCCAAGTGGGCAACGCGTTCGACTTTGGTGAAAGCGGTCCCGGGTTCGATTCCCGGTGGGGGCCTACGTGCGAAATTACCTAAGTAGTCGAATCACTTTTAACAATACTACTATTAGAATAAACTTACGCATTTTCATCGCTCTAAAATCGTGCGAGATAGAATAACACCCTCGTTTAAATATTCATGAGGAACATCTACCCTTCTTATTCATACTAAAGATACCACGATTCCAAACACTACTTTTGAACTGGTGGGAAGGTATCTATCTGACATATAATTAAGAGGGGTGAATATGAAAGAGAGGGCTTACCTTTCCTATAATTTAGATTAATAGGAAATTTGAGACAGGGTAAATTAAATCATCGTAAGACATCTAAAAAGGGAAAGGAAACAGAAGCTTGAGATTATCAAAGGCGCACGGGTAAATCTGAAAGGCCTCCGTGATATGGTGGCTCGACTAGATAACAAATAAGCCCCCTCACGCTCTCGGGGGCTCAATTACCTTCCAAGTACATCCAAGCGTTGTGGGGGTTGCCTGTCAGTGCGTTACCGGGTAAACTGTATGTTAAAGAAATATATGAGGCGGAATTCAGAGAAAACTATAGGAAATGCTACTTTAATTACCGAAAATTTTAAAGTATGAATAGAACTGAAATTTTTGCATAATTGATATCAATCATTCAGAATATTTGGAAGTGCTAAATTTTAATTGTTAATTCACGGATTTCTACGTCATGAGACGTTTATGTATAACGAAACTGAAAGTGTAACTATGGAACGACCGCCATCTGGTAGTGAAAGATTTCATAGCGGACTTTGTAGAGCTTCTCTCTTTATCCGTAACCGAATTGAATTATTATCCCTGCATTGCAATAATAGCGAAAATAAGTCGGGAAAATCTTTCGTAAGTAGGGATAGGAACATAAAGATGCGGACGGAAATATCATATCGCCACATCGACAAGCATTCGAGTAGAAAGGGACCATAGGAAAGGGGATTATACAAATGAAAGTGTACAAGGAAATAGCGATGAAACGAGAGGACGTCAGGGTGTGGGAGAGAAAAGGTCGGAGGCGAAAAACATCGTCGTCATATTCCGAGTGGCGAGAGAAAAGATGGGGACAAGGGGGCACTTGAATCAGAAATGAGAGGAGGGGGAGGGGTCGAAAGAAAAAATAATGAGTCGAATAGGTTCCCTCTCGCGTCGAGGGCATGAATTATGCGCGTACACGCTCGTAAACACGCATACCTTCGTAAATACTTGCGCATTGATTCGTATATGTATTTACGTGGGAAGACAAGAGGAGGGAGGAGGAGAGGGGATGAATAATGAGGAAAGAGAGAGAAAGGGCGATAAATTGATGAGCGAGGAGGATGTCGATACATATCCGAGACCTTCGAGAAACAATGGCGAGGAAGGGGAGTTTTGGAAGACGAGGTGAGCGTCCCGAAGCTCCTGGATGAATGGGATATACGTGTCGGGGAAGGAGTGGGCTGCGGGGGAGTGGATGTCGAATATTGGGAATAATGCGGCCTTAGAGAGAGTAGATTGGGGAACAGAAGGTGAATACTGGAAGAGATGCATACATTTGCTAAAAAGAGGACGTGCCAAGAGGGCTAGGTTGTGGAGTGGATGGCGCGAATCAGAAATGAAAGACCCATGTCTTTGGAAAAAAAGGGGACTTAGAATGCATCGAGATTCTCCGATATATTTCCTTTTATGCGGTATTTCCGAGATCCTTTCTTGTGGATTCCGCGGTGGATTCGATCGATGGAATGGATATGATGATTCCGGAGTTCGCTTATCTCTCTCGTTCCTGGCATTCTGGCGGCTGAGTTGGAGTGTGCCAGTGGAGAGGATGAGGGAATGCGGAGAGCGTGGGAGGGATGTGAGGCCGAGGTTAAGGTGAGGAATGAGGGAAATGGGGCTGGAGAGTGAATAGAAACAGATGAAAGATGGCCGAAAGGTTACGGAATAGATGCGCGGCTCGATTGGGAAGGAAATGTGTATTGTAGAAAGTGAACTATAACCAGAAATGAGGTTATCTCTGACTGTTCTGACTTGGTGTTATCGTGGGATCTATTTAAGACGAGGAAATCAGTTATTATTCAATAGCCGATTTGCTGATTTTCTAGAAAAGTTTATTATTACACGAAAAAATTATTAGGCAATGTTTTATGGAATTCTGCCATGTGGAATTAAGATACCTTGTATCTTTTCCTCGAAAAGGTTTAAATTGGTGCTGTTTTTCTAGAAAAATTGATTGTTACACGAAAAAATTTATAATGCAATGTTTTATGGATTTCTATCATGTAGGACATACATTGTACATTGACCTCGAAAACGTTTTAATTGGAAGCACACGACCGTTTTCTGCGATATTTCATACAAGGATTCAAAAGTTAACTTTTAATTCTGCGTCTTTTATTATATTAAGCGAGTTATTACCTTCAGATTCTAAAGCGAGATGCAATGGGCATCTCAGCAAATTATTTTAGCGTCGTGGCTGGAATATTCGGAAAATGTTAGTGTTGATTTGATTTTTATCTACGTGATGACGCTCGAGAAGATCCTACGTTTTGTAATCAGCATATTAAGTCCTTTCAGTCCGTGTAAATCATTACTATCGTCCGTCGTTAAAAATGATGAAGGTATGTTTTTTAGATGGTGAGCAACTAAATTATTCATAAAATTAATCTTGGTAAGTGATATTTCGTGGAACTCCAAAATAACATACAATGATTTTATTTGTACTGTTCCACAAAGGATTTATTAAGCGCGACCGGATTTCGGCGTATTCACGTCATCGTCAGATTGCTCAGACTAAATTATTCGTCTCATTTATTTTAATCACGGATGGAATCATACGGATTTTATGATTCGCAGATTCTGAAGAAAGGAAGGTATCGAAAGGAAAAAGGGGATTGAATGAGGAGTGAGACAAAGGAAGCAGTTTAAGAGAATCGTGGGAGCGAAAGAAATGTCGATGAGAGAACAAAGAAGAGGGCGTAGAACGAAGATATGTACAGTAGAGTACAGGCTTTGCCTTTCTCTTCCTCTCGGTCTCTTTAGTTAAGAGCCAGTCGAGCTCTGCCTTCGTCGAGCGAATGTCCGAAAGATCGCTGTCCTTCCATCGCATTTCTTCCGAAAATGAATTCAGGATTCCCGAACGAAAACTTGGCGTAACCCGACGGAAGGTTCAAGAAAAATAGCTGTTCTAATAAACAGCGGTTTTTCTCGGATTCGGTAAGAATTTCCTTTAATTTGAAGCCGAGTTCGTGTTACCGAGGCTGATTTAATCAGTTACTCTCAATTCTTATTCATAGATGCATCAAATCTATGAATTTCGATATTTTCAGCCCAACTATCTTTCGGCGTTCGATTTCTATCTTTTACGAAGTACGAAATGGGATCTCGGTTCTTTCTGAAAACTATCGAGAGCCGAGATAAAGCCTTGGAGTAAATGGCATTGATTTCTTGTTAAAATATATTGTTGTAGTAAAAATACCAATGTCCCCAAATGAACGACAGATGGGAAGTGAATTTATTTTCCAACAGGAAGACACTTAGAAAATAGAACTTTCTTCTGCACAATTATTTATTAAAGAAATAATAAATAACATACGACCGGTTTAGACGATTTATCGCCATTATCTGGATATAGCAAACGCAGTCGGGATGTGCTTAATACCCACACTCCTGGTCACTTGCGGCATAGTCTTGGAACTACCCTTTGTATTCGCAAATGCTCCGTTTAAAAAGCTGTATTTAACTTAATCACATTGATGATAAAACTCTCAGGCCCGGTATTATAATGTATACTTAAAATGCACTTTAGCTAAGGTTCACTTTAGAGCTCAGTTATGCATAGTTTTTTTAGAATTAAAGTGAAGATTATTGTACTTTTCCATGCTAATTCATCATACATGCATGTGGGAGATTTAATATAATCTTTACTTTAACAAAACATTATAATACCAGGCCTTAAAGTGAACTTTAGTTAAGATCCATTTTAACTATACATTATAATACCAGGCCTCAGTATGCCGAAGGTCCTGAAAAATCCATTCCGATATATTTTCTATTGGGAACGATTTCTTTTTAACCATTCTTTAATTCCCATTCACAACCCTATATTGATTGAAGCAATATTCTTACTACTAGAGTAGAAGTAGCTACTTATGGTTAAGTTAATTGATATTGAAAAACTCCAAAAAACCATCAACTATGTCATTCTCCCTTATGCGCATTTCGACACCCAAGAAGGCATCCTCAGGGGTAGAAGCAGAATGAAGGAGAAAAGCGAATCTGTTCCGAAGCAGGAAAAAAATGAAGAAACGAAAGCCAATAATCTCTGTAAATATAATATATACTGATCATTGGATTATATAATTTATACAGATTATTGGATTTCGTTTTTAAACTTTTATTTTACGGGCACAGATCTGTGAGAACTATCTGGTAGTTGGAGGAGCATCTATTCAGTTTAAATTGCAATCTTCACGATAAACCTCTGTTCATCTGCAGTATCATCCTCCGCAAGAATCTTAGGTCGGCTTATCTTGCTAACTTAAGTTGAACGAGATCGGGTTGAAGTAGTCTAGCGAGGCGATGGAGCCGAATGGGGTCGCGTCTATTCCTCCAAAGCGCCGTTGCCAACCGAGCCCCGCAGAAATCTCCGCTCAGAAGTGATTTTAAATCCCGCGTCACCCTTTCATGCCTCCACTTAAGCTTAACGACATTCCGGGCAATTGCGACGACCCGGTTGAACCGTCCATGCCATGACGAGGATTCCGCCCAGCGTCGCTACACGCGTGTGCCGGGTCAGTGGAATGCAGGCGAAGAATGCGTGTCAGCGCTAAACATTCCGCGGTGAGTACGGAATAGCGCGGATGATCTTAATAGTGCGATGGAGATGAATGGGTAGCGCGTTCCCCCACACTAGAGAGAGCATCTGCTGTCTCGCATTCGCCGCGGGGCGGGGTTTGGATACAGAGAATCGAGTCATATGTTCCCGTGGACGGAGAACCTCTCGGTTGGACTATTTTGAAATAAGCGAATTCGATGAAAGCGGTCCCGGGTTCGATTCCCGGTGGGGGCCTACGTGCGAAATGACCTCAGATGTCGAAGCACTTTTAAAAATGCTATACAAGCAACTGTTTCATAAAGTAGGAATTGGATTTGAGCTTTGATATGCTTTCACATTTTTCAAGTAATACTTAAATGTTTAGGTTTGCCATTTGTGTTTTGGTACAGAATAAAGGAAAATGTATTTTGTCTCGGTCTTGCTCATGTCTATGATTATGTGAAAGCTACCGAATCATACTTGATGATGATGATGATCATACGTGATGCTTTTTAATGTCACTTGTGTTTGTCATTTGGTAGAGAATTGAGGGAAATGTGTCTTCCATTCACTTTCGTCAGCTTTGCTCATCTCTGATCATATGAGAGCTACCGAACTAAACGTGATGCTTTTTAATGGTAATCTTTTTGGTCACTCCTCATTGAAGTCTACGAAAAGCTTTTGTTGTTGGTCATGAGGTGTTATGAATGGAATATTCTAGATTCTTACGATTAGAGAAAGATGTCTTTTTTATACTATTGTTTCAGTCTTACACATTACTGCTATAGTATGAAAGCTACCGATTTATGTCGAATAATGCCATTAATTTTGGTGACTCGATGAATGCTACAAAAATTTTTATTCGTAGGGTCACTGTGCTGCACTTATTATATGAACTTGTTCCGCTTGTAACATTCTGTCTCATTAAGGGCACCACTGTGGAAATGAGGGTACTGCCTCACTCCTCATCCTGCCCAGTCGCCTTATCCCCTCTCTAGAGCTTATGGTGGCTGTAACGTGTGGCATACGTTTGCGAAAAATTAATTCGATTTGAGGAGTTGAGCCTCTCCTGCTTTACTTCTCTGACAAGCTGGAGAGCTGCGAATTGTTTAACGCATTCTTTCCTAACCGGCTGAGCTAATTCAGACACTTGTTTTGCACACCATCTGACTTATTCATTAGCTTCCTAATTACTTGCCTGTAAAAATATATTTTCGAATTAGGAATAGTGTACTTCAATAATGTCGGAGGTTTTAGTAAAAAGAGTTCCTGGTATTTGCTAAAATAATTGGTAAATTAATTAATAAATAATCCTAGTATTACACTTTACTCGAAGAGAATATTGAATGCGTGGCACGCGATATGGGTTGGGTAGGTTAGAAGAGATAAATTTGACTTCACTTGATGAGGTATTTCTTTGAGTTCTGTGCGTGGGGATATAAATTATCTGAAGAGCAAATGCAATGAGCAACTTCCGAGGCATTCATTTGCAAACCTACTGCTGGTATTTATAAGTGACGGTTAACAAATCAAAGTCAAACATCCTTCGTTCTCGTAAATCATTCGTGTGAATAGCATACATTTTAACTTGGAATATCACACGGCAACAATATTTTATCGATGAAGCTTTACGGTTTATATAAAATTTATCATACAGTTAAAGTAGCGCGGCCCCTTAATTGGTCTACAATTTTACACCATCGTTGTAGAGAGGGAAGGTCATTGTCCTGTTGCCAGAGAGATTATTTGTTACGGCTACATATCTCCGTCTTATATTTCCAATTAATTAAATTAATTAGGAGAAGTAACTGTTTTTTATTTGGAAAAAAGGCAATGAAAAATGATAACTCTTGTAACACCATGACAATTAGCCTAAAGTACTCCAAGCTGAAAATCATGTATAATCTAGGATTGGTTCATTTTCTGAAGGGAATACGGCATGATTCTAATAAAGAAATCCATTTCCTTCCATTCCACGTATAAAGAGAAATGGAAAAAGGAGTAGCTGATATTTTGGATGAGAGGTTCTAGCGGATATTAAATGGGAATCCCTTTGGCGAGGGACACTTCCCCGAAGGGAAATTCTCCAGTGAGCACAAAGCGACAATGGGAGGCTGCAGACAAAGGGCGAAGCACAATTTCATTTTGATAATTCTTTACAGCCGTACAACTGCGAAACAAAAAATTTCGCAGGAAAAAATTATCCTCCAAAATTTTCATAAAACATTTTCAGCGAGATCAATTAATAAATTTCTCACTTGCTGAATTGTTATCTTTAGACAAATATTTTCATCTCTTTCCTTGATTCCAGAAAGGTAACTGTTATATGAGAGCGTTGATAAGTTTTGTTTTTCGAACTTATCTACAGCGTTCTTTGAAATATAAAATCATTGTCGGAAGGTGCAATGTTACGAGCGTGTCGGCACGAAATTGCAATTCATTGCATCGGAGATTTGGTGCTACCAGTTGTGGCCGAAAAGTATTTAAAAATATTTTATTAATTTATAGATTAATGACGAAGCGATTCAATCCTATTCCAAGGAATATCTTAGCTCACTTTACTAAATTTTGAGTTTTACATCTCGCCTCGCGCAATTCCTTGACCCTGGTAATAATAACAATCACGTCCTTATCGGGCGAATTCTAGTGTATTGAGATTACCCTTTATTAAGCTTTATCAACACAGACAGCCATACCCTAATCATGTTTCTGAAATGGGACATCAGTTCTAGGCTAGCACGTTAACCTCTACGCTGCCAAGGCCAAAGCCTGTAGTAAGTAGTAGGCGGCCTAACAAGCAGTAAATTCGCATTTTAAGTTCTGGCGATATTTTTGAATGCAATAACTGTTAAATTAGCTTTGGGTATCTGGCCAAAACGCAATCTTTGATCGGCTTCGAGAATCGTCAGATGACCTTGTCCGCTTCGTTCTCGCATGCTCCTCACACGCTCAGACGCGAACTTCCCAGGTTGGGTTTCCTACTCGTTGTTAACGCCAGGTATTGTTCACTTTCAGCGAATATCTGAGGGTTAAAAATGATTTCCAGACTAAGAAAAATATATTTTAACGGATTTTCCGTCGTGTTTGCGGATGAAACGACTTACGGCTGCCTGTTGATAGGAAAGGAAACAGCGTACTTATGTTTTGTCCGGAGGCTGATTGAATGTTGCTAGGAAATCTGGGAACCATAGTTGGCAGAACTAATCGCCGATTTAGAAGAGACAAAGCGTGGAGCTGCTCTGCACGTAAAGAGAGTTTAGGTTGAACAGTAATGTAAACGAGATGATTACATCCCTTAGATGGGATTAATTGCTGGGTAGGATTCATCGTGGAAAGATTTGCCGCCATCGACTCGAAGGGTTAGGTAAAGTGCGAAATCTTTTCATTATAATGGAAAGACATCTCGAGCCACGGTATAAATTGAGGACTGGTTTCTCTGAGGAACCTCTGCTAGAACGAAAGATTGTTTTTATTCCATGCTATGAAGATCGCTCGTCAAATAATACAATTGGCGTGTAATCACGCCATTGTAGGAGGATTGAAACTGTTTTAATTGCACTGAGAAGCTCTAGGCATAATTCCATGACATCTAAACAGAAATAAAAGTACATGATATGTTTTAAAATTTATATTTAAATTGGCTTAGATTTCCTCAAACTTCCCTTCCGAAATTTTATCGCGCCATTGTTGATTTGTTGATAAATTCTGTAAATGGGGATCAAAGTTTTAATAGTCTTTGATTACTAGCCTGAAGTTTTGATGGGGAGAATGATGAAGCGCTATTGCAAATTTTGAGCCTGGGAAAATCTGTTTGTAGAGAAGCGAATGACCTTGTTCCCAACAGTAGGCACTGTGCATGAGGGCTACGTATTTCGTTCCGCGAGAAAGTGATAAAGTACTGACGGGTACGGTTACAAGGCCTTTTTAGGTGGATTAAAACGTCATTTGATTACGGATTATATAATTAATTTTCCGTGTGCAGACAGGACACTATAGTGATGCAGCGTATACGTAAATCTCAGCCGACTGGTTTGTTGTTCATAAGAGAAAAACTGAGTTTATTTTTCTGTTTTCGTCCATTGCATGCATCTGTGACTTTGTATCAATTCTTAGATTGATAATTTTTCACATCATAAAAAGCTTTTGTGATTGTAAATTGATATTTTGTCGAAAGTGTGTCATAGTTACTTATAGGTGATATTCTAAGGTCATAATTGACGGTATTTCCATCAATAAATTTACGAAGATATTTTCCATAAATAAATTCGTTCTTAACGTTAGCAACGCTTAAAAATAACGATTTAAAATTTCTATGCTCGACCGAGTCATGTTGGTAAAAATATTTTCTACTTTTTTCTCTTTTGATTGGTGAAGAAATTACATTTGCTAAAATAAATAAATGCAAACAAACGGAAAAATAATGACCCTGTTTGGTCTAATCAGGCAGCGTTATAAGCGCTTCTCGAGAAATAAAAACACTACGAAATATTGTATCAATTTCGATCTTCATTTGGAGGGGACCCGACATTTTTGAATTTTTGTTAACCATAGTTTCCGGATGGTAACTAAATTGCAGATTTGACGTTTTCTCTTCGGGCCGTAGCTGTTTCGACAGTCCTTTTGTGGAAGAAATTTTGGGCCTTTTTAACTTGGCAGATTTCATCCAGTTATTTGACCCTCTATGCAGTGGAGTATGTACCACTTCCCTTTAAAATGATGTTTGACAGGTAAACTCGAGTGAGTAAAAGGATTTTGTAGTTCTGTTATCTAGTCGAGCGTTTTGGGAAGGATTTAGATAAATGTGGAACTTCCTCTGTGCAGTACCTTCCTATTCCGCCATCCATTAGGCTGGGCGTATTTCCTGGAATGTGGAACGAGGTTCGAAGGAGTCGAGGAATTCGCTAGCTGTGTGGAAGGCGTCTTCGACGCTCGCCTATAAGAATCCGCAGGCGCCAGGGGAAGTTGAGGAGGGTAATAGGATGGTACTCGAGTCATAAAATAATTAGAACAGCCAGGCATTTGTAACTCTAGCTATAATGCACTCAGGCGTTATTCGAATTCCAACTCAAGGACAAGTTGGTGGAATGTCTTTTATTGCGTTCACTGAGCACTCGCAGCGAGCGAGTTATCCGCAGAATAAGGGAAGAAGAGGGCCGTGCTTTTTGTGGTCCTATTAGTGGGAGCCTCAGGTGTGGCAAGGGAGGCTATTAGAAGTTACCCGAGATTGGATTGAAGCGGCACGCATTCCAACGCCAAAGAATTTCAGTTTGATAATTAACGGCGATTGAATGGGAAAACACCGAAAATCGTGAATTTGGTAATGAGGTTTACATATAGAATTTCAAGCCTATTCGCAGCCTTTCTGAGAAAATACCCATCTTCGGATTTCACGGTCGTATTTAATTTCGGAAAATTTCATACTTCTCTGGAAATTAAGTGGTGGGATTCTCTGAAGCGATCTTTACCGTGAAAAGGATGAAACATTTTGGCCTTTGTATCGTATATTTACCGTATTAGATTAACTGTTTAGTTACGAAGGAATAACAATAAAAATATTGATAGTTTTTGCTTTAGAATAAGAGATTACTATTGTGAAATATCTTTTACCATTGGTAGGCATTCTAATTGCACAAGTAGATTGCGGTAACGCTACTTCCTTCACCACTAGCTAAAGTTAAAGTTTAATGTGTGATTCATTTATATAAAACGTTTGATTTTGAGAGAAAATAAATGAACAAGAAGTTTATTTATAGAGATTGGTGATAACGGAATATTTGGGGTATAAAAGTACATTTGTGATTACATTTTTCATTTGTTTATTGGGAAAGGATGTATCATTCATTTATTTCAGTTTAGCTTTACTTCAGTTTACTTTCAGTTGGATTTGGCCATGGCTATGACGGTATGAAAACTACTGAGATATGAGTTACACTGATCAATGGAATTTATTTAGTCACTTCTCATTTCATGCTTTGAAAATTGGTATTTATAGAATCATTGCGTTATACTTACCTAGCCTTCTCTCGCTTACAGCATTCAGGCTCGATGAGGAAAACAAAGGCAAATACCTCACTCCTTATCTGCCAAGTCAACCCCATTTCTCCTTCAGAGCTTATGGAGACTAATAGTGGAAGGTTTGATGTTTAAATCGGCCTCCGTTTTTAATACCGTGCGCATGATAACGGGCAAAGATAATCCTTGGCTTCAAACATAAGAACATTCTATTAACCAATCAGTATACGATAGAGGGTTTTAAGTTGCAGAAATGTCATGCCGTTAGTACGGTAAATGATGGTCGAGGGATAATGGTCGAAGGAAAGTAGCCTTTCCTACTCCGGTGATTCGAGTTCTGCAGAAAGAGCGGATTCTCTCACGTAATCGATTCTATGCTAGCTGTCACTTCCTATTGAGTATACGTTTTGCCGACTTATGCCGAGGAGAAGCTGTCTTCGGTCCTTAAGAAGTTTACATTGAGATTTTGAGTGATGCAGTATGAGCATGTTTCTGGAAAGTCGTACTTTCGTTGGGAAATAAACTTTGTTGCAAGAGAAAAGAGTTGCGATGCGTCAGAGAATACTCGTTCATCTGAGGCGTGATTAGATTTTATGATTAAAACAGAATATTTATTTATTACACATTTTCTGGAAAGCCTTGTTTATGAAGAATTATGGATGGTTGTGTACAAAATTGGGTGTACCAAGATTTTACCTCATATTTTATTACGGTATTAAAGTGATTCCTTAGTTAACGACGGTAATCCTTCCCAGGATTGCCGTCGTTAATCAAAATCGTCATTTTCCAAGGCGCGATTCTCCACAACTATATTTCATGTCAAATATGCAGATAAAACTCATTTGAATGTCATTAAAATATGGTACATATAATTTATTCAATTATATCTACAACAAATAATTATCAGTTATGAATTGAATAGTCATAAAAGAAGTTCTTGATTTTCAATATTCACCAGAAGGCGTCGTAAACTAAAGAATGCGACGTTATCCGAGACAATTTTAATCACATCCGCTCGTCGTTAACCAAGTACGTCGTTAACTAAGACCGTCGTTAACCAAGATACAACTATGTACATTAAAATTGTTGCCTCTCTCGTAGGATTTACTACGGTAATTATCTTCACTGTTTTTCGTAAAGAGACTCCTCATTTGTCTCTTTATAAATTGCAAGGCAATGAAAAATCATTCCAACACCTAAGCCCAAGGAAATATGATTTTTCGTTCGACGGAATTCTTCCCTTAAATCGGCATCGGATCATTTCCGATGGAAATTAGCTTCCCAAGGCCTCGGGAGCAAGAAGTCCTAAAATAATTTTATCTTCCGCATGTGGGGCCGTGTCTATTTTTCCTCACTGCATGTCGGAACGAGTTTCGAAGCAAGGTTGTCGAGATGCAGCCTAAAATGGAGCAGGAGACGAAGAAAAATTGAAAGCGGAAGAATCGAATTTCGCCCCGTATATATGGGCAATAGTGATCAGTGAAGTATACGGCCAATTGAGGGGAAGAGGCCACGTTCTTCGATAATGGTCGGACAAGTACCTTACTAAGTAGCGGGAGATATACGGTGGCAGCAAGTTGCATTTTAAGAAGGGCGGAGGAGGGGGAGATGGACGAGGACCGGCTACCTTACACGTACGACTTGGAAGCTTTGTAACTTTGGGATGGGATTCGTAGAAAACCGAGGGCTACTGACGTTTTCATTCTTGGAATGCTGTAGCATTATTGTGCTATAGATTCTGAGGTAAAGCCCTAACTTTCATAGAGTCAATCTGGTACTTTTTTGCAAATAACGCGTCTAACGATCGGTGACTTTTTTTGTATTATTCAGCCAGAAGGTCAGTTTAAGCATCCAATCTCTTTAGCCTCCACGAAAAGCCATGAGAAGGAATTAGGTATACTAGGCAAGATGAGGAGTGAGGTAGTTTGCTCTTGTTTTCCTCTTTGCTATGAGTGAGAGAAAGTCTATTTGTATTCAGCACAATGGCCCTAAGGAAAACACTTTTCTCAGCATTGAATAAAGAGCGACCAAAAGGAATGCATTTATTCAGCAACACTCATGCCCCAGAAGCTACTATATTCTCACATGAGAAATACTGACAAAGCTATTTGGAGGATACCTATTTCTCTGTCCTGTAACAAAATTAAATTAAAATTATTCCATCTATCAAAGCATGGTAGTAGGAACCAATAAAATGTGATAGAAGTATTTCTGTATAGCAGTCGGGGATGAGGGTCACATTCTATAAAAAGCCCTACTTTTGTTTAAAATTCTTAATTTTGAAGTTGTCTAATTCCCGGAACTGGTTTACTGCAAAGTTTCGACTGGACATGTCCGAACTACCTGAAGCTACTTAAGTTTGTTTCCAGCGAGGAGCAGGAATCGCTGCTTCCGAAAACTGATGCGTAATTCATGAAGGTATTGTTTCTAAAAAATTCCACGCTGATGTTTAATGCATCTTCAACTATACAAGATATGAAGTGTACTCCACTTGAGATGCTTAAAAACTGCTATCATAGTTTCGGTTCAAGAAAGTGAGGAACATGTCATACATAGTAGCGTTCTAATCTAAAGAAAATACGATTAACGTTCGAAAGAACTGTGTTTATTATTTTAAATCTTCTACTTAACTATGTTAGCCGCAGTATAGTTCGGAAATACTTCCCGAGGAGAGAATACGCCAGATGAAGCTCAGATTGGGTGGAAGGGGTTTAGAAGGGGCGAGTGACGGCACAGTGTCTAAGGAGGACAATGCGGAATCGTTTGGCGATGACAAGCAACAGGTTGCTGCCGTCGGAGGGAATGGGTTGGCCGCAGGGGAAGAGATCTCTCCGAAAGGGAGGATGAGTTGGTGGGGTTGGCGTTCTACGAGTAGCATCTCATAGAGAGCCTCAATTTTAGAAAGAGACGTTTCTTGAAAGAGGAAGAACACCAGTACTTAAAGAGTGGGGAAGTGACTCTCTTCCATTAAAGTTAGATTCATTTTTGAATGCATGGCACCATTTTTTGCAAAAGGTTTGCTTTTGATGTGTTAGTAACCTTTTGACATAATTTCTAAAAATGCTCCCAAACATAAAGGAGTTCGTTCTGTAGGAAACCTAAAATAGTCCTATATTACTTGAGGAATATTTTCTGAAGTATTCATTCATTTTCATTTTCTTTCATTTCTTCGTACTGGAGCGTAAAATAAGGGAAATATATGCTAGGACTAGTCGTTTTAAGGACTCATTCCGAACGATACGCGATAACAATAGGTTAAAAAAATAGTCCGAACCCTTGGTGTTTTCACCCCGGCTTGTAGGGTATTGATGTAGATCTACTAAATTCATAGTTCAGTATTCATCTATGTATACGCCTCCATTTATAGCACCTTTCATTATGTGAAAGTATTCTAACCGTAATTTTATGTCAAAAAATAACGAATAGAGGACACTTACACATTTATAACAATATTTTATCCCACGACCATAGGAACTACTTTCGACCGTTGGAACTATGACCGTGAATAAGATATTGTGGTAAAGGTGTGTTCTCTTTTAGTTATTCTTTATAATTGAAACTTCACAAAGTCGAGGCTGAATTATTAGATTCTAGTAACCTTATGGCAAGAAGTAATGTCACACGGATAGTTCTATGAGAAAATTTTGTGGGTATATTTTATTCTTGTTTATTTTTGGAAACATTTTGCGTAAGAGACGTTTGAAAAAAGGTTCGAGTAAAAGATTATTTCGCGTCAGAAGCCACAAAACCTTACGGAACAAGTGAATTGTTTTTCTAATGTTGAAGACAGAAAAGTTAACCACGATAAAGGTGCCGAATAGAAATTGTCTTCGGAGAGTTGTAAATTATAATTGTATTTCGTTCAATTCTTTCGATTTGAAATTACCGTCTTCACTAATTTTGGGACTTCGTAAAGTTTTGAAATTTGAATTCCCTTATTTCTGTGAGTTATATTATAATCCTTAATACTTAATTATTTTATTCGATTTCAGAACGTAACAATGAGTTTTTAAAACACTTTGTGTCTTCAGTTTCATTTGCGATACAAAAACATGGAAAAGTTCGAAGAGTCAATGGGAACTCGTAGATCTACGGGTAATGGACGCTCTGTCTTCCTTCCTTCTAGTCTTTTCTCGAACGGCGGTCCCCCTGCCTGAAAAGGGTCTAACGGTACCTTCCATAGGTGTGAAACTTTTCAAATTGCCCTTTTGTGAAAGGAATAAACAAAACACTTAACTCCGCACAAACACCTCGTAGCAACGACACAGGTTGTGACCATCGCAGTCGCGAGAATTTGTTTTCTTCGACGTCATCGCCTTCCTCTTCATTATCTTGCTCACTTTTGAAATATTTGCTCCTATGATCCTTTCTCGTATATCAAAAGGCATTTTTTGTAGCCTTGAACTTTCCCTTTATACACTTCCAAGTATGGTTTCTTTGGAGTGTTGTTTTCGAATTCGACGACGTGAGTAAAAGCTTACTGATAGCAAGCAAATTAGGATCGGTGGGTGCACCTTCAAGTCTTGGCGTAAATAATAATGCTATCCATATCGAAGACATTGTTTACTTCCTGGATATATGCCAGGGTGTCTCATCTTCTCTCTTATTACAATACACATTTTCGTGTGGTGAATCACCAAAGTGAATCATCAATATCATTTTTATCAGACGACATCGCCTACTGACTCACTCCTCAAAGACCTTCGCAGAATTCATCATGTCGAGGTGAATGTCCCTTTTTTACGCTGTGAAAAGGTTTATTGTGGGAATCCCTGAACCAATGACGCCTTTGGACTTTCAATTATACATATGCGGTTCTGAGAAAGCTATTTGTGGCGTGTATAACATTTTGAAAATTGATATCACCACGTGTTATTCTATGAGAAAGAGATTTTAGAGAAGTGATGGGATTGTCGAAGTTAGTCAAAGCTTGTGTAGTGTCTTGAGTTCGTGCTCCCGATAGCTGGATAAAAATTTCCATCCGTTTCATACCCCTGAAAAATGGAAAAAAGTAAGAAAATAAAGAGGCGTGGGTTGAATAATGGGATGGGGCATGAATTCTTAAAAATCGGAGTAGTTGCGAATGCCTCTAGTTGTAATTATTGCAAACTTACAACAGTTATTTGTAGTCGACAGTGACAGTATTTGAAATCAAGCTGTATTTGGTGAAATATCCGAGATATTTATTAGAAATGTTGCTATTCATATCAATAGAATGGTGAGTGGTAAATAATTGTTGCAACAAATTGAGTAAAAATTTTTAGCGCCGACATCACAGCTTATCTACGACGGTATAATTGAGATGTTAGTCGAGCTACAGTGAAAGGTGTAGATGTCGCCTCAGGGCGGCCTCTCATCTGAAGACGGAAGTAAGAACATGGACTCAAATTGAATGGGATATCCTCGGATGGTCTTAACACATTAGGGTGACATCTTTCTTATGCTAAAGCTACAAAGGTCTTCAGCAAAGGTCGAACCGGCTTTATCTCATCACCAAGCGCAAAATGTTCCAATTTATAAAACACACTTTGATAAACCAAGCCTGTGATTTCTCAGTGATAAGTTACTCGGGCTCTTTTGATTCCTCTTTCCGATGAAACCCCTTATCGAAAAGCAACTTTTTCCCCTAGCACTTGCGATGGCTTCCTTCGATTCTAGGGTCCGATCGTAAAACTTTCATAGTGCACGCTCAGGATTTTTGGCTCCAAACACACCTTCACACGACTTTCTCTCGGACTGAATTCCTATTCGGCTCTAATCTTTTATTTTTATGAGGTGCTGTAAAAAGGACTCTTTGCCGTTTTAGGAGCCTTTCACGAACGTCCGCTAGGGTGATTTGGCCGCCCCTCCCTGTCTTGACCACTCTCTTTTTCCATCGCCACGGCCCGTTGCCTCCGTGCCGGTTCACCTGGGACGAGACGAATCTCTTCCGAGAGTCTCTCGAATAACCCTATTTTATAGTCGCACCTTAAAAGTTCTTAGAGCTACAGTTTCCTCTCGTTGTACCCATAAATTTGTTTTTGACATTTCCATCCTTCAACCCTTCTCGAAATTTCGGCCATTTACTACCTAGTACAAATTATCAAAGCCTTATAAATATTTGTTACTATCCTTTATTTCTCAAGCGATAAGTTCGACATCCAAAACTAAGCCTGAGAAGCTAGCAATATTATAGGCTACATTTATCTATTTCTCCCATGTAATGAATATGGTAAGGCATAACCTATTGGAAGGCCATCACTAATTAAAACTTCGTAATCTTCCAAAAATATTTCGTATTTAGCAACTAGTTTCGGCCGGCATTATCAAGTTTTATCTCGAAAGAAGGCTCACCGGTGAAACTACTCGCTAAATATAAAATATTCTCTGGAAGATTACAAAGTTTTATTCTATTTCATTATTTCTCCCATATTTCAGTTTTTGAATAAATATACATCATTTATACGTTATATACAATCGATACCTTTGAATAAATAACCTGAAAGCCACCTTTCAGCGTGTGGCAGGGGGAAATTTTTAGAAATAGAGAATTAGAATGAATAATCATTTGTTAACGGATTTCCCAATTAGTCAACTATATACAAATTCTTTTTTTATGTTAATTATTACATACAACAGATTAACAACAAATTGCATATTTTTTTAATCTAACACATTTATTGTTTCTTAAAAGCGGATTTTTCTAACCGAATCTTCTTCCCGTATTAACCCAATGGTTTTGGAAAGAATATTATAAATCAACAACAGAAATTTAAATCCCGTAATAGCGTGATTGCTCTGTTGGCCGAAGTTTTCTCATTAATTAGTGAGGTCATAAATTCTTTGCTTGCAAATATGTAATATTACATAAGCATTCGAAACTTAATGTGCACTGAACGTATAATATCGCATTAGTGATTTAGCCAGTATCAAAACCAGAACAGAAGAGTTGGCCACGCTGAGGTTTATGGTTTTACAGGACCATTCCTCAGAAAGGTCGTTCATACATAGGGTGTTTTCACGGAAGGTTGATCGGTTCATTTACTTAGATATAACTCTCAGGGTTTTTGTGAAATAAACTATTAAAACTTGTAAATTGTGCCACTTTGAACTTTGCAAACCTTTGTTAAAGTTGAAACCATTAAACTAACTTATAGAGATGTTGATTCTAAAAAATGCCGGAGTGCTTACAGTGAGTTGTTTGCTCATGAATTCTCTTAAGGGAGAGTAAGGACACTTGAGGAAGCAAGTCCTGGATAGGGAAGATTTATACGAACTACTACTACTAACTATTCAAACTGTTATTACTACGTAGTATATGCTAAGGAAGGACTATTACTACCTTATACTATCAGTCGATTAATTTCTTTGCACAAGATATTCAGGAAATTTTATAAATAAGAACAATTACGTCTTTAATCAGAATAGAACCGTAAAAGACTGCTTTAGTAAAAAGGGAAGGAAGGTATTGCTGTCTTATAGACATTTTTAAAGTGGTGCATAAAACATCATTTGCTCCCCGCACTAACTGTTAACTGGCTCAATAGGAGTATGACCGAGTTATCGACTCTTGAGCTGAGGAAAGAATGTTTCGCTTCGGAATCAAAGTGACCGATTTCTGGCATCGAACCTTCGACGGAGAGGAGCGTCAGCCGGTTGCAACACCTCATCCACTAAGGAATCTTCTCCGCCCGCTGTCACATGTCATCCTCTTTCCAAGGAGTGCGTGGAACGCCCATCTTCGGCTCTTTCATCCTTCGCCCCAACAAAGTTCGTGCCTTTGATTGCTGCTCTACGACGGCGACATCGCTCTGACAGTCCTCATCTTCTATCACGTCCACTGCCCTTACCTTCTCATCTATTAACCTCTTCTCATTCCCTCTACGCTCTCCTCTGATCTTTTCCTGTACCCATGTCTCCCGCCTCTTTGTTGTTTCAATTTTGCGCCTCGTCTTCCCCCACATCTCATTTCTCCCTCCTCGAGTTTCAATTTCGAAATTCCTTACCCTTTATGACTCTGGACCTGAGGTTGTAAAGCGCCTTCCTCTTAGAGACCGTAAAACCATATTTTCGTGTTGCTGGGAATGATTGAACATTTTATCTGAGGATACTAACGTGATTTGCGTGAGGAAATGTTTTTCTCCGCACAATTTAATCCGTCCTTTACTCTTTAAGGGCCGAACCACGAACTCAGCTGCAACCCGAGGTATTAAAATCCAATGAGTGTCAGAGGACGGAGTGATAAGAAAACGTACTAATAAACGTACGTCTCTTAGATGCCGTAGAAATATGAACGTGGTTTATAACTAATTATTTCTGGCGATATCTAGTGGAACTTGTACATCTTTGGGTAACATAAAAACATGGGTGTTGTTGAATGATCCAAATACCCATTATTTTACAAAAGGTCGTTGAAGGTATTTACTTAAGGTTTTCTTCGGGAACGCTATTCATTTTTCGCAATCAATTCAAATAGTTACATTTTTAATATATCTAATACGTGGGAAATACCTGGGAAAATTTACTCAATTAGAAGCCCAAAGCGCTAGGATAATTTTGAGGACTCACCACATAACTCTTCAACGTGAAAAATATATCAAAGGCACAAATTCGGGCTTCCTCTACATTGACGCCTGAAACTATCTTCTAGTGCACCTAATTGTTAATCCCAAGAACAAATAGGTTCGGCAGTTCTATTTCTGTAATTCTAAAATGTAAAATTAATTTTCTCTAGATAAATCTGGCAGAAGTCCACATGATTGACGTAGAAATAGTGCATAAACTTTAGTTACTTTGAGTCAAGCAATTACATTAGTTAGTTTATTTTAAGACATTTCCGTTAGTTTTTACATCTAAAACGCAACTTACATCCCAATGGAATATTTAGAATAACCTCAGGCAAGGTATCATGTCAAAACTCTGTATAAGGTATTATTCTAGTGGGTTCGAGAGGGATGCAATCAATTACCGTCAATGAACGAAGGAGCTGTCATTAAATACAGAGAGATGTGAGACTAAATTTGAGACTTCCCTTTAGCTGTACTAAATATTTCACAAAAGTAGAGATGGTCCTAGATATGACGTCAATGAATTGAAGATATTCCATCCATTATAAAGAGACAACAACATTTTTTATATTTTATCGTATTTTAGACCCGAGATGGAATTCATTAAAATGCAGTTTACGTTTGTGAATTTTCAGCGCTGTACGGGTATGAGGAATTTAAGTTTCAGGGGGCTTCCGGATAGCCAAGTGGGCAACGCGTTCGACTTCGGTGAAAGCGGTCCCGGGTTCGATTCCCGGTGGGGGCCCACGTGCGAAATGACCTAAGCTGTCGAAGCACTTTTAACAATACTACTAATACTACTTAAGTTTCAGTTATTGCATTCATTCAACGTCTAATTAATATCCACCACTGCGTCATTTATGTTTGGTTTCATTAAATTCCGTCAGCAATCTCATTGAGAGAGATCTGCGGAGGCTTAAAATGCGAAATGATTTTTCAGTTAGAATTGCATCCTGCTCATCGTTTTGTGCACAATATATTTCACGGATTTCTACTTAGAAGATTAAATTCCCTAGAAGGATTTCAATAATCAGTACATTTTCATGCATACATCAATTAAATAACTCTTGTTTTGATTTATAAATATGCATAAATGATTGATTAGAATTGAATTCTAATATCTTATTATTTTTACTTTCGGAAAATAAATTTGGCCTTCGCATAAATAGATGTGTAGAACCTTTATTGTCGAGGTTATGCGCCATTGGGCCTCTCATTACCTTATTACCTCTAATATCGTTATATGAATAGATGTATTAATAAACCAAAAGGAAGAGAACAGTGTGGGAAAAAATCTTTGCAAACCAATTTGCGGGAATACACCCACAGAGAAGGGGGTCGGAAAAAGTGTTTAGTTACTACTATCGGTCATTTTATCACTTTGAATATTATAATAATTTTATTAGAATAGTTTTATCAGAATAGTTATTTAAAAATAGAATAGAATGAAAATAGTTCATTGATAATGATATATTACTTTGTTTTAGAAATAGATCTTACAAATTTTAGTGATGCTACGAATAATACCAGAATAATAGTAGAGAATATTTTTTGAGGATCATTTCATTGTTCCGATTTGACCTGATTTCAAAGAATAAAAGTATAGATAGAAGAAAACTAAAGCACAACCGAAAGTAAGGGAAGATTCAACTTGTATCATTAGAATGATGAATGAGGTTACGCTTACTATCCACCGATGTTATCGTCTTAATAATAGAAATTGGGTTGCTGGATTGAAAAAAAAGACACTAAACTCGCACCTTCCCGGCAGCGTGGGTCTTCTCACGGGAATACGAAATTTCTCGGAAAATACGAGTCTTTGTGGGGAAGCCATTTCCGGTGGACTAATCGCCGTTAATGGAATGGAAGATGAAAAAGGTGCGCGAGCATAAATTAAAGAGGCGCGCGGCTGGTGCCGCGTTTGGTGGGCGAGAGTATAATGAAAGGGAGAGTTTGGCGAAGATGAAGAATTGCGATGAGAGAAGAATTGAAAGAGGTGGAGGAGTGGAAACTATGCGAGGAAAGTTGTTTTAAAGGGTAAGGAGCACCTAAAGGAAGTTTGGCAAAGGAGGAACACTGGAATAAAGAGATGTGCGTGTGTGTTGCGGGTTGTGTGTTCCCCTTTGAACGGTTAAGAAGTATGCGGTACAGTTTGCGCTGTATATTACGACTAAATTGGCCTAAATAAATCGTGAATGTTTGTTTAAATTTAACGTATTCAGCCAGCAACAATATTGGGTTTCGGCAGTTTTCATTACGATGTTGTTAATTATCATGATATAATTACAACTCAAAATTTGTTCCCGATTCAATCACTCCGATGCTACCGAAAGTCCCTGCAAACAATCGATTTCTTCATGACGTGAGATGAAATTACGTTTAATTGGTGTAGTATTTTAGTATTGTGCCATTACGTATGTGAATAGGTATTAATTGTGTTAGTCTGTTATGTATTTAGTGCTAGTGTACTTCAACAACCGCGAATCAAGCTCTTACAAATTAAGCTATATGCGATTCAGTTCTATCTGTAATATTTTAACAACGGAAAGTTCCGAATTAATATCGTTTTGGAGTTTTTTTAAACTCAAAACTGTCTGTTAATCTTATCTAAACTTAATCTTATTTTCAAACTGCTTTGATTAGGTTTTACCGAATTGTATTTTATTCTAAAATAAGTAATTTTGCTTCTGCGTAATCTTATATATCTGAATAGATTTTGCTGTAATCAGTCAATACGGTTAACTACGAGTCTTTTGATCAAATTGTTTTTAAGCCAGCAAATACCCTAAGACAATGGAAGATGACATTTTGACTTATCGAAGATGTAGCATCTGCTGGTATAGTGCGTATAGAGGGATCATATAACGCTAGGAAACTGTAATCAGGATAAATTCCCCTTTCGCGAGATAGCTGGGAGCGCATGCATCACTAATGTTGAGGTGCTGATATACACCAGAAAAGCGCTTTAGATCGGCGAGGCAGTACATCAGAATCGGGAAAATATCGGACGAAAACAAATGAACCCGGTTTGAGAAGATTGAAATGTTTGCTACGGAACGGCTGCTTTGGTAAATTTTTGAGGGGGCGTGTCCGTCGAACAGAATCCTAAGTCGGCTGCAATGGATTGAAAGATGTGGTGTACCAAGCGAGAGGAAAGCCTTCCCATCGCAGAGAAAAACCGAGGGAGAGGGATTCCTGCGAAGGGCAGCTTTTCAATTATACAGGGAAGTTAAACTAGAGTGATTAAGGGAGCGCGGCCGTGAATAAAAGAGAGGAGGCGCTCGATGCATACGGGAGAAGTGATTCGGGGGATGAATGAAAATGACGCTGAAAGCGCTTGCTTTCCGTTGGCGTGTGTGAGCATTCAGAGGTGTTGCGAGATAAATATGGGCGGCGTTTGAAACACTGTAAATGATATCCCGAGTGTGGTCATTTTCGACCCTAGATTTAACTACGGCCGCTTTGGGTCATAACGGTGGATTTGCACCTAAGTGCGGAGGCGTGGACATTACGCCCTTCCGCTAAATCCGGGTCAAAAGGCTTCCGCTCCACTCGATCTCTGTTACGCACTCGGTATTGGAATCTATGGACGAGGAATTAGGAGCGCTAGGGTCCATTTCGTGAGTGATCGCACGCAGTGGGCGGCTGCGTCAGCTAAATCTTGATAATGTTCACAAATCTTGTGCGATGGAATCCGAATGAAGTGCTTATAGTCTAGAGTAGTGGTTTTCAACCTTTAGTCGGGGGGAGGCAGGAATTTCATTATACACGCGGGTAAGTGAGCTCTCGATACATTAAACTGTCATTCTCTCGTTGAAATACTTCATAGTTTTGCTGAACTTCTTTTATTTATGTTGTTTACCTCAAAAGAGCACACGCGCGTAATCAATAACCTATTTATATCACTAAAACAATGCGCGTAAGCAGAGTAACAAGCTAATAAGCCGTAGTGCTAAAATAAAGTTAAATTTTAGTCAAAACGGGATTACTTTCACGAATAATTTTATTAGATTTTCGATACGATACACATTTTTATCTAACGATACGAGTTTCTGAGATCGAATATTATTTGTTAAGCTTCTAATTCAGCGGACTGAATTTTTGTTCTCAGGCCATTTATTGAGCAGTCCAGGTCTCTTAGTCGGAAATTCTCTAAGTAAAAAAAAAAGTTCTGGATTCCTTTTTTTGGGAAACTTGTTTCTTCAATATTATTTTAATGTTTCTGGAAGAAACTTCCGAGATGCAATAAAATGATGTAAATAAACTAAAACTAATATGGATAATATTTAGAAATAAAAAAATGTAGAAGATTTTTAATATTTATACTGATTTATTGGCTATTGAATATTCGTAAGTTGACAACATTTTAGCTTCGAAAATAAATTAGGAGTATTAAGCTATAAATGAGAATAGTGCAGCTGTTTGGTTGTCCGCTTTCCAATCTAGGGGATGGATGTTAGCATCCCGCTTCCGGCAGTTTATGGTTTCCAATCATCAGGAAGCCCTGCAGTTATGATGAATATTAACTTCCGTTTGAGGTAGATGCTTTCGGAGGTAATGGTAGACTCTGAATGGCTTAGAAATGGAGTAACTTATTCCACATCAATTCAGATGATACTTCAGCCTCATGTATTCAAGTCCTTCGTTTGTGTTTTTGCTCATCGTTTCTGTTAATACTGAAAAATGTTTACGAACAGATTGCTTAAATCGATAATTTTTATATTTAAACTGATTATTTAGTCTCTTTTTCATTACATGTTAACTTAAAACAAATCTGAGAATAGTGCTTATTTTTCACTATTCTTTATTTAACTCGTCCGGTTTCGACCATGACCATCATCCTCAGGTACACTACAATAGGGATATTTATGTAAATTTCCCTGCATTCGTTTGTACTGTAACTGAGGATAGCCGTCGTGGTCGAAACAGGCCGTGTTAAATAAAGAATTGTGGAAAGTATGAAGCATTGTTCGCTGATTTGTTTTAGATGGTGTTCCGCAAGGTTAGGCCAAAGTTCCTGGAGTTTACGCTTATTAACTTATTAATTTTTAATGAAATAGCTCTCTTACTATCTTATTTGTTTTATTTCTGTCTCGTGTATTTACAGTTCATTAGTTGTCGATAATTTTTCTCACGTTTTTTATTCAGAACACGTAAGTTGACTTTACATCATATCATATTTATCCACTATATTGCATTAGTATATCATATTTATCCACTGTAGTTTCAGCACCTTAAATTCATATTTAATAAAGCTCTTTTATATATTGTGAGGGAAAATTATACTCAAACTTTGCTGATTTTGTCTAAGCTTAAAAATTTTGCAAATTACATGCATACATAGAGAATGGAGAGGTAATCATTCAAAATATTTATTTTTGAAAAGCGGAGAAAATTTTCAGCAAAAATTGATAATTTTATCACGATAATTGTGTCAAGGAAATATCTGTATCTATGGATCGTTTAAATAACATACTTTGCAGTACTTTTATGAGTATGTTTCCATAGCTGAGGTAATTTGCACATGGACCCCTTCCGGGATCGATTTAACCGAAGGCGAACGTGTTCACCACGTAACTATCTGTGGGCCTAATTTAATTAAGCTATAGTTGAATTAAGTTAATGTATAAGCATAATTCCACATAGGGAAAAGAAGTTGTATCTTCTCGAGAAGATCGAAATTTTCCGAATAACGGTGCATAATTTTTAATATTTCGGAAGCTATTTAACTGTTGCTATTTGTAACAAACAATCTCCTTTGTTGTCTTCAAATCTAATGATTTCCTCTTCTTTTTCAGGTGAGTGAACGCGTTTCCTTGGTGATGATGTGGAGTTTAAATCCTGCAGTAAGTGCCTGAAACATTTCAAAGCTATTGTAAACTGCTGTATATACTGCCATACAGGTACGGGTATTTTGTTACACAACTATCGCAGACTTAAAAATATCGTCAAAATATTTCCGTGTGAAATTTAAAATTACATTCCAATTTTTCCAGTTTTGGTAGGGGTTTGATAAGGTTTTGTCCAAAGATTTAGAACGATTCTAATTCTTTAATCATCTTAATATGTAACCACCTCATTCTCCTTTCTGGACCACCTATCATGCTCTCAATCCTGGTCTGCTGTCTAACCTTTAAACGGTCCGTTGAACTCGATGGCCTTGCCTCTGAATTTCAACCGAAAAATTTTTTCACGTGTATTAACTATCGACTTAATCAACAACCTACGATTATAGATTCGTTTCGGTTCGAATTATCAATTAAAGAGAAAATTTTAATTTGTATATTGAAGGAAGCGTTCCCTAGGGGTTCTTACGGCCAAAATGTTAAGATTAACTCACCATATCTGTGTGAGAGGTAGACGATAATTTTGGGACATAAATTATGCATTAGGTAAGCTCTTGTACTTACATAAATATGAGAGTTGAGCTCTTTTACATTTATCAACAGTCCTTACTTTCTCTTTCTGTTTCGCTTTTGCTTTGCTTCGCCTTGGCGAGACTAAAATGAGGGTTGATTTTTAATATCAAATACAAAACAACTAGTTTGATATTCAAACTAGTGTGTGCTCGAGTGGCCATTATGGAGATCGAATTTCTCTTCCTCATCCTAATCTCTTGTTAACGTCTCCAGTCAGTGCAGACCCGAGCTGCTAGTGTCGTGGTCAACTACCGGGAGCACTGAATCATAGGAGGCTAATCTACATGTTTTAATCATAGCTAGAAATAAAAACATCGAGAGATTTTATTCATTCGTTAAGCATTCCGAACGTTACTGACAGATATGTAGAAAAATCTGACTGGTGTAATCTTTGCTTAGTGTACTCCTAGGCTTTGTTCATTAAATACTAGTTAATGAGACTTCTAAAGGTCTCTAAAGGTTACTGCAGCTCAATTTGCCGAAAGAGGAGACTCATTAGAAATTCCACGATTTAATAGAATGGATCAAATAATACAAGTACATCAAAGATGTATTCCGTCGATTGCAGTTGGGATCGTAACCTAGCCATTAATTAAATTTAAATTAACAACACAATAAGAATACAGCCAATTGGCAAACATTAGGAGAAAAATTAATTTATGGGGGTTTTGTTTAGCCTTCATTGCTCCAGTTTTGATGTCTAGGAATGATTCGTTGCAGTGTTTCCTTTAGAAATTTAGTTTGTCTTTGGGTGAGGCGCGTCAACATCTTTCTGTCCAGAGCACATACATTTTTGGATCCTGTCTTCAGGATCCGATCTTTTGCCCTAAAGACGCTTTCTATCGTGAAAGTCTCAACCCTGCTGCGATCACTTCGGCGTTTATATTCAGTATGTTAGGGAGTCCGCTAATCTTGTTATTTTTCATCGATTTAACTCCATCGGAAATCCTGCGCCGCGGGCGATGATCCATGGCGCCCATAGTTTGTACCCTCTCCGGTTGAAGCCGCAACGGTCCACTCGATAGACTTATATTGCGATGGGAAGGGAGAGCATGACCGGAGGGCAGTCAAAATGATTGGAGGTCCCCTCGATCGAGATGCCCATATTGGGACACGGGGTGGGGTCGAATGTTGGGGGTGCAATGAAATTTATATGAAACACACATCCAAGCGTTGTAGCCAAATGAGATTCGCCGGATCGTGACAGTGGATAAAAAATCGAGCGCCTGCACGGTGATTCGATTCGTATAATTCCCAGGGGATTAATCGATCGAAGCCTTATTTAGTTTTTCGATTGAATTGAGCTATCAGGCGCCCCGCACCCCGCGAGATTCAATATGGAAATTAAACTTTCGAATTCGACATTTTCATTTTTAATACCGGCGATTCATTCAGAATTGTAATTAGCGCAATTTTTTCCTCTCTCGTTTAACGGCAAGTTCCTGGGAAAGCGTTTCATTAAATTTGTGAAATAAAAAACACGTAGACGTTAATTTAATGCCAATGAAAAGATATTCGCTTTGATAAGCCGGCGCACGCGGGCGTGATTTACATCGATGAGGGTATAGACCGTGCATAATCAGACCTCAGTGTTCACAGTTAGTTATTCTGCGATATATGTATATGCAGGCGGAGGAGTTCGAGCATGGAGGGTCAGGGTTGTTTTACAGAATGAGTTTTGAAAATTGCTTGTAAATGTATCGACGCACGCTACCGCATTATTGGTGGTCGAGTTTCATCGCATTAAAATTCGGAAATAAATTTTTCTTCTTTTTTTAAAGATAAGGGAGTAGCTGGCAGTTGAGGGCCATATAATCATAGATTTCTCGGTTCATATATTCTCCTTAATTGTTAATTGTTTTATATAAATCTTTTAACGCAATAGCCCGTTAGAGGGACTAATATAGCTAAAAGGTGTATTCTGTGGGTGGGTCAGCGCATCGACTCCCACATTGCATCCCACGCTATGACTTATGTTTGACGAGGCCTATGGAACCGCTACCTATTCCGACTGTTCTCCAATGAGGCTGGATTAATATCCTGGCCCCCACCGGAAATCAAACCCGGGTTCACTTCCGCCGAAGGCAATCGCGCGACCGGGGGATACTCGTTTAAAGTAGTTGTGGAATATAAATGGCAAATGAAGGGAGTGGGGAATTGTGGTTCAAAATAAGATTTTGAAACTGCCATCCAAATTTTAGTTACACGTTTATGACCGATCATCCACAACCCATAGAAGAATACCGTATCAGTATAGGATTATTGATTATATCCCCCCTGAACCTGCAATTTTGATATCAGCAGTGCCTATAAATTGATATCATCTACTTAAATATAATGCAACATTAACAGTGGGGATAAAACGCTTTGCACTCTTCCACAGAATAGCTGAAGGTGCGAGCTCTCTAGCGAAGCGCGTCGCATTAAATTTACTATTCTTCGGAAGTCTACGAAGCGTTTTATTCCCATTATTATGGCCTTCCACGAAGTAGCACCGTCCCACATTGGGATTATAATTCTGCATTCTTACTTTTACGCTGGTGTATATTGAGAGATAAATTCATGGCGAGGAAGTATTTGAACCAAGGTTCCCAAACATTTTTTTGTCGCGAATTATTTGCTATACATAAAAATATATTTTAAAGAAAACGTGCAAGTAACTAAAGCAATTAAGCATACCAGGCAGTTATAGCGCGATGAGGGTTTTTTAATTACTGATGGTAATTATACTGTCGTAATTCGGCGTGTAAGATATCTAGTCCTTCATTATTTGTGTTAGGGAAAGTTCAGTTGTATTTATGTACCTCCTTCCTTATCATAGCAATAAAATTTTTCTGTGATTCGAAAGTTATGGAATTTCCCCGATCTTATATTCTGCACAGTTTTTAGGCGACTTGACCAAGCGTATTGCAGTAGCCGTTGGGACTGGTATTATTACTCGTTCACATAATTCAAAATGAAAGCTGAAGTCAAACAAAAGAGGAAGGTACATAAAGGGTTGTGATTACAATCGTTGGTCAAGAACAACGCAGTTACCCAGTTTCGTGTTGTGTGTGTAATGTGACAATGCGGGCAATCGCAATTGGTCCGAAGGTATCTCAGTGAGATCCTATTACGGGATAGGATAGAGAGAATACTTAACGTGATTAACACGTGAGAAACTTGGAAGTCTTTCGAAGCTGTGGCTGCAACAATATCACTTTGTTCGACTGAGATTGGCTTAAGTGAAGTTCGAACGCTATAAATCCTCGAGAAACCCTACGATAACATACGCAGATCCGTCGGTTTTGGAATTAATGTCAATAAAAATGTCCAGTGTTTTGGAAGAATAAGGAATTTGAAATTTATTGGAACTATAAAGGATGTGATGCCTGAATTCAGTCTTTCTTATGCTACCGTCATGAAATTTAAGTTGCTGGTCATGTGACAATTTTATCCTACGCTCGAGGCTGCAAAAAAAAAGACTGCAAGTCGATGGAGTCACTCGTATCCGCTGTTAAATTATTTTATGGATCAAGTAAACTTTCCAGCTTTTGCTCGTATACCTCTTCAATTTTTTTATCTTCCATTTTTAAGTAACCTGATGCGTAACATTATATCCCTCGGTTGTATTTGCCTTGAAGTTATTTTACGACGTGGAACTTACACAATCATTTCTCCGTGTTTGAGTTTTAGTTTTCATCACTTTCTACTTCTACGATTTGTTATTTATGACGCTGCATCCTCTGTGCTTAATTTTTATCGGAATAGCATGGTGATAGGTTCTAGGCATAATTATTTGCAGTAACGACACAATTTATTTTGAATTAAATGACAGACTTAATAAAACAGTGACAAATAAATCATGTAATAATTATGAACAAAGTGGTTGGAGAGAAAATTGAAATGAGAAGTGTTATCAGCCGTAGAGTATGGAGCTAGATGATAGAAAAACAAATATAAAAGCCAGGAAATATTAGAAATCTCTGAAAATAAAATTTCAGGAGGGCATAAGTGAAAGCTAGATAGAATATGAAATAATCAAATCTGAGAAGATTTGGTGAAGAAATAATTAGTATTAGCTGAAAGCAGAGGAGAGAAGGCGAAGGGACGTAAAAGATTGCCATCAAATAAGGTGAAGTACGAGAAAAGGCTAGGAGAGGCCCAGAGGATACAAGGAAGGTAAAGAGATAGTACAGTGATGGCAATAAAACATATTTATGGCAGATATTTTTAGGAATTATGAATAGAACAAAAGGAAAACACAATTTTTGGCTTATTTTTAAAATTTACTGCAGCATAAACCTAGCTCATCCTTTTAAAGATAATGGAAGAGATGTTCTCTCTCACGAGCTATCTTCAAGTAGATCGACTATGAGCATTAGCGGTTGTTTTTCTCTTATGTCGTTAACTATTTGCATCCTGAGGAAGCTTTCTAATGGTCTGTATCCTCGGGAAGCTATGTAAACACAAATCACATTACTGCAAAGGTGGAGGAGCCAATTTGTTCTGGAGACTCGAATGGTTTGCCGCTAATGGTTGGATCCGGAGAATCTGAAAGGGAGGAGGAGGCTGTTATGATGTGAGGAGGGCACTTCCTGGTCCCCTCGCCTCCTTCATCCCCTTCTCTACTCTTGGCACTGTGGGGGTGTGGGACCAATGGGTGGGTGGGGAGTGTTGCCGGGCGCCTGGGGTAGCGAATTTCCTCTGTAATTGGATCGACTCTTATGAACCTCTGGATACTTCGAATTGAGCATATAAACCTGACGGGCGCCACACGTTGAGTAACTCTATTTTCTGTTGGATAGAATCCACATTTCGCTGTCTTAGATTTTACGTTAGGCATCCGAGAACTAGTCTTTTAGATTTCAGCTTGCAGGGTTGGCTATCCATTCTTGCGACACAATTTTGCATTTTCAAACATATGTTCTCTTTAGTTAAGCTTCGAATCGAATCAATAGAATCGACATTCCACGTATCATTCTTAAATTTTTTAACGATATTTTAACTTGTATGATTAGGTTTTGAATTTTAGGAAGATGTATGTTTATTAGAAAGGTGCGTAATAATCTGTCAGAAGAGCAGGTCTGGAATATCAACTAATAGGTCGTTTCAATGATTTCAGTTTCTTCTATAGATATATTTATAAGTGTAATTTTTTCACCTCACGTTTGAAATATAAATTTTGATGTCTTTATTTATTGGCTGTTTTATATTGTAAAGTAATACTTATATTACACTGATAGATTTCCGTGCGCTATGAAGTTTATAAATGGAAATGTTTTTGATATCGACTCTGTGGATCAACTTAATTTTAAGTTTGTGAATTCAGATTTTTGGAAAGAGTAACATCAATCAGATTTATCACGAGTTTAAGACGTAGATTCATTTCAGGAGAAGCAGACATTTTCCTCTTACTTCTCAGGAAATCAAAAATTGAACTATTGAAAATTAATAATTAATTGAAAATTAGTTCACCTAAAGATGTCGTGTAGCGGTTTCCTGAGATCGAAGCATAGTTAGAGCATCCGATAAGAACATGTCGTGAGATTACTAAGGACATATTGTTGGTAGGTTTGATGCATTGAAGTGTTTGTCTAGAATGTATTAGGTATGGAGTACATTTTGCAGAAAAGTATCTCATACAGATCTTGCCGCAAAATACCGGAATCGGAAAAAATAGATTTTCTTTCAGCACTATAAGCTTTTCACTCTAAGACACCCTTCATCGCCCATCGCTTTCACCGTATCCTTTTCCGTCCTCCCTTTTTCTCTTACCCTTTTCCACACCCTTCTCCTCTCCGATCCGCATCGTGGAAACGGCGGCAGAGGGAAGAGAGAGAAGATAAATCGCACGCACGAGTAGGAACCGATGGGGACGCTCTCTACATTTCGTTGGAGGAAATAAAATGTGTCGACAAATATGGAAACCTCTGTGCGAGAGAGGAAATGAAAAACGATGCAAAAAAGCTCCGCCGGTGCTTCCCGTGGCGTAGAAGAGGAGAGAGGGCGACCAGCGGAGCCGATAATTGGGTAGAAGTCCCCTGTGTCTCAAGGGATGAGAAGGTAGGAATCGGATAGGAGTGGGGTGAGGGGATAGTCGGGGGCGCATTCATTTTATAGACACCGCCGTGGTCGCCGGTAGGTCCTCGAGGGTCCTCCTATGAGATGCTTATGGAAGATTTCCCGCTTCAGCCCATAGTTCGCAGTTCACAGCTCCGGATGTGCTTCGGCTTTCGTCATTTACTTTCCTCATCAAGCTCGCAAATATGGCATGAAATGAAACGCTGGAAACTTTTCGGCGAAAGAAAAATTTACTGGGTGCTATCGTGTCATTAGCGTTGAAAATGTTCATGTTCGCCCTTCGTAGAGGAATGGAACGGGTCATCAACGGTTAGCGTAGAAAGTTCATTCCCTAGGCCTTGGGTCTGTTAGAACAAGACGTCATTCATTATCAGTATGTAATCCATAAATTTACTGATGATACTTTTTGTTGATAATTCAAAGTCTTACGAAGGTATTATTTATGAAAATCGAAGTAGCGATGCGCTAAAATATTTAAGAGTTTTTATTTTAAAACTAGGTAACATTGGAGATACAATGTAAATAAATCAATGGAAAAACTTCCGATTTCGCGGATGAAAGTTTTTATTTTTTGGCAAAAAATTAACAGTTTCAAAGATTAAACCGTTCGGTCTGTCTGAGGTATCATTAAAAGCCTAATGTTGATGAATTATAAGCTTTCAGCTGGAAAATAAGCATTTTTCCTGTAAGTCTAATTAAATAAATCCGTCGCGGGTTTTCTTTTCACATTAGCGTAATTATGATCAAAATCAGGCTCCTAATTAAAATAAATTTTGCTTAGATTAAATATAAATTAATCAGAGTAAAAGGATGGAAATTTTTTTTATTGTTTTGCTGTTTATTCGAAAATTGTTGCTCAAAACTCAGTCTAATGAAACAGCAAGAAAATAACAAATTCAAAATTACATCATACAAAGACGATAGCGTTCGAAATTACCAGTTCTAAGATTCATCTACTTTTTAAGGTATTTTTGTCAATTTTTTGAGAAATAATTATAAAATTAATCCTTAAACTATTATGGAAACAGATATTCAAGTTTTAAATCATGATTATTTGTTTGCGATTAAAATAACGAATAATATTCATTATTTCTTCAGTATATATTTATTCTCTGGCTTCGATTTCTATATAACACTACGTGATGTCGATCATTTTAGAGAAAATTTAACTAAGCGGGTCTAATTTGGACTTAAGAAAAATCTTTATCGGAAAAAGTATGTAACAATTAGTGATACTCATTTCAAGTGCACTCCCAACATTTTTTGTGATCTTTTTGATTTTAGTCGAGCCGTTATCGGCCATATATTTCTTCGGTATCCGTTCCCGTCAATCCTAGAAGTACACGAAAGATAGTAAATAAACTCTGCGAAGGTAGTGCTGTTCCTATTTTAAATAAATCCACCGCTCTAAACAAAATTAATCCGAATGGAAAACTCGCTGGAGTTGTTTTCATACATCCTCTTATTTCTAGTTACATGACCGTCATCAGAGTATCCCTTTTCATTTCGGAGCGTTACTCTCGCATCCTCCCTTTCACAGTCCATCGTTTTTTACCTTTCCAATTTCGAAAACAAACGCCCATTCGTCCATAGCGTCCTACCCCGTCGAAGTCATATCGTTAATTAATACGCGTGCGATAAAATTTTCGTCGAAAATATGAGGAGGCTGAAAAAACCGCTCTCGGCTGGGGGAGGGGTTGAGAGCCCTTCGCTGAAGAAAGGAGAGGAACATCAAAAGGAGTAAAACATTTGGGGTTCAGACGGGTGAAACGCAGGACGGAAATGAAATAATGTTTGGTCGCTTAGAAACGAAAAAAAATACGATAGGGGGAAATGGCGTCAGGGGAAGAGCAGTATTAGGCGCGGAGGAGAAAATATGTATTCCTTTCTTCGTGAGGGGGAGGAAAAGGGCCGGAACGGCCGCATGACCAGCCATGGAGAAAATTTGGCAGTTGCCTCCCTCGGAAGGCGCCTCTATCCCACGCCCAAACCCCTTTTTTCGTTCTATCTTCTCTCCTCTCCCATAACTCCCGCAGGGAAGAGGAAGGAAACGGAGTGCCAAGGTAAATCCCTCGAACTGGAAGTCGGAATGGTTTGTAGTAGCATCGTGTTTACGTACTCGGCGTGGAGGAGAGGGTGTGGATATCGAGAGATTTGCGAGGGGTGCGCGACGGAAATTTCGGGCAGGGAATGTGGAGGGTTTAGGCGTGTAGCAGGCAATGAAGGATCGCTTTTAATCCTGCGGATAGCGGGGTTAACGTAGTACGTATCACGGCGTGTGCAGTTATATGACGAATCGCGAACATAAGTGAGCATGTGTTAACAGCACCACTAGGGATGGCTTCGTTTGCAATTGAGGCAGTCTACTCAGAGAGGAGGGTGGTCCGATGCTATTTTGTGGCAAGAAATCGAATTCGTTCTCGCTAATTTATATTTCACAGAATAAAAATACAGGGATGTGTTTGGAAAAGTGAGGAACTTTATGCATATCACGTAATTCAATGCTTATCATCTTACCGAAGTAGTCTTTTCCAAACTTTATGTATCCGGAGTAAGGCAAAAAGTGATGTTGCTAAGATTTTAGTGGTGAGATTCCCAGTTCTTTCCTTAGCTTTCGTTCGAAAAACTTAATATTTTCCGTGTGCTACTTTTCATAAACAAGTTAAAATAATGAAATCGATCGAATCAGCCGTGAATTTGTGAAAATTTGTGACATTAATGGTTAAAATAACTATGCTTAAGTTTCACAGGAATTGTTTATTGGCGACCGGATAGCTATTATTGGCTGAAACTGGTCGCCAAGAAACAATATCTGTGAAACTTTCCCTCAGTTATCGATTAAAGTTAAAATAAGTTATTAAATTGCAATCATTCGAATTCAACGGTTATTAACGACCTGTGGGCGCTGATAAAGAATAAAAGAGTTATTAATTAACGGATTGATAAGCTATTTATTTTAAAGTTTATAGATTTTATCCCTTAGTTAGACGTTCCAAAACATTTCTCTCTCTCTCTCTCTCTCTATTCACAAACCCTCAGGATATTTCGCGCAGTTTTGTTCAGGAATTTTATTATAAATTTGCAACAGTTATAATTATGTATTCCATCAAAAGTTAAAGAGTATTCATGGTAAACTTTGACGCATTATTAAGCGGAAATTAACTCTTTATACATTCCGTAATCTCGGAATGGGGAATTTCCCCCTCAAACTCCCCGAATCCATTCATGATAGGAAATGAAATCGCGACGAGGTGGAAGCGGAAAAGGTGAAGGAGGAAACCTTCGGAATAAGCTAATATAAGAGGAGCTTAACTGGCGGTATAGTTGGACTGAACGCCAAAGGAGGGGGCGGAGTGGGGAAGGGAAGAAGGAGAGTTGGGAGTAGTAGGCAAACAGAGAACCGCGAAAGTGCTGCGTCCTGGAGAATCGGAGTAAGTCGACGAGGCATCGCAAAAAAGCTGCGCATTGCTTCTCTTTTTTTGGGTGGGCATGAATGAGGCGAGAGGAGAATGACTGTGAAATGAAATCAGCCAAAAAACTCCCTCGCGCTGCTCCGGGATTCCTTTTTTCCGCGCGGTTCGTAACAGCAGGAAATGATTTGATGGCGAATTTCGCATTGGAAGAAGGCGTAAATCTTACGCGCATCCTTGAACTCCCGATGTCCGAACCTAGCGTAACCTCGTCATGTGGCCGGGGGCTTGTTTGGTGTTTTCCTATCGCGTCAGCGGAAAAAGGCGGTGGACCGGAGATAAAAAAGGAAAAAAGGCCTTGGTAGAAGGAGAGAGAGATAGAGGTGAGAGAAAGGATATGAGGAGAAGGAGAGGAACGATAGGGAAACAGAAGACGAAGAGGAAAGGAAGAATGATAGTTGAGGCAGGTAAAACAGTTGTACACAGACCTCGCAATGGAAATGCAGAAGATTTCGAACAAAAAAGTCGGAGTAACGCCAATAGTAGTATTTATAGCATTTTTTTATGAAAGTGCTTCGATAACTTAAGCCATTTCGGACGTGAGCCACCACTGGGAATCGAACCCGGAACAGCTTTCACCGGTTTCGATCGCGTTACCAACTTGGCTATCTATAGGCCCGCCATTGGTGACGCTAGTAACTTTTAACAAGCTTAAAAAATAATGAGTTGGATCTCTATATGCCATAAATACAAAGATCTATAATCATCGGCACTTGTAGAATGGAATATCTCTCAAGAGAGGAGCTTAATCGTTGTCCGCTTCTATTTCTTCATTGCCACTAACCAATGGTGTGAGCTGAAATAAGCGATAGCAAAAATGGACTTTATAAGGGCGAGATTGAGACTGATGAATCTCTTCATGCATCTCACCTCCATTTTAGTGACTTTAAAGAAAGAGAAGACGAGCGATTGAAAAAGAGCACGGGAGGAAGGTACGTACTTTGAAGATTACGAACCTGTTTGCAATTAGGAAAAATGCAGCACAGCTGGAATTCATCGGCGAGAAGAGGGGCGTGAAGAAGCAGCAAAATCTTCTGATAGTTTCGGTAAAATTTTAGAATGAAACAATTGAAGGCAAACTTGGGAAGCGACCACAGATTAAACATACTCTCTCACTTAGATAAACAAATGAAAATGAGTATTCAACGAAAAAGAGAAAAAATATGAAAAAAACAAATAAATTACCAATTAAAAAATGACAAAAATAATGAAGATACGAAAACCAGTGACCAAAGAATTTAAGGTTAATTTCGTTTGTGTTTATCAATAAAATACTTTTTGATGCCTAAAAGTAAAAAAAATAAACAGATATACACAGATATAAGACGATAGTTGGAAGAAGTATGATTAGTAAAGAGAGAGCAACGGAAGAGTTAGGAAGAGAAGCTGAAATGAAGAAGGATGAAGAGGAATAATTAAAGAGAGGAAAGAAGCGAAGACACGGGAAAGGAGATATGGAAATGCGCGAAGGGAGAGTCCCCTTATGGTTTATTTACTTCTCGGGAGGGGTTTATTAGTTCTTTCGATTGCCGCTGAGTACACGGTTCGTCGACTGGAAAACAAGGAATACGGTGTCGGGATCATTCCTCGCAACACAAACTCGGATACATGCGAAACAAAAGTGAAATACTCACGTAGGAAAACATTCTTCCTCCTCCATGGGCTTCCAGTCCAGACGGAAGGAAAGAAAGAGAAGAAAGAATTGCGGTAGAAAAGGAATAATGCGACCGTCGACGGGTGAAGATTGTGTTTATGAATAAGGAAAAGAAATGCCGCGGAAAGAAAAGAAGAGGGAATGTGGGAAGAATGGATGGAAAAGAGGTGTTTATGCAGAAGGATAATGTTGAGAGGGCTCCCCAGGTGGGTGTTGGGGAGGCATTTTGAATGATTTGGGTGCCACGCGTAAGGGGAGGAGAGGGAAGATCATCTTTTGAAATAAATGCGTCTGTGGGAGATCGTGTAGTCGCCTTGTCGGGAGGAGGAGACGGAAATCCGCGGTTGGCAACCGCTGCTATGGAAGAAGGAGAAAGAAGCTCTGGGCAAATACGCTTCCGATTCCTTTTTGGCCTTCCTCAGTTGCGTTTCCATCGGTTTTTCCCCCGAATATAGTACTGTCGAAAGGGGTGAAAGTGGTTGTGTACAGAGGCAGGCTTTAGATGTGTGACCGCAACTGTGACAGTTGTTTCTTCCATTTTTATTCGACATCAACAACAACGACAACAACAACATAATAATATAAATAATATTCAGAATAAAGAAGAAGAAAAAATTTCCAAATACACCCCGTTAGCACAGGAAATGAAGCAGCTCTGGAAACAAGAAAGCCACAACAGCGCTAATAGTTGTGTCAGTTACCGGAATTACAACAAAAAATGTTTATACACATCTGGAAAAATCAAATATTAATAGGAGCATCCACTCACATATCCAAAAGGCAGTCATACTAAAAACAACATCAATAGTAAGAAAGTTCCTAGGAATGCAATAGAAAGGTAAAGATCTTAGGCTTTCCTGGTGGATACTGTGTGAAAAGATCCTTTTTACACAATAGAAAGGTACCTATTTGACTTGGTAAAGACCCGTCAATGTACCGGAATTAGACCATTAAAAGTGAAAAAATCAAAATAATAATAATAATAATCAACAATTCCTGGGTCGATCATTGTTACATAATATCAATTTTAACAATCATTTATTCACGACGTTTGATCTTCTCAATTGCAGTGTAACTAATATGTTCGTAATGAATAAAAATTCAATAGTAAAACTAATTTAAGGATAGATACCTCAAGTGTTATCAGATTTATAATGATTTACATTATTGAGGCTTGTATAAAGGGTGGTAATGGAATAGTATTTGGAGTGTTGTTTTCTAAGCAACTCTCATGTAGAACGAAATGGGCTATTTGAATAATGAACAAGGCGGAAGATTACATATTTTTGTTTTAACTTCACATTCGAGCAGTCGTCGAACGGTTCCAACGATTCCAGCTCCTTTTGTTTTCTCAGTCGTCCACTCGCAAATGCCTGAAATTCCGTTCTTTCTGGAATTAGAGAGAGGAACGAATTTACGCCATGCATCCATACTGATGGATTAGAGTTATGAAATCGTTGGTGGAAACATAGAATTGAGTTAAGGGCAATCTTTCGCATTTCAGAAGTACATTCCTAAATTTATTTTGTTCGAATCGATATATCTTTGGTAGCGTATCTATTGCTGACGTAAGAGGAAAAGTTTTATTTATCACAAATCGCATGCTCTTGCTCCGAAAGTTTTAGAAAATATCAAAATTCACAGCTAAGTTACAAGCTCCTTTTCTGTCACGACATGTCGATATTACTCTAGGGTTTCTTTTACCACCCGTTCTCTTTTTTTATTTATCACGCTCAGTGTGTTCGTTTTCGTAATAAAGGGTTATACACGTCACTTTATATACCTTAGCGTGAAACACCACGGAGACACCAAGAACGTCTTTGATGAAATTTAAAACTTCCAGGAATGTTTGCGATAATTTTCATTTATATTCTGGAGGTATATTTTTCCTCCCTGTCTATTTTTCCTTCCTCCCTTTTCTTCTCCACTTACCTTTACACTCTCCATTCCTCCTCTTCCTCTGTCCCCTTTTCACCTCGTAGCTCATATTTCTCTTTCTGCCACTTTATTTCCCTATCTAATCCTCACCGTGCCTCCCTCCCTATCATTTCTTTCCTCCACATCCCCATTCTTTCCCTGCTGCGTCAACCCCTTATTTAATACACAGAGGCACCCTTCGGGAGAGCTGAGAGACGAATGCTCGTCGTCAACGATCGCAGCATGAGCAGGGGACTCTCTTTCTTATCGATGACGAGATCGGCGCAAAAAGTCGCGGAAAAAGTGGGAAGATGAAGGGTGGAAAAATTATAGCGAGGAAGGAACGGCAGATAGTATGCAGGGTGGTGGAACGGATTAAGTAGAACGGGAGAGAGTAGGAAAGAAGGTTGAGTTTTGGGAATTGAAAGGCTGAGATGAAGGGAGAGAGGGCTTTCGTGTTATTTCAATGCTCCCACCTATCGATAGTCATTGCTATTACTGCAGGGTAGCATTAAAAATAATTGCTCTAAAGACAGGACGCCTCCACATCTATGTGCCAGCAGTTGTTGCTAGGAAGGCACATGCATGTTATTTCAGTAAAAATTTTATTCCGAGGCCTGACCACACAAAGTCGGACATTAAAATCTGTAAGGATAAGGAACACGGGTGTGTCAATACATCAGAGTTTTGAGAAAAGCTCCAAAAAGCCGTAGTTTGCAAGCAAATCGACCGTTAGAAATTTTAACCAACGTTGGTTAAGCTTCTTCGTAGTCGCATTTTGCAAGTATTGTCCTCAATACGTATTTCGGCAACTGTGTTGCCATCTTCAGGAAAGAAGGTATGTAACTGAGTCAAAATTTAAATTGCCAAAGTTGCACCTTCTTAACCTTGTGAAATTCTTCGTGAGTCAAAGTTGGAACTTTTACGAGTATTTATGCAAATATCCCTAAATCTTCTGTTTTAAACACGTGCGAAGTTTAAAAGTTGTAGTTGTTATGTAATTGTTCCCATAGGAGAATGTCTCCATGGAATCACATGAGGCACACCTTCGTATTGTAACACTTCCGGTTACCAGGTTGATCAGCGTTAACAAAAATTTCGAAACAATTGCATTAATTAATTTTAATTTTATGACAAACGTAAAAATTGGATATTATAAACAATATAAATGGAACACAATATAATTACAACTTGGCGTAGGAAAGAGTAAGGATAACTTCTGTCGGAATATGGGCGACCAGAAAAAAAATCTCCTTCCGCCGTCCTCGGCTCCTTCACCTGAGGCCTCCTCTTCCTCGACTCTCTAAAATGCTTCTCTCTAGGCCGTGGCTCACGCACTTTCACCCCTTCATCGTTCATTGCTCAATTGTCTTTAGTTCGCCTTTTTGCGTGGCGCCCTTACGAGCTTCAGCATACCGGCTGAACCGTTACAATATGCTCCATTATCCTAGAGGAGTTTGAAAGTGGCAGATTTTGACGAAAATGTAGGATATTATTTGAAAATGAGAGCAATGTCAATGCGTGAACGATCTTTGATCGCATCAGTTTAAATGGGCATCCCCTGACAATAATCTTGATCTACTGAAGTGTTATTTTCAACGATCATTTAAAATAAATAACCTCTATGGACTATAAATTGAGTTTATAAGTATTTTTCATGAAGGACCTAATGAATTATGCGGCAATAAAACGAGGAAAAGCCTTGGTAGATGGAAAGCTACTTGTTATTTATAGTTATATTTGATATTGAACAAATTTTTAAATCTGTGCTATCTCTAGTTATCGTAGGTAGATCGTACTTTCTAGCTGTGGTCTGTTATAAGAACAACGGAAGTTCGAAATTACCAGTTCTAAGATTCATCTACTTTTTTCTCTAGCTTTTACTAGCTCTAGCAAACACAAATATCCAGAACTAGATGAGTATTATGGAAAGAGTGAAGTAGAACATCGCAGAAAATTTCGTCACCCAGAGTACCCTGTTGTATTAATATCCTCAACACTGTCGCAGTTTTGAATTTCATTTTATTTGCTGGTTGAAGACTCCGAAGGTTTGCGATAACTTTTCTATCCCGAGTAAACGCTTTGGAAGCATAGAATTCCAAACTTCGGTCGGATAGATGATTAATTCGAATCTCTCATTCGTCAAGTAACGAAAGGATCGATTCGTAATATTTTAAATCGCGCCATCATGCGTTTACTCTTCGAATTTCTTAAATAAACGGACGAATTTACTCACGGAGACATAATTCAGGATTGCTCCCATAGAAGGCTGCCCCTTCGGATTAATCCGTGAACTGAAACGAATTTTCTCGTTTTAGATACGGAGGATTTAACCTGCATAAAGGTCCTTTGCTTGCCGTTCCCTCGTCCAATCTCTCTCGGAACGAGTACCGCCACACTTTCGCATAAAACGCCCCAGAGGTTCGACGAAACTCTATTGTTTTCATTTCGGAGGAAATGCTTAATGCGCTGAGGGGCGAAAGAGCGAAGTGCGAAGAGGAGGTCCCCTCTCGCAGCGAACATTCCGCCATTCTCCCCTTATTCTCGAGAGGACGAAACATCCCCGTCTCAAAAGCTCCCCATCGAAATCCAGAGCGCGAATTCACTGTTTCCATGTCCATCATATCGGTTTTGGATTCGGTGGTGCACGAGGATTTGCGAGGGAGGCGGTTGGAGTGGGCGATCGGGGCCCGCGGGGGAAGAAATTTCGCACGAGTGGAACAAGGGTTGAGTCGTGATGGGGAAGAGGCAAAGAGCATAGCGCCGAGATTGGGAACGGAATGAAAGATGGGGGAAGGAATGAATTTTTTGAATTGAAGCGGAGTCTGCGACCTGTAGAATGCTAGCTTGAGTGCCTTGTCACTTGCGTTTTATTCCGATCGATCCTGTAATATCAAAGGGATTTTGATGACGTGGAAATGGCGCTCTCTTACACAAGTTATCCACTGTTTAAGTTGACAGTAAATGAGCATTGGAAATGATTCACTAAAAGCTTTCCTTTGTGTGGTTATTTTACCCTTTTATTAGGCGAGATTGATTCTATTTAATTCTTCTTCTCTTTTACCCATCGTCTCGAAGTGTTTATGCAATGATAGATCAAATAATAGGAAATTAAGAGCAGAAAAATTAAAAAATAAATAACTATGCATTAACATATACAAAACACTCTGCGGATAAAGCAATAAGAAGGGGTTTGTTACAAATCGGTGTATCTTCTTGAGAGTAAAAGCTAGTATTTTAGAATCAATCACTTCGGCCTTCACTTCATGGAACAACATACTAACACAAGATTAAAACAAACTATGTATTTATTCCACAAAAATTAAAATTGACACTACCGGTTTCAACGTGACGTCGTCATCAGGTTGTAACGTTGAAACCGGTAGTTTCAAGTTTAATTTTTGTAGAATAAAGACAGTTTGTTTTAATCTTGTGCTAGTTTCTTGTGTTAGAAAGATTTAGCTCAAACTTTTTTAAGAGGTAGATCGTTCTGCAAACCCTCAGAATGCAAATTTACCGAAGAAAAACTTTACAAATAGGCCATAATCAAGTCATAAGAAAAGTCGTAGATATAATTGACCGCAGGTTATGCAATTTGTGACGTCGTTCGAAGTTAATGGAATGTTTTACAATGGGAGTAATAAGTCGTGAATTAATCCTATTTAATATTTACGAGAAGTTTTTATGTAAGAAATGTGATAAATTTTGATGACATGGAAATGGCGCTCCCTTGTATAAGTTATCCACTGTTTAAGTTGGCAGTAAATGAGCATTGGAAATGTTTCACTAAATGCATTCCTTAAAATAAAAACAGACCCTCTCCGAGGGCGTGTTGTTATAGGAAATCACGTTTTTTACGCAAAAATGGACAAAGGTCAAATGTGTGTGATACTTATAATAAACAAGAATTATAATGTATTTTGGTATAGTATTCAATCCAGCATGTTTTGTTTTAAAGAATATTATAACAAAAGAAACTTTCCTGTCGTAATATTTATATGGTCTAATGGTTGCCTTCATATTTTCTGGATCGCCAGTCTGGTCCGAATTTTAAGATTATATTATTTTTAAATATGAGAAACATTCGCGGAAATAATGAGTTATTTACCGAAAATTTTGAATTGTCAGCGTTTAACGTTTTCGTTTTCGTGGCGAAATTTCTTCCAGAAATGTGAAATTATGGTGAACAGAAATGATTTAGGGTTACAAAGTCTCTTTTTCTAGAATCTTAACATTTAATCTCGATATCGACCGGTATTCCTATAAACGTTTTGGCAATTTATGGTGTGAAGTGTTTAAGAGCAATTAAAATATCCTAGGAGGGATCGATTAAAGCTCTCTCGGCTGAATTTAAAGTCAAATTTTTGTGCTTATGAAAATTTGAGAACGCACCCCATGTTATGATATTTTTTTCTCTTTCCTCTGTATGTGGCTTCAATGATTTATAGTTCCAATACCTTTAGTATAAGATGTTATTATAATGATTTTGTAGGTTTACGTTGAAGACGTGATTTCATAGTTTAATTTCACGTTTTAAATTAGCGAGAGGATATCTTGACTTCGGTAGCAGAGTGATTTTATTCTTTAATTTGGTTTTGCTTGGCTTTGAATTACTTGTTGGAATTGATGTTCATTCAATATATCAGCGCTTCCCAACTTCCTTTTCTCAACTGCGAACTAAGTCACTCTTCGCGGTACGCCGCAACGATTCTCGTATGTTTAAGCCCGTATGTAAGGAAATAAACAGGAGAGAAATAACTTAAAAGTCCATGTCCTTAAGCGTAAATTCGTGGAAAGCCATTTAGTATCTCTGTGTACTTGCTAACATTGCATTGAAACCAGTGGAGGAAATAAATCTGAAAGATATTACTTAGTCGTTTGTTGCCCGCACTGCTGAAAAACATTAGAATGAAACATTTTATTCCTTTGTTACCCTTGGCAATTAAACGGATAGATATTTCGCAGACTTAAACGAAAATGCAATGCTGTGTTCAAAACATTCGAATCTCTCGGAATGCGGCACAGTGGTTGAGAAACTCTGCAGTAGATGTCCAAAGGTCAACGTTTTTTTTTCCTCTCCCCAGAGATTGCGTAAACTCACGGTTACTGTCTTTCGTGTTTTTATTTATTTCTCATTTTACCCGGTTTTCACGCTCCCGAAAAGAAGTGCCCTTCCCAGGGAAAAAAATGCAGGCCCTCCTCGGTTCATTCTCCTCCCGGAATTTCTTCCTCTCCCTCCAATCCTTGCCGCGTCGTTGCCTCCTTTCACTCTCCTTTCTCTCTCTCTCTGCCTCTTTCTCTCTCCTCTATTCTCCATTTTCTCCTTCCACAATCTCTCAATCGGAACATACCTCTGCATTTCTTTTTCCTCAATACTTTCGAATTGTGGCCACTCTTTGGTTCCTCTTCCCGTTTTATCTCTATACTCTTTTGTGAATTCATTGTTTGACCGTCTTCTATTAACTTCTCCCCCTAAATTCCACGTTCCAAATAGATATACTTGTTCGATCTCTTTGCTTCGCTATTCAACTCCTTTCTCTAGACAAGCGCTCCATTTTCTTTCCACTTCCCTCTTTATCGGATTCCCTTTATCCTTCTGTTGATTCTTCATTCCCCAAAGGGACATTGTTTTTATGAGATTGTCTAGCTCTAAGTAGTTTATTTAGTTCCGCCTCCCTTCCTGTGTTTTCCTTACTGTTTAACATTGCTTTGTATATTGTCTCTCTGTTATAATCGCGTTTATATTTTCCTTTGCCGTATTTTCACTATAAATTGGAGAGTCTACTGTTTGCGAAAATTTGATGTAAAGGTGCCTCGCAATTCGTCGCTGACCAGTCTCGAATGGCGAGACTGAAATTTCAGGACACTATTTCCGATGTAAGTCTACGAAAAATAGATTAATTCTTTGTCAGGCTCAGTCGTAGAAATATAATTAAATAATATATCCTCCGAGACTATTGCTTTTCTAATTTTTTTTATTGTTTTGCTGTTTATTCGAAAATTGTTGCTCAAAACTCAGTCTAATGAAACAGCAAGAAAATAACAAATTCAAAATTACATCATACAATTACACACACGCGCGTATGGAATTTTGGCCGGAAACTCAATTGTCGAATTAGGTTGCGTTGAATTACGAGGGACCACTGTAAATAATGAAACGAGGGAACGCACTTAACCAAAGGTGCACACAATGCATTTGGAAAATAATTAGATTTACTATATTCTTCTACTTCACTATTATTAATTCACTGGTTATATGAAGTAATGAAATTGCTGAAAATAGCGAAAATTATTTTTTAAATTTCGTTTATTGGTTCTCTTTGAAGTTTTACCTACACTTCGATCAATATCCTCGTATTAATCGGTTTTATCCTTGACTATAAAAGTTTACAGGATTAAGGCGAAAAATTTGGAAAGTAAATTGCTGCATTTAAATCAGCATTAGCGACATAAGCAGGGTGACATATCTGTTTTGTTGATTCACGCTCGTACGCTTTTGTGAGAATGGCGAAGTGTTTTTCTTTACGTAATCCATTCAAATAAATGCTCAGCCATTCTCTTCAGCTACGACAGAATTGTATCCTTTACTCTACCTTGTTTAATCCGTTTTTTTCTTTTAACATTTTCCGCTGCAACAGAAAGTATCAAATCAAAGCAAATACTTTGAATCAACGCTCGTTAGAAAGCGGTTACAATGATGATTTATTTAAAACGGTAAAACAGTCATATAATTGAATTTGATCCCTGTTTTCCCCCTACTTAATGTTAATCCCTATTTTTATCGTTTTTTCATTCCGACGAATGAAATCTTATTGTAAATTTCTAAGTAAATTAGAGACTTATGAGACGATTAAAACTGAAATTAATGAATAGTTATCCAAAATGTATTAAAAGTATAGCTAAAGTTTGATTGGAATTTATACAAGAGATAAATTTAGTAGTGTTATTTTAGCCACTACTTTCTTTTCCGCGAATTCCAAATTACATTACTCGCATTTATAATACGTTAAATGCAAATTCAATTTAAATGGTTAACCGGACATGAAGCATACTCCATGTTACCTGAGTTTCGCGTCAGTTTAGCCGCGTTGGAACTAACTTTCATCAAAGATGCATAATTATTCACTAATTAATTAAATTCGGACCGTTTCATATCAATAAATAGTTTGACCCTGTACGCAAGGGTCAAATTTTGATCCGTATGATTGAATATCGGCGAAAATTCCTCAATGAGAAGGCTCAAATTAACACCGCGTCCATAGAAATATTCTTGAAATTTGTGGAAAAGTATTTCTTTCATCTTGTCCGCATAGGTAAGATTTGTACATCAGAAAGCTATAGCGTCACTCTCATCCTTTCCTTGTTCCTCTGCGACTCTTATTTCTCCGGTGGCGTGCTTTGTCGAGTCTCCCCCACATGGGAAGAGCTATATCTTTTCCACCTGGTATTCTTTGCCGCCCTCTCCTCTTTCTCTCTCGTTGTGGCGAAAAATGGGGAAACTTCCAATGGGAGGATAATGGCGGGTCAAGGCGACGCTTGCGGTCTTCTTCGTATTCCCGTTTTTTATTCGCTCTCTCTCTCTCTGGGGGATAGAGTCCAAGACGCATTTAGGTTCCATATAATGTACCAGTGAGGTGAGATAATGGATTTTGCTAGTTGCTCGATTCTCCCTTCCGGATTGTGGACACAGATCACGCTAGAAACAGCTTAGATATCATATATGAATTAAGCTAGTTCAATTGTTTGTTATAGAGTATGTTAGAGTTATATTAGTTTTTCGAAATTTCCGCAAAGACGTACTCCATGAGATTTGATGTAACTTTGAAGTTGAAGATGACGATGATGATATTAAAAGTAATAATAATAATAACAATAACAATGATAATCATCCGTATTTGGGCGAGATTGAGACTAAAAGTCTCCTTTTCCATTGGATAGGGTCAGTTCCAAAGAATACTGCTTCGTTAAGGTCAAAATATCCAGCTGATGTTCTCTTAAAAAGGAGTGGTTATTGGAATGGAGGTCAACCTTAAATGATGTCACGGTATTTTTGGGATTTTTTAATCCCCCTCCCGCTACCATAACTGTCACATGGAGCGTCATATCCTAAGTGACCAAGTGTTGCGGACCACCATACCCCACCACTTGAGCTTGATGTAATTTAAAGAGGGCCCAGTAGTGCGATGTTGAAATCGCAATGCATGATTACGTAAAAAGAGAGGGACATATGAGTAAATTTCTCACTGAAATTCAGTATATTGAAATAGTAAAGGTTTTTGGAAACTATTGATTAAAGCATTATCATGCATTCGGATAGAAGTATTGCATTTTGGTGGTATTGGAGTACTCCGTTACTTAATGTATTCGGATGCTTGAAATTTTTTCGTTGTTATAACTTATTGCAACCCCTACATGATGGATATCTCAGAAGAGGTTACTATGATTTAATCTTATAGAGGCTCCTTGATGGAGAGAAAATTAAAGGAATTGCAGACGTAAAGAAAGAAATAGTACAAATAATTTGATCAAAGCTTTAAACGTGCTGAAAAATGTTGTGAAATGGATTGATATCATTTTATCTATCTTGTCATGTTTTCTGTATCGAAGAACGGTGGAGATTCTGCCTTTGCTTGATGAAATATAACCTTAGTGTTGAGGTATTTTTTTAAGTAACTTACTGCTTTGTAAACTAGAATACAAGCTTCCAGCTGGTTTTATTTGCAGGTGAATCTGTTCCTCGGTTAGTGTCCATGATACTCAACACAAGCATTCGGAAATGGCGAGTTCATTTCTTAATTCGGCTTCATCATTTAATCTCTTCTTCTGTCTCCACGAAAAGGGCCTTTGCAGACGAGGATATGGTTTGAAGATTCATATACCTGACACTTCAATAAAGGAATTCTTGCTCGTATGCCTACGCGTTTTTCGATCATGTACCCAAATTTCAACCTCCCTCTCGAATTCGGAGAATATTATTCCGGGAATGCGTGTAGATATTCCCTTCCCGTAATTGGAAGCAATAAATGCTCTCTTCAAAGAGTCTGATCGAAAATTGGCTCCAAACGACCCAAGTCGCCAGTAATACGGGGCATTTTTCTGGAATTATCATTGGCTGGAATGCGAACGGGTTCATTGAGATGTCGGGATTCCGTTGGGGAATGTCTCCATGGTCTTTTCCTTCCATGTAAATTTTATTTCCTCAGTAATATTCGTATCTATTATAAAATTGAAAATAACCGGCATTTGAACTGAACGTACTCTTTGATTTTGTTACATGAAAATCATAAAATATTAAAATCAATTATAAATAAAATATAATTTTTTAATGTTTACTATCGTAACAAATTTTTCCGGTATTATTATGGAATTAATTCGGTATAAGGATGTATTCCTTATTGTTATTTATAAATTACGATGCCTTTTATTATTGACGATCATCTGCCATCGAAGGATTTATACAAATCGAAGATAAAATTGATATTTACGATTCTTAAAGCTTGGACCCCTTTCTTAAGTCTTATTCAAATAATCCACCTGTTTATGGTTAACTAATATGAATTTAATACAGAGAATTAATCTGCATAATCACCAATCATCAGACAAATAAGGTTCTCCGATTAGTTTATCTTTCCAAATTCTCGATGAACATTTCCAGCTCGAGGTATTTACAACCAGACCAGTATAGAAGATCCAACCTCGGATCTTCTATACTTCAGAATCTTGTCCAGTCGAGAAATCCGATACTTTTTTTTAGCTCGGACACACTTTAACGGAATGGCAGTCACGATATTACTCGTCAGTCTCAAGTTGTCCTCATTCACTCGGCGAGAGTGAGTAATGGCCCTAAATTACGGCTTCTTTTGAGACAAAAGACACGGTTGGAAGTTCGATTTGCTGTCCGGAAAGATTCCAAACATTCGTTGTATTTCCATCTGCTGAGTGTAACTTTACTCCGGAAGACCGGAGTTGTTACCGCAGCGGGTTTTCTTGTGGGGCAAATTTAAAACGGATGAACCTGCGTTATTGCTTAACTTGATATTAGTGGGTCAGTCTCTCTGTCAGTTTCCACCTTTACGAACAATTTTAGTAGGGATGGAAATCGAGGAGCAAGAAGAGGTATCACGATGGCCCATTAAATTATTTAAATCAGTCTGTGCTTAATTAAATTGAAATAATTTCGCGCTTACCTTAAAGGGGCGAATTTAAAATGGATGAACTTGCACTTTCTTACTGCTTAAATTTGGTATTGATTAAAATTCATTGTATATTTGGCCTCCAGAGGAAGCAATGAAAAAAGTTAGAGATATTAAAGTAGAGTTTAATTCTAACCGTGGACGTAGAAGCGGGCTCTTAATTAACATTTTTAGGAAATTATCGTTGCGCCCAAATTATTAGTTGTTTGCTACGAGAGGAAAGTTTTATGGAATAAATCTTTGGGATAATGATTATAGTTACTAACGCTGAATTTTTTCGAAGACAAGAGGAATGGTTTAACAGCTCACTTATGATATAAGAACTCTCTTTTTCATTCCAAACTGTATCTGTGTTCATATACTTGTCTACAACCGTTCTTCTTTGCCAGTTTCTACATTTTCAAACAATTTTCAGTAGATATGGAAATGGGGATGCAAGAAGAGGTACGGTGATGACCTATTAAATTCTTAAAACCAGTCTGTGGTTTATTAAATTGAAATAATTTCACGCTTACCTTGAGAAAATTGACTTTGTGATTATGACAACATCTTCCACTGTTTATTGCACTGAATCGGTTACTATAGTAACCGCTTTAAAGGGACGAAATGATCGAATTTTCTTTCATTGTAGCCGTGAATAGCTGACATTATTATTAATAATTACAACCATTCTCCTGTAATATTCTTTACACCCCTTACTACATTTGGAAATTTTACCAAGTAGCAATGATTCTACTCTGGATTGTGTCTAATGTTTTCCTCTGGAGCGGGCCGAACTTTTGAAGAGGGAATGTATCAAGAGCTCGGAAAAAGTGAAATATTTATTACCAGGATAGTGGAGCTCGTGTGGGTAACGGAAGTGTCTTTTAAGTTTTATCTCCCAAATCTCTTTTGAGTCTGACTATTCCAGGGTGCTTTTTCTCTCCATTGTAACCTGTCCAAGAGGTTTCTGAACCTTGGCGAAATTCGGTTGGTGTTTACTTCTCGCGATGTCGACGCAAAGGACTCCTTTATCTTCGGTCATCCTTTGGATTACTTTCGTCCGTTCTTCTTAGTTCCTTTTTCGGATGCAGGGGACACTTCGTAGCGGTTATCCGGCGCTTTGAAGGATAGTTTGGATAAAAGGGCGAAGGTGGGGGGTGAGGAGGGGCTTTCGTCTGGGCCCAAACCGCGCCTCAAGGTCGACCCCTCCCCGCGGAAGACCACGGTTAGCGGACGAGGAAAAGGGGATGGAAAGGGTGGGAGAATGTGGGAGGGAATAGGGGCAAAGGGTGAGGATATTTCGAGAGGAAACCTGTGTAAGAGGCGAGGAGGTCGTGAAAAGGGACTTAGCGGTTCCTTTTCCCCGCCTTCCTTGCGAATTCTTCGATTCTGCGGGCTTAATAATTTTCCCGAGCCATCGATTAAGGTTAATGACTAGATTATGTTTGAGAAGGTTATTCAGCTTTCGCGCGTATATTAATTTGCTTTTCGATATCTATTGAGATCCGATTCAATTATATACGATTACGTGATTGGTTGGTATTTGTTACAACTACGTGTTTCCAGAAGCACAGTCTTCTGAATCCATCACTGATTGTAGTAGTAGTATTGTTAAAAGTGCTTAGACTGATTTGGTCATTTCGCATGTAGGCTCACACCAGGAATCGAACCCGGGATCGCTTTCTCCGAAGTCGAACGCGTTGCCCACTTGATCCAAGTTTACCACTAGATCCAAGATCCACTGATTGTAACTTCGACAGGAGTACCATAATAATTAAAGTTCGGCATTCTTACGAATTAATGTATGATAATTATCATCTAACAATGTAACGTTTCTATTGGCTTGCTTTCGGAACAATAAATTACCAAAGGATACTAATCCAGGAACACAGGTAAGGGTAGGGGGTTTCCTTTCCATAACTTTGCGTGGCCGGTGCTTCTATGAAGCCGTGACCGCGAACGATGCCACCATGTGGACGAAATCGCGAAGTCCTTGCCCACAAAGTCTCCCGAATGGCTTGGAGAAATGTTCTGCCGGGATAGCTCAACGGACAGAAACTCGCAACGTCCTTGCCCACAAAGTATCCCGAATGGCTTGGAGAAATGTTCTGCCGGGATAGCTCAACGGACAAAGCACCCGACCGGCAATTGGGAGTCCCGGGTTCGATTCGCGGTCCCGTCAGACTTTTTTTCAAGTCCATTCTTCCTGGGGAAAGGATACTGATGTTGACAAATATTAACATTTTTCCGTGAAATTTGGGAATGCTTCGCAGGATGCGTAAAATATATGAGAGTCAATCAGTTAGAAGTTTAAAAACACTTCGTAAGCCGTAGGCAGGCGGTACTCACGTTTCAAGACAAACGGGAAGCTCCGTATTACAAATTTCTGGGAAATCCCAATGGACATTTCAGGGACAATGCCTCCATCATCAGGGGCTCCACAATAGGAAGTCAAGTTCTTTTTATTCAGAGTCAATCAGTGCCCTTCGTCGCCAGGTTTTCGGGAAATGTATTTTGAATTCAGAAGGTTTAGCGATTTTGAATTCATGCATTCATGCATTCGATTCTGGTGGCAAGCAAGTCTCATGATATGAAATAAACTGTCGAATGCCTCAGGTGTCCGAACCCAGTATGAGATTGCGTGATCTGTGGGTATGCACACTTCATTTTCCCGAAATTTTCCTCATTACCTTATTAAAATGGACGTAATGAATCAACCATACTACTTGCCATTTTAACGAGATGAAGCATGAAATATTTCGCGGAATAAACGAATGGAAAACTAAAATATTACGAGCATATGTTGAGAACTCGGAGCGAATAGCTTGTTTCGAAATATTAAGCATCGTTAAAGCGAGCGAAATTTGTTCATCGGCGTTTGATTAGCGGTCGATAATGATGTGGAATGTGTGTATAACTCATTCGATGCTTTTCTTTGTATATACTTTGAAGAGGGCTGGGAATTGGGGGGCGAATGTCTTAGAAGAAGGAGAGATTTTGGGAGGGGGAAGGAGATAAGACAGCGTACATTGATTGATTCACTTCACGTGTCGCTGGAAAGGAATCCTTAGAAGGAGAGCAGCTTTTTCCTGGACTTGGAGGGGAATGGATGCGAAGACTCGGGGGGAGCACGGATAAGCAGTTGTCAACGCGCAAGGAATAACTTGGTGGCGGAATTTGCAACTTTGCACGCGACTCTTCGATTGCATAACGTGGTACCCCTCTCTCCCCGTCGAAGCTTTTAATTTCATGCACGACTCGTCTTTAAGTAAACAGACGATTTTTTTACGCTCGATAAACGCTGTACCTAGCTGTCCGCGGACACGAATTGCAGCGCATTGAAACGGGTTTATTTTTTGCCAGTGCTGCCCGAGATGACATATGTGATGTATTCTCGGTATTTTTGATTGGTCGAGCCGGAGAGAGTGCGTTTTTTGGCCTGGAGAGATCTGATATATGTTCATCACACGATCGCGGAGGGTTTCTCTTTCTCTCTCTCTCTCTCTGGTAAGATTTACGTGACATATTTCTCGAGGAAATTCGTTGACGTATATGGCGTGAAGTATTTGTAAATAACCGTTAAATTGATAATTTGCGGACCTGGTGTCACGCGACCCTCCGAATAACGAAGATGCTCTTCAAATTTATGAGAGCCTTGCGATATTCCGAGCGGAAATATTTGGGCATACGATTGTTGGATCGCTTGACGAAATATACACTGATTCAATTCGTCAGCTTAAATAAAGAGTATGCAATGAGAGTGATTGGTTAAACAGCGGGTTAACAAGTTTTCTTGTACACAGTTGGAATTTAATTGTAAACTAAGCAAGTTTTCCGTCAACGGTTGCTTAGTTATTAGATTTTGGAAGGAAACTGTTGGTTGCCATCTACAATTACGCTCGGTTTAATGATCGATTTGAGGGGAGAATGCTGTCATCAATTTCATTATTGGTGCGAAAGCAGAAACCAATTCCATCGCACTTATTTGTTATTATTTATTTAGCGGTAAGATGTTGCAATTTGGTCGGAGGACCAGGTGGCAACGGTCAAGGGGAACATAAGAAAAATAATACTGAGATCTGTCCGGCATTCGCCCAAAGACGGGAGGAAAACCCCTCCAAAAACCTCCCTTGGACAATATAGACCTTAACAATAATTACATAATTATAGAGTAATTGCAACACCTGTACAGGACGTAGATAAAAGGAAATGTAAATAAATCATGCATAATATTTCATACATTAAGATAGAAAATTATATAAAATATACAGAATCATATACATGAATTTATAAATGACTATAGCAGAAACAAACAAAATTCTTTGAAATATCCATTACTAATACCCTATTCTATTCCGAGCACCCGTCAAATTTCGATACGATATTTAGTATAATAGTGAAGTATTAAAATTCATACGTAAATTCTTTTTATGCAGAAATCTTATTTCAAGGTGTGTGTAGTCCTCTACCCAAGGGTTTTTATTCTGAACGATTTCCTCTAATAAAAGTGTAAAGACATCGAAAAAAGATAAGTATTTGCTGGGGGATGGAAATAGTTAGCCGAGGTCCCATTGAATATTAATCCATTAAAATTTAAAAGTATATCCTGCGTATTGAACTAGTTTTGAAATTAGTTTTTCTCTAAAAGAATTGTTAAAGTTACAGTGATCTTCTCTCTTAATAGATAATTTCTTGAGGTGGCAAACGGCTAAATAAGTATTCTTGATAGCGCAGAAAAATAATTTGTTAACTTAAAACGCAGTAACTATAATCATCAGATAAAGGCGGAAAACTCCTTTTGGTAGCCCTTCACGATCGTAGTCATCGAAAAATTTTTCAAATTTTCAAACTCCGTAATTTTGGAGTTCTGATTGGAAATTCACACAATTTATGCCGTAAATTCCTTGCTTACATCAACCAAATCTGTCGCTCAGTATAATTTGAAAAGAGAAAGTTTGGATGAACTATTGCCGTCAAAGGATGTTTTTTTAGTGGAAATCGTAATAACTTCGGCAATCCGAAGGGTGAGTAAATCAGAGGTTCGTTCCAGGCGGTAAGTAAGCTCGGTCGTGATGGGTAATTTTCTAATCAACTACCAGTTAATTTATGTACCGGCGGGAGCATTAATTCCACAGCTTGCATCGCGCACTTTGAGCGACGAATTTGAATAGGTCGCTTCGAAGCCCTCTGGCACATTGTCGAATTAGCTAAATCCTACTCTAGCTGCAGCGCTTCAACGAATCACGCATTTCTCCGTTTCCGTAATAGATTACCGCGTTTTAGCGCTGCCCGCTATTCATTATCTTTTAAGGCTTCTCCGTCCCTCACCTTATTTATTTACGATGCTTCCCGAAATTCCGCTCACTTAGCCTCGCCCTCTCCCTCCATCGCATTTTTAGCATCTCGATCTTCATGAATAACTTTTTTCACTCGGTTTTCCATCTACATTCTCTTAATACCCGTAACGCGACGTGACTTCTTTGTGAACGGAAGGCAACGAACTCTCTCTCTCTCTCTAAACCAACGAACCCCGATCTGCGCCGTAAATCTAATCTTCGGTGGGGAGAGGGAAAAGAGGTCTTGGAGGAGGAAATGAAAACTCCCAACTTCAAAATGCGTAAATCTTTGGTTCCGAGCACGAGCACCGTGGGCCATTCCTTAACATAAATCCTTACCCCGTTCAGGCGCAAGCATAAGTTATTCTTTTTAAGGAGATAATCCATCCTTATCCATCGGGATGCTTGGGAATTCGATCGCGAATCCATTTACCCTGCGTTTAAATGGTGGAAAGTTGCTCCGTCTTCATTAATTTCAATTAATTTTCTGCTTAAGGAGCCTCGTGTGTTCTCTTTTCTCTTAAGATAATGTATCTCCAAGAACTTTGCAGACTTCTGCAAAATTTTCCTTCTGATAGAAGACTATAATTTTTTGCTCGGCTTGCCAAAATATAAGCTAATTTAGGCGAAAGTTTTAGTTTAAAGTGCAGTAGATGATCCTATAATGGAAATAATAGATGTGCTAATATAGTAGATGTTATTATAACAGAATAGATAATAGATAAGCCATTTTAGGCAACGTTTCTCTTTTGGAGCTATTTTACGTAGAATAGACCTCGCAATTTGCTATCTATTTGACTAAATACTATCGAAATCCCAAAAAATTACTGCCTTACGATACGAAATCATATTGACATTTCCAATATTTTTCTCTGAATATATTGAATTGAATAACATTCAAACAACGCATAACTCGAAAGTAGCCGATGATAGAGGCGTGTACGCGCTTATAGCTTTTTTAATAAAACGGAATATCTCGGTTGGAACCTCTCTCAAATGGAATAAAATGAGTGCACGTAGCCGATTGCATTATTCATTCATATTTATTGACTTTTGAGGTCGTCCTATGGTAACAAACTGCATAAAAGGAATATATATTCAGCCTCGTATCATAGAAAGGTTGCTCTGAATACAATCCTTTATTTCCGGGCATTTTAAAATCTGGTTTTTCGATTTGATAACACGGTATCTGCGGTACTGTGTGATTTGAATTCACTGTTGAATATATTTCAGGCTCCTTAGTACTTGATTGGATATGAATATCTCCTATGAACCGGAAACAAGTCCAATGTATTATGATGAAATAACAGGAGGTGAAACGATGCTAGAATGTTATTACTGTTCTGCTTAGTATATTGCAGAACTCCTCGGAATTATCGAATATTATTGTTCATGAAGGCTAACTGTAGATGTATCAACTAAAATGATACCATTCCAAATAATAACACGTTTTATACATTGACAGTCAATGCATTTCCAGTAGTTCAACATTCATCTTTCCCCTTTATCCGTGGTGTAATAAAAACACATTCTCTGCATATCAGCAGTTTTCAGCATTCGGAGTGTAGAGCTTGTGGTCCATGAGGGAAAGATCGATCTATATTACATTGACGTATCTTTTTTTACAGGATTCCTTCGAATCATTTGCCGTAGATAAGAGTAGTTAGCGGTGCTTGTCAAGTATGTGATCATAGTAACCTCGCGACATTCATGCTAATTACTTGAACCAGAAAATAAAGTTGCATATTTCTTTACGATCCATCTCGATTGACTTTGCGATGGAAGAAACAATAGCTTTGGGACGTATTACAAATTTAACATACATTTTTTTCCTTTCCATTTAACATACAGTTTAAATTTCCTTGACTTCCATCTTATTGTCCTTGTTCCTCAACGATAAACGTTTCTCAGTCAAATATTGCATTTACAATCGCTTTACTTACACCGTCAGCATCTCTCCCTAAAATTCTCGGTTGTTTCACGTTTTCCGTCACGTCATCCCTCCTGAATTCATTTCTCGTTTAATAGAGTAAAGCTTTTTTACCCGGAGGCGAGCCTAAAAATTAATCAGGTTCCTCGAGATTCGTTCCCCATCGCGAATTTCCAATGGGCCCAAACACCAAGGACACGAATCGTTCGATGAGTGAAAGTTTTCTAATGGAATCGGCGCGGGGAAAAAATTCACCCTGGATCTGGCATTGACCTCCGCTGCCCCTCTTGTCGCCCGTCATTCAAATCTCCGATCCTTCTCTTCGCTAAACAATTTCGCAACACATCCTACCTTTCCTTGGGCATCACCCTACCCTGCTACTCCTCCCGAGCCCACCAAGGAACTCCTTCATCCTCCCTCAACTATAGCACGGTCACGAATCCAGCTCCAAAACACTGGTTGCGTTTCTCGAAGAGGAGTAGTGTTTTTGTTGTTGGGCGGAGAGAGGTGGGATGAACCGCGGCGTCTGGGAGGGGATAAGCACAAGGAGGATCCGTGCATTAAATAAGTATAGGGGTGCGGGAAAGACGGGGGAGGGTAATTATGAAGCTGCGGTTGCGGGGCGGGGAAGGCAGGGCGGTCAGTCTGCCGAGCGCACCCACAGAAAAACTGCACCCACTCATCCATTTTTTCGACGCTTCCTTTTTTTGTTGTTCCGATGCGAGCGAGGATATCCGGGATCAAGTACATGGGAGGGAAAATTCGATAGTTGGAAAAATGGACGGAGTGATTCCCCGATCGGGTCTCAATCTTGGGTATCGCAGTCGACGATCTCGAGCGTTCGTCAATTTCAGCTTTTACTAGGCGTTCTCCACCGAAAGGATCCTCGCCGTGAATAAACGATGAGGAATAAGTGGGCGAGCGAGTGCGTGGCCGGAGTCGATCGCTTTGAAAATTTTCCCATCTTTCCAAAAGGAAAAGTGCTTAATTACCGGAATGGAATTCGTTACCGTGGAGATCGCATGTGTGCGTCGAGGGAAAGATTTTTCTCTTTGCTCAGTCTGTTCGTAACCCTTAGGAATGACTGTGTTTTATATCTAATAGTAATAGTATCGAGTTTGTTTGGACGGAATTTATGCGTTGAAGCCCTATGTTAATACTGACAAGTAAAAATGTATGTCCAATGTGGGATACGAACCCGAGAACCTGGTGTGGTCGGATTAGCATGCTAGTATTGAAAGAGTATTGTATATAATATTTCATAATATTATATGATATTTTATTAATATTTCGTAAAGAAGTATCGAAAGAGAGCAAGTTGATCAATGTGTCTTTCCAGTAATTATAATGGCAGTAAAAGAGGAGTTTCCAAAGTTAAATTCATTCATTTTTTGCTCATTTCATGCTAACTTGATTACCTTAAATTTTATTGCATGATATATTCTCTTCCCGCGTTTTCGCGGTTTTTTTCACCCCCATTCTCTGGGGGGGGGGGGGGGGTTGAAAAAAACCTCGATCTCGATCATTTACACCATTCGTGTTTTTACATATTGATATTTTATGTACAACATAGTGAAATTACGGAGAAGAATGATTACTTTCATCCACAAGCTGTTTTTTTAATACCTACGGCAGAAAATTCCATAAATAAGGCGAAATCGTATCATTTTCACATCTCCAATATCTGGTGATTCATTCATTGGAGACTTTTGCGGTAGAAACGCTGGCTACTGTAAAGATTGTCCGAAAAAACGAGTAAATAATTCATGGAGAATCGTCTGACCGAAATCGATCCGCTAATTTATGGAAGGTAATCGATTGGCCTCTTCGGAGCTTCTTCTCTTCGTCACGGAGTGCTTGCGCGGAAGAGAAGAGGATTGACAGCGAAGAAGAACGCCAGTTGTCCCGAGAGTCTTACGAGCGGTTTGCGGTTTTGCGGTTCGGGTCGTCTAAAGGGAAGGATTGACGGGGGATGAATCAAAGCAGCGCGGGGAAGTGATTCCGCCGGAAAAATAATTGCTCGGATGATTTATAAGAGCCGTCGATAGCGAACACCGATCTGCGAGACTGATTCAGAGCAAGAAAAGCTCCTTGAGGATGTCTGCATGTGTAATTTAGAATTTCTGCCTTGAGCCGCACAAATGATTGTGCTTTTTCGAAGTCAAATTGCAAATTTATGTCGGCTGATTCTTAAAACATGAGGTGGGAAACCTGCAGCCTATATCGGGATTCAGAGCGGCTTCGTCATTTTTATTTTGATTTCTCAGTGGCATAAAAATTATTCTTCTGCAGATGATTTAGCAATTGACTTCGTTTTTGTCAGGTCAATTCAGTCAGTTTTTAAAGATGTGAAAAACTCGACTCAAGCACAGCCTGATGGTTTTACACGCGGTCTTTCGACAGTAAAATCCCTAACTCTTTGTCTAAAACATTATCGGCTTTTTTTTCTGAAGAAGTTTCTACGAATTCTCATTTAATAGCGCAACCATTTAATTTTGTCATCAACTTGTTTGTTGAAAACTCTGCGTCTATTTTATCAGAAAGGGGCAAATACTACAGTTAAATTTCGTCGAAGTTATTTATTTGTTTAAAAACACCGTAGGCTTTCCGTTTCCATGAATATTCTCGTGGCTGCGATTATCTGGTACTTCATCTCGACGTTTGAGTTTCCAGTTATTAAAAATTCAAACGCCGAAGTAGACTTTTTCCGCTTTTTAAGTATCCAGTCACTTACAACCGATTTGTTTTGGCTCCTCGTAAATCGGCCGGGAGATCTCTGCCTCAACCTCATGATTAGATAAATAAATGAAAGAGAAAAAGTCTTACTTTACGTTGAAAGTTCGGCTTTTCTCTTTAATTTCTTCATCTAAATTCAAGCATGTAAAACATGCGTTTATCATCGCTTATCCATCTTCAATATTGCTTGAAGCGTTTCAAGGCATATGGATCTAATTATGGAACGAAAGTAAAATGTGAAAGTTTGCGATAAAGGAGCCATTGATCTTAAAGATTCGTTTAACGAAAGGAATTAGAGATGAGAAACTTCCAATTCCAAGAATTCGATGTAACTCCCTCTCTCTGTGAAGTAAATTTCGAAGTGTGGATGCTCATGCACCGTAAAATATTTCAAAGAAAGCCTTTCAACCATGAAAGCATACCACAGGAGACGAAGATTTTTTGTTTCGATCAAATCACTTCGATACTCCGGTTCTCTATTTTTTGTGCGGCTGACTGATCTCCAGATGAAGAATCCATTTTCCCGTCGTGACCGCTTCATAACTTCCGAATAAGTTCCAAACGCCTGTCTCATTCCGCCCCTATCTTACAGAACCTTTCATCTACCGAGGTGTTGCCCAGCCTCCAACAACTTAAGCGGAGATTCTCTTCCTTTCGAAAATTGCTTATAATGTTTGACTGTCAAGGGCAATGCTTTTCCAAATGTAGATTGACATCCACCTAATGTTCGTGTCATATCGTGTGAATGAAATGGCCAGGGCATCGACCCAAAAGATTCACGCTTGAACGAATCTTTCTTTTTAAACACTCTTATTCGTTTCCTTTTCTATTTGAAGTCTTGAGTGCTAAACATTATTTCTTTGAAGAGATCTCGACTTTGCGAAATCCCTTACAAGAATAAGTGATATTGACAAGAAACATATATATATGTGAGAATAACATATACATATGTGAGAATTACACATTTTATTCTTTGAGGAATTTTGCGTAGTTATTAGATTTATCCTTCATATGAGTGTAACTGTAGCCATTATTTAGGCTCGAATATAATAATAATAACAATTTCTTTAATGGAAACGGGTTTAAACCCAATTACATCCATTTTAATAGTTATTGTTATTCACAAACACACACAACCTTTCCCCAATCGGAAAAATCCGATTAGCTATTCGATTAGGGATTCGAACCCAGGACCTTAGTGTTGAATCGCTAGCACGCTAACCACTGCGCCACCAAGGCAGACAGGAATATAGCCTATGATATAGGCTTATAGGCATATGATTTAGGCTTACGTATAGTTTATTGCTTTTATATATTTGTCGATCTAAAGCTGTATGTATTTTATTTTAATTGCCAAATTTTTCTAATGATCCAATCGTAACATTTCTGAACCAGGCTAGTATCAGGTTCTATGTTATCGTTCATCGACTCTTTTCAATTTATTCTTTTGCTACAACACCCCAATTTCTGATTCGCATTATAGATATATCAAATGCCATGATTGGGTCAAGGTAACTATCGTAAAGTTAATAATAGTTCATTTTAATTTATTCATGGAACTATTAGGCATCTAGAATTTTAATATACTTCTTTAGAATGATATGGTGAGCAGTGACCTTCGATGGAATTTTTCAAGAGGATAAATGGGGAATTAATAGGAACTGCGTGATATCGAAAATTGAACTCCATCCTTGAAATGATAGGAACGCACACATTCGGAACGTTTAATGGAAATCGTGTCCATGTAGATTTTCGCTAAGTCTTTAAGTTCTGCGGTAAAACTGGTTCGCAAGACTGGTTAAGGTACAGTTATGATCAAACTTATTCGTTATTTGGTACACCTCTTTTCTAGAATTAATTGAAACATCTTCCTTGCTCTATGGTAGGGTTGTCCTTTCATCTACCAATCCAGCATTCCTAGGACTATTTCGTTTAAATATTCACGCCAACATAAAAGGACCTCAAAAATATAGCAATATTGGTCAATATAGCTCTGCAGCAATCATTGGCTGGTAACAGTTATTTAATTTCAGTTTTACGGAAAATAGCATTCGTCCCGCACCAAAGCTTTTCCTTTCCAGAAATTAATTTCAGTTAAAGAATTTTCTGCACCTCGTTTTCCGGGTTATTCTCTCTATCTTATTTTTAAGCGTCGAGCAGCGTGTGTTTTTCCTTTCACGAAAGCTCTCGTCCAAGACTCGCTCGCGTCGTCTTCCCATGATCGCTGCTACGGTTTTTTTTTCGAAAATGCCTCTTTACGCAGACTACACCTCGTCAAAGGCCTTTTATCTCTCGCCTCTATCCACCCCTCGTGTTTATCTTCCTTCTGCCTTGTCTTGAAGGATCGCTAATGGCACACGACTTCATCCCTTCTTCGCAGCCACTTCAAGATAAGGTGGAGGGGAAGTGGTAGAGGTCAGAGGGTGGACCCGGAGGGTGGATGTGCGTGGCCCTTTCCGAGGGGAGGGAATCATTGCCTTATTTTTATCTTCCTCCGAAGCACACTCTTACAACTTCGGGAAATCCGAGAGCATCGGATAACCTCTTGGCCGCTCCTCTGACTTCTTCCCAAGCTGACACCACGCGTCCCCTTTGAAAAGCCGTCCTTCAAATGGATTGGCCCTTTTACTCCTCTTATCCTTTGAGAGCCTTCTGTTCCACGAAGCGAAATAAGTGTCTCTTGTAAAATAGTAACCAGAACAAGCTTGAGGCTGTTTTAAGGAGGGTGTGAGAGTTATGACCGCGAGAGACTTCAAGTTGTCGACTTTCTTGGGCGACGCAAAGGTAAATGAACCTATCATCGATTGTATTCGTTAACGAAAATAGCCGCCGATAAAAATAAAATTATTAACGTTGGTAAAACTGAACACGTAAACAAATTACCAATTCCTTGCCTTTGCGTGGATCTTCTCCATTGGTGTGGCGTGAGGAAGGTCTCGGTGTGTCGTCTTCACCGTCTTCAGATACATGGCCGTGCTTGGGCAAGAGTGGTCCCTGTCGGCCCTTTCTCTCTACACTTTCATATGATCAATTCAGGCGTAGATTATTATTTCGGAAAGCTACATAAGTTGTCATATGTTACTCATTAGTTTAAGCCCAGAATTATTTACACATATCTTAAATGCTAAACGCATCAAAACTGGAATTCGCATCTTTTGACTTCTACAAAATTGTTCTAGAAAATAGCGCATTTTATCGATAAAAAACATTCACAATTTTTCAGAAAATGTTCTGGAAGACGTATGTCTCGTCAGATACAGTATGATTACAAAAATATGTACAGTGATACATATCTCAAAGCATTCTGCCGAATTCTATATATATGTGAAATGAACAGTTTTAAGTTCGCAAGTTTTCTAGTGTGACGTAGTCTGGCATTCATACTGCCTTCTCATTTTCAAGTCTACGCACGTACCGTTAATGAGGGTTTGATGTAAGAATGGACTAGAAAGTCTAAATATTGCCCTTCAATAAAGACGCTTTATTATTATTAATAATTCCATGAATCGGTTGTTACAAATGTCCAAAATTGCTGGACTGTAAATGCCTTATGATTTTTGTCGATCTTTAACTTCGTGCAGCAATGTCACAAGCATCCTCTATTGCAAAATATATAATATTTTAGTTTGAATTCACAGCTGTATTATTTACAGGTTTAAATCAATTCCTGGAGATCTCACCTTCATAAATACATATGAAAAAATATCAAACATACGAAAGTTAAATTAGAACCTTGAATCAATAAGGTTTCTAAAAAAGCGATGAAAAATGCCAAAAGGTTAGTAGTTATTAATGAGCAATATTCATTTTTATAGTTCCCATATCAGAAACTTATTTTTTAGGAGTTGAATGTTTCGATGGTGCCCAGAATTCACTACGTTTTTTCTTATCAACACACACACCCAGTCTGTGGATTTCTTTTCCGGCGGCTGTGATATCCCTTAGTTAAAGCTTCTCCATCACACGTTTACATTGTACTGTGTCGGTTAACGGAGAAAGAAGAATCAAAACTCGAGAATGGAGAGTCAGAGAAAAAAGTCACTTAGGATGAAACTACATGACGTCTACCGTATAAGAGTTTATCTCAGCCTTTTATTGCTCCAGCTTCCAACGGAATGGCATCCGATACAGGAAAACGGTCCAGTGTAAGGTCAATAAAAAGTTTCAGCTAACAGACATCCGATGAAAAGGTCGACCAAGAATCGCTCCTAGAAATAAGTTTAGTTTTGGAAAGGATTCACTTAGCGGGAGATCATGTAGGAAGGAAAAAGCACCGGGGAAAGAAGGGAGTGCTTGGGAAGAAAACCGAGGATGTGAGAAGGAGATACGACGAAAAATTGTAGAAATTCTTACACAATAGAAAAGGAAATGTACGTTAGTATTGGAAAGCAGATTGAGAGAGGATTTTCATGAAAGAAGGATTTCGCATCGATAGATCGTATGATACACCCTTAAAGTCAACAGCTATTAGTTGCATTGTATAGTCAATAGCTATTAGCAGTATAAGGAGTCGCTGTTTCCTTCGAGGATATGATTATTCATAATGGAAAAGAAATATCTCGCACACTTCCACAGATTTTATTGATGCGATATGTTTCGCTAGAGAGGCATCATAGATGACCCTGATGATGCTAGCTCGAATATTTCTTTTCCATTATTATGGCCTTCCACGAAGTAACGCCTTCGCGTACTGAGTTTATTTAAATTGTTATATCTTAGTATTTTTTCCATTTTTATTACTGTCAATGCTCTTCCATAGGTTTCTATATTCTATATAGGTTAAAAAAAAATAATTTGCCTTCCTTTTTCTCCTAAAGTGTACTTTATACATAGGAATATATTCTTGCAGTTTACTATTTTCTTCTGAACTAAAAGGATTATAATATTATTATTGCTGCACCTTTTCAAGGTAGATAGTTAAGTTAGTACCCATTTAGTATCCCCTCAAACTTAATCCTCTTACGGCTCATAACTACGTTGAAAGATCTCACACCAGGTCAGAGCGTAACCGTTGAAAGTTTTGTAATGGGAACAGCAGTAGGAAGGGAACAGCAGGGGAATATCAAATACAGAAAACGGAATAATGCATTTTGTGGTAGATCATGTGGAAAAGATAGCAAATACTAGTAAATCAATGGCGAGAAAAAGGAACTCGTAAATCCAACGAAAGAATAATCCTTTGCCCTTGACCCTGACCGTGAGATCAGACAATTCTTTCCTCGGCTGCTATCATCCGAAGAATGTCGTCGGTCGAATTCAATCCGCACTCCATATGAAATGGTTCGGTCGCCTCTCCGAACCTGTCCGCGCTCCGGTGATGTCATCGACGTATCTAAACCAGGGAAAACCGTCCTTCAAACTTTTTCTTTTATTTTAAATTATTTTTTAACATCCGTGGAATTGAAAGACTGTATCCGGGATAGAAAACTTGCGACCGTATTTTATGCGAAATAAGTCGTTAAAAGGGCGTAAATTCCTTCAGTGGATGAGATGCTTAAGGGAAGTATTTGAAAAATATGGAGGAGAGCTGGAGCAGTTCAAATTTTCTGCAAGATGTTTCTGCTAACGTATGCGATATTTATATTAAATGTTGTTGTGCACAGTGGTATTAACAAATGAGTGCTAGGGTGATGAGAAATTTTTTATCATCCTCTAAGATATAAAATTACCGCTACTTTTACGACTACCGCTCCTTTTACGCTAATTTCGACGTTGAAATTGCCCAGAAGCAGTACGTAGTTCTTAAAACTTTATCGGTCTCGGTGGCGGAGAAGCCCTGAGGTCCCGGGATCGAGTCCCGGGAATAATTGGATTTTTCAGGTTAGGGAATGTGTTTGTGTTTGTCTATTGTAACTGCTCGCGCTTCTCCTTTAATTGTCCAACGAACAGATATTCGTGGAAACCGAAACCGAAAAAATATACAAAGAAAAATAAAATTGTGATTAATCATACCGTTGAAAGCCTTAAAAAAAATCGAGAGTAATATTTGAGGTTAAGAGAGGTAGTTAATAGCACAAAAAAGTTTAATGGCTTACTCAATGAAAATTTTTGTATTTTTTACTAATTTTAAAAGGTAAAATTATTTTTTTTAAATATCCCAATCTACCGATAGATAAAAATTATTCAGGAATAGACTTTTATTGTTTCAGAACCTAGAGTGATAGCTAGTTGAAACCTATGCATTTCACTATGTATATTTAGTCAGGCGATTACCTAATAAATCCGTTGCTTGGTTTAAGTCACCTAACGTCTGAATCTTGATATTTCTCTAACCATTTTTAACACTCTTTTAGCTTCATTCCGACGTGGATACATCTTTTATCAAGAATGCGATGTAAGAATATAGGAAATTGTATGTTCCATCACCTTCATTGGACTAGAGAGAACCGAGTTAACTTGACAACAGTTATTGTTGCCAGGTTACCTTTCTTAAAGTTTTACTGAGAATTATCTATTCATTTTCGTCGTACGTGAGATCCGGAATGGACGATAAATTAACGCATTTTCGAGATTGCAACTCTGTCAAAAACTGTACAGTAGCTGTGCATGTGTACTCCATGTATCAACCTTTCGGTATGCGCCAAGGGCTGAATGTACCGCTGTCCAATACCCTATTTAAGAAATGGCGAGTGTTTGGAGTGCCATACTTGATTCAATAAAAGATTTGTGTACCAATATGGTGCCAAATCTTAGCGTCAGGTGGCATTATCTACGTAATTACGTCAATGAAAGGCCTAGTGTGATGAAATTGACGAGAAAACAATATAATTGACGGAATCCACATTTATTTACCTAGGAGCTCATCACGTGAAAGAAAACAACTTATCAAGGATAACATCGTTTGAGTTTCCTATACCAAAGTAATTCTCTCGTTAGTAATTTTGGCACGCGTGCCAAAGTTTTACCACCCCCGCCTTAGTCGGTCATAGCCTCATTTCATTGCGGAAAAATGACTTTTTTTTGAAGATATTTATATATTTTTTGAATAAGTACTACTTTTTCCCTGACTTTTCTCTACATTCACGTAAATACCCTGCAAGCCGCCTTTCGGCGTGTGGCAGGTGGCGCAGTATATTAGAATAGGATAGCCAAGTGGGCAACGCGTTTGACTTCGGTGAAAGCGGTCCCGGATTCGATTCCCGGTGGGGGCCTACATGCGAAATGACCTCAGTTGTCGAAGCACTTATAACAAAACTACTACTACAACCACTATTATCGGCCTATGTTGGTAACGACGCATAGCACCTGAGAGAACACACCGTCTCTTAATTTACTGAACGAGTTCTGTTTAGATGTTCTTACTTCTATAGATTCCCATCCTAGATCATGAAAAATCTCGGCATCACTCATAGATTCGTCTTAACAGCTCTTAACAAAGCAGTACTCTTGGAAAAAGGAGCGCTTCCCAAAGAAACATCAGCTTCCTCTCAACTCATCCTACAAAAAAATCCTTTACTAAATCGAAAAAGGCTTAACGAGGGCATGTTCCACATCTTAAAAGTCAACGGAAAAGGCGGGGAAATTAAAGTTTAAATTTTCACGGGAACTTCCCGAAGGAGGGGGTGGGTGCGGCACAATTGAATTAAAGGTAAGCGATGTTTCGAAAGAAAAGAAGTGAGAGAGGAAGGACGCTCGGACGGTGGGCGGGAGGCGTCTTAAGGGTCGTTCTATGGAGTCATGGGCACGCGCTAAGAAAGGGACGAAAAAAGGACTGAGTGGGAGGAGGTTAGCGATAGAACGGCGTCGTGATCTATTCACGGCGAGAGAAGGGCAAAGGCGGACGGAGAACAGCGCAAGAGCATGACTCCTTCGCCTGCTATTTCCTGGGACTAATAAGTCGCTCGACGAGTTTCCGGAAGGGCCTGCCGGTATTACGCGTAGGAGGTAAATAGCTCACGGGCTGAGGAGAGAGAGAAATTATAGGAATATCCTAGGTACATGCAAGGAAGCTGAATAGACGTGATGAAGTGGATGGACGATTTAAGGGGATGGGTTGGACGATGGAGCGAAACCGAGATAAGGGAAGGGGTGGATTGATCGACCTGACGCTTAATAATCCTGAAAACCATCTGAGACTCCCGTCCTATACCAACGTAGTTAGTGGAAAATGGACGCTGGAACGAAATACGCCCTTTTCTGCGGTGGGTTGTATTATAAAGTGGGCTGAATAGCGTGAAAATTAGTTAGGTTATCTGGAAATGCGGCGAGTGTATGGGCCCAGCGGATGAAACGAATGCTTGCGAACGTGAGAAAGTGCAGCGCAAGGCGATACGAATAAAATTCTACGATATAAAAGCAGGCGTTACGCAAGTAAGAGTATTCTCAGACGCAGATAGGGAATCCTGGAAATAAAGGAGATTAGAAGCTAGGCTGCGATTGCTTGCAAAATTCAGGGAAAGTACATTTGCTGAAGACGTGGATAGTATTATGCGACCCGTATGCTACTTCGGACGATCCGACAATGAGCGTAAAATAAGAGAAATAGATGCGAGGACAAGTCAAGGACTTATACGTTATGCGACGACGATAAAGAGGTAACGGGAACGTTTGGTGTTTACACCCCCTGCCACACGCCGAAGGGCGGCTTGCATGGTATTTATGTAAATTTATATGAAAATTCTTGACGCCGAATTGGGAGGGACTGAAGACCGAACGAAAATAAATGGGGAGAAAAGGGTTGAAATAATGGATAGAAAATATAATAAACGGCCTAAGATATTTAGAGTGGAAGATCCCATTGATGGTTGAGTTAATATTTCTGAGTACTCCGTGAGCCATCAAACAGAGCCCTGTTCGATGCGCATTTCGCTTTCAATGATAGCAACTTTAGGGATAGTGACAGGACCCTGTTACGACCCCTAAAGGTGCTATCATTGATAGCGAAATACGCATCGGATCTGTTTGAGTGCTCACGGAGTACTCCTCAGAGATCTTAAGGTATTTGGAGGACAAGTTTAAACATTGAAGAAATTAGAAAGAAAGGTAGGTTGATTACGGAAAACAGTGAGGAAGATTAACAGAGGAAAGAAAGGGGGTAAATTGTAATGTAATCAAGGGATGCGCTAGGGAGGAATAAATAATGGAAGAGATAACTTGACTTGACTTGTTGTTTATTTATGCTGATAGAGGGATAGTAAGAATACAAGCTCGGTACATAGTAGTATGATAGTATAATTAAAAGCCCTTCGACAGCTGAGGTGATTTCGCGGATATTCCCACCGGAAATCGAACCCGACGCCGCTTCCACCAAAGGCGAAAGTGCTACTCACTTGGCTCCGGGAGCCTGCTTGATATACCTAATTCGCGGGCGCTCGACGTCCCGAGAGAGGGGAAAAAAGAGGAGGAGATGGGGGCCTTTTGAGGGGTAATTCCCGCTATGCGTAATGCTTTTTCCTGCTCGGGAAGCGCTGCCTCCCCTATTTTCTGACTGGGACTAGGCCCATCTGCGCAGTAGGCTACTGAGTGAGTACCTTCCTAACGCGAATCAGGTTTACCTAAGGAAATTTATGAGGGACTCATAGAGAGGAAGGTCTCATGGGGGGATGGGATGGATAGAAGAAATGGAGGCAGCGGAGTCTACAGAGAAATACTATTGCCAATTTTTAATACGGGTAGTAATTATTTGACAGGTATTTTTATAATGAAGGCAGAAAAAATTGGACCTATCGAACGGAGAGGAAACATCTATGAAAATGGTGCACGAATAATGGACAGAAGGTGGCGTAAAGAGGTTAGGCGAGATAAAAGCTTCACGAGGCTGACATTTAATGTCTAATTGGTCAAATACAATCACTGGCCCTATCTCAAAGGGGCTATTCTCTCGAACAGAAGAGGTTTAAGAAGCGCTTCTCGAAGCAAATGAGCGGGAATACGTCGCGGGTTAAAAAAGTGCAAACATCCAACCTCTCTGCTGGAATTTGCGCTTTATGTTCCGCGTAGAAGCTTGATATACGACAGTGAGCCTAAACATTCCTAGTAGTTTCATTTTCCTGCCGTTGGCGCGAGTGGAGAGTGTTATGAGGGCATGAAAGAGGGCAGTATAAGTGAATAAAGGGAAACGAGAGGAATGGGGACAGGAGGAAGTTAGACGAGGTGAGAGGCAATTGATGTAGACTTAAACTAGACTGGATTGCGGGTTGTCTGTTTGAAGAGTTGTGGAGGTGAGGGCGGGAGGGAGGAGTGGAGTCGAAGAACTGAGAAGAACGACGATTAGAAAGGGGTGAGCTGGAGGAAAGGATTCCTCCATTTGGACCACCAACAGCTTCGCTCTTATTACTTAGCAAGAAGATTGAAAAACCTAAGCAGAATAACAAAATTACATTTAAATATTCCGGAGATATAATTTTCGATTTCATTTTACGCTCTGGAAGCTGTCAGTATCGAACCATTGCTTAAATACCGTAAAAATAGAGAGATTATATATAACTGTGTTGCTCGAGGAGTATTCTACTTATTTATTCAATATGAATGAAGTATCTTAGGATTCCCTCCGCTCACTCTGGGGAAAAGTATGATATTTAGTGATATGATACTTGAGGATTGTCTATGATTCTCTTTATAAGGTACGCCGGACCATATTGATTAGATTTGACACAATTGTTTTATAAGCTGACTAAAGTGATGTGATGTTGAAATTTTTTACCCTTTGAACTTGATGCCGTACATATTCCATTTGTAGTAGTAATAGTATGCACTTCCATGTGATCATTTTAAGATGGTTTATAATTTGATGCATTGGTAATAAATCCTATTCGAAGAGTTATAACTTGAAGCGAGCGATTGTGACCTTTAGGACGTAACTCGGAGTTCATTTAATACGTACTTTTCGGAGAATGGTTATAACTTTTTCAAACTTTCTCCAGTTTTGTAGGAACCGCGATTTAGATTCTTGTAATCCAGAAACTCGTGCTAGAAAAGCAAAAGAAAAGCACATCAAAATTATGGAAATAAACGATGCATAATACAAAAAATTATAGGTAAAATTTTGCACTTCTTTATAGAAGTGCCTTTACAGCTAATTTATATCTGTAATTTATTCATGGAACTTTTAGGCATCTGGAATTTTAATAAATGTATATTTCTTTAGAATGATATGGTGATCAGTGACCTTCTATGGAATTTTTCATGAGGATAAATGGGGAATAGGAACTGCGTGATATCGAAAATTCAACTCCATTCTTGAAATGATAGGAACGCACACACTCAGAACATTTAATGTCATTTTGCGTATTTTCTGAATGCGGCTCCCCTCCAGAAATCGCGCCCGGAACATTACACCGCTACCCATATGGCTTTCCAGAGGCCCCCTAATCCATTTGATCTTCGGTACACTTGCATAAAAACATAATACTAGTTATACATTACTAGTATTTTCATAAAGATAGTAATTGAAAGTAGAAGGTCCACACTATATCATGTGTTATAATAATATTTTTATTTAATTGTTGAAAATAATACGCAGGTCTTTTCGTGAGGTTATCGCAGAAGTAACGAGAAGGAATTTTAACATCGGCCTCCTTCAAACAATCCAATAAAATGGTTTATTCAACAATTTTCTATCGGGAAAAAATGCGTTAAGTATTTCGCGCGTAGAAAGACACTGTATTTCTAAACTCAATAACTCTTTTGGACTGTCAATTCATACATGACTGCATGAAGTTCCTTTTGTGACCTTAAATCACATTACCATACACTGGAAATGTGCCGTGGACATGGAAAAAATGAGCTGCGAAATTTTCATGAGAATCCAGCGAGCCATCTTCATTCAATTCATATTCACGAGCTCAAGAGCAGAAAGATACTTCCCCTTTTTCGTTTCGATGCTTTCCCGCTCATTTCAGCGGAATGGCCAAGTCAGAGAGATTTTTACGATCCCGTGATGTGTGACTGAGGGGTGTACGTAGAAACTCCCACTATGCGCTATTAAAAATGAAAGCTCCAACGTTCGTGAGCGTTACAAAGGGGCATCGCTAAAAAAGTGCTCTCCTGTAACAGCGCTTCCAGGATCCAGACGGATTTTATTCCAACACGTGCGTCGGCTTATTCCTCAATAAGGATCTCGAAAACTCCACCTACATCGTTTGATGATAGCTTCATGTGAAGAGGAGACGAGAAGTATTTCTCCTATAGAATGGAGAACTGCTCCCTTTTTATTGTTTGATACTCCTTCCGACAATGCGTGTAAATATTCGAACAAAGGGTTCTCTGGAAAGGCAAAAATTAACTTTCAGTCTGGACAAAAAGAAAAATTAAAATTCCGCGCTTGTGCGGATGAAAATGTTATCGCTAAAAAAATTCCTCATTTTCTTATTCTGCTACCGATCATCCGTCATAGCCCTAAGGGCAAAAAAACTAAGCAAGGGGCATGAAAAAAGGAGTTCTAGGATATGTAAGCGTTACAAATAACTTAGAGTGGCTCATTTTGCCTTTAAGTTATGGACTCATTCCAAATCAAAGATTGAATATTATAACTGAATTTAAAAGAAGGATTATTTCTTCTCTTTGGAAAAGTATTTTGTTTTATCCTCTTAAGATTTGTCTCCATTGAATATTAATTTCTCGATCGAGAAATTCTTTCCTTGCGTTATCTTATATCTGCCTGCATATCTATATTGCTGCCCTGTATTAGAAAAGAAATTTGCAACTTTCGCGTACAACTTTTGCAGGCCTCAGTGGCGTAGTGTTTAGCGTGTAACCTAGCCACGCCGGGGACCCGGGCTCGAATCCTGGTTAGGGTATGGTTGTTTTTGACCGTGAAATATAAAAGGTAAGAGTGGTCTCTAAAGATGGCCTATCGAAGTCGTGGTCATTATTATAATTATTATTAAATAATTCTTTCGCTTGCGTTATATTCTTTTTGAACGGAATTGTTGTCAAATTTAGTTTGTAGAGAACACCGTGAATTTGACTTTGATGAAGAGCTGTGATAACAAACTTCTACACGATCTATTCGATCAGGGGGCCGGTTTTAATCTCAATCCCTCCATCATCAAAAGCTTCGGAGTGACAAAGGGTGTTTTAGGCAAAATGAGGGTTTGCCTTTTTTCACACTTATCCAAAAAGCTGTTAAAGGAACAAGTCCACCTAAGTGAGGTGCAAATGACTGTTTGAATGACCCTTTCATAGCATTCAAAAAGAAGAAACTGTAATCAATTCTATTAATCAGCACTATTCGTATATCACTATCTTGTATATATCAGAGAATTTTTCATCGTTGATATGTCACAGAACTCCATACTAGAAAAACTCTTTCTCGCTTAAGTAACGTTCAGAGCTGGAAATATTAATGTTATTCAGCATTTGTCTTAGATACAGGATAGTGATATGACGATGGTGATTAAATCAGCCGCCTGGCAAGTGTAAGATCCTTGTTCGAGTCCCGGTTCTGTCGACTGTTTCTCATTGGCTAATTCTTGAATCTTTCTGAGTTTTCGGCGGGGAATGAAGTGTGATAAGACGTTCGCAAATGAACGCACATAAATGCAGAGAGTGGATGAGAACTAGACAATTTGAAATATTCTTCTTGAGAGGAATCCAGACCTACATCTAGAAAATGACGTATATCACTTTAATGACTTTTCACGTAATGATTGGCTGTTAGATACATCTAGTGAGATAAAGAGGATGTAATCTTTACAGATGTCGTTCTTTGTATCCAATTTTCGTTATCAGTTTTCATCTATTATCATTAATGATTTCAATGATGCTTATTATTATTAATTACACAATGTTAGATCTCTTAGTATTATCATTAAATAACGATTAATTTTAATAACCTCGGTATATCATTCTTACATGGGAAATTTCGTCGGCACTCATTGTGTCATATTTTCACGCTTGGGCAACGTGGTGTGAATACGAGAAATATTTTATTTCAAGATCCTGATCTCGAATAAGTCCACGATAAGGAGTACGATTGTTAAAAAAAAATTCAGCGGGGAAGCTTTATTTTCGACGTCAAGCACGAACATTTGATTTTAATATTTTATTAGATGTATAGGAGTTGGTAAATATATATGGACGTAAAGGCCGTAGCCTGACTGTGGTCCCGGAGGGAGTTCTCGAGCAGTGCACAGCGAGGCAGCCAGCTGACTAAGAGCGGACGAAAGGCACGCAAAAAAGAGGAAGTGAACGCTAGCGCAGCGACATTTTTCTTTCCTTGTAGTGCCACCCGAAATTAAGGCCAGTGCCCAACGACCCGTGAAAATGCACGAGAAGGTGGAAGCTGAGAGAACGTACACTGGAGTAGTGCACGACGTCAAATGGAGTTTAAGAGTCGATTCGCAGGCCTTCGCACCCTTGCTGCCCTTCGGCGCTCTCAAACAACGGCGTTACGGGGAACTAAACGAAAGCTTAAATGTCTAGCGATGGGCTTAGTAGATGGGCGCACCGACGAAAACTCCCTTATAACAGTACCGTTTTGTGAAACAGGTGCTGTAGGATGAAAAATCATGTGTTATTTCTGTGCGCCTTGCTGAAACGATACGTTTCCATGACGATTTGCAGCGTTGTAGCGGTTGATTAGTATTAGTAGTAGTATTGTTAAAAGTGCTTCGACAGCTTAGGTCATTTCGCACGTAGCCTCCCACCAGGATTGGAACCCGGGATCGCTTTCGCCGAAGTCGAACGCGTTGCGCACTTGGCTATCCGGGAGCCCGGCTGATTAGTATTCTGAGCGAAACTTACATATATTTTTCTGATAAATTATCATCATGATCATGGAAGGGAATCTTTTTACATCAAATGACCGCATGTAAAGCATCAGTTCGTTCCTATGTCGTGTGTTAACTACCATATAATTTCAAAATTGTACGTAGGAAAAGGAATTAAAGGATAGTATGTGATATTGTATTTTCACTTCAGCTGATAAATAATACAGGGGAACAAATTATGTGTCTGTATTTGTTACAAAACGTGAAGATCATGCCGAAACCCATCTTTGTGCCGCATTAATGGTGCCAGGCACTAACAAAGCCATCGTCTACTTCCCAGATCAATATGGATACTAACATAGATTAAATTACTTAAGAGTACTTTTAAACGTAAAGCAAACGGCATGAAGAAATGTTCTGGTGGAATAACTCAATGGATAGAGCAAGTAACAGGCAATTGGGAGACCCAGGTCCGAGTCCCGGTCCCGTCAGAGTTTTTTCATGTCCGTTTCTCCTTGGGAATTTTCCTAGGTGCACGCCTTATCGTGCCAAGTCACCTAAACTCTTTTCCTTGTGTCGCTATTGCTATTCTCCGCATCGTAGAATTTTAATGGAAAAATTACGGAGGATTTAAAAGGGCATGGATTTATACTCAATGTTTTGCATGAAAGTATTACAAAATTGAAATATACTTAAAGTGGTAATCGGTGGATGGGTAATTTATTTTCCCATTCAGTATGATTTCCAAACCATCACTATAACTCTGTTGTAGATTTTTCTAGCATTATAACTAGGTAAATATAAGTAAATGTCCTGTCATTATGAGATACATTTATCAATATTGATGGTTAAAACGTTTGTGCATGTTTAAGAAATTGTACATCTTCCTAGCGGAAAGGTTACTGCATCTAGATATAGAAAATATTTTATTATTATTATTTTTATTTTCCTTTGGGTATATGAGAGAGGAAAATGTATCTAGCATTTGTCTTCTTACTGGCTGCGAGATTATTGAAACTACTTCGGTATAATTGATGCTATATAATACAATTCATTTTGGTCACCGCTAATCGAATTTAGGAAAAGTGTTATTCATTAATATTATATATCATATTTCTCATTCATTTCCTTATCAACTACGCTACACTTACGTGAACATATTGGTATTCTGGTTCTCTTGGAAAGAAAGACTCCTTATCTCGCCTATTCCTCTCCTTAGCTTTTAGTGGTTAATGTTGAAGGGATTGAGATTAAAAACTGACGAATAATTCATAGACAGTTAGAAAAAGGCCAGATATCTCAAATTGAAAAATCGTCGGCTTTTGGACGTCGTATTGAGTTACTACCTCGCTACAGTGCTGGAAATATCTTATGAAAAGAGGCTCGACGTCGTTTTGGGAGCATTTTCCTATTCCGCTCTCGACGTTGCGCTATCTGATGCAGGCGGGGTCTCGATCTCTGCGATCAGAGAAGAAGAAGAGGGCGCTTAAGAGGGAAACGAATAGTAAGCGATCGAGCGAATAAAAAACGCGACTTTGAAACGTTCGCCGCGATGAGGATCCATCGGCAGCGCTATTTTCTCCCCATCCCTCGCTCCTCCTACATATCTACTCCCTCATGCATTTTCTTCTGTCTTTCCCTGCCTTCCTGGTTATCTCTTTTTATCTTTCGTTATCTTTCGCTTTCTGCCTTCACCTGGCGTTATCTCTCATCCCTTTCTCTCTACCGTTCTCTCTAAATCCATTTCCTTTTTGCATGCTCTTTAAATCTCTGTCACGTTCATTCCATCCTTGCCTTTTTACTAGTTTCATTTTTCTAATTTTGCGTGGTATTTTTTCGGTTTCTTATCTTTTCAATTCAGTTTTACTGTAACAAATTGTACCGCCTGTATCTATTTTACGCTAGCTAGACGATGGTAACGAATTGATCTTTCCAGGTCGTGAGATTAAGGGAACTTTGTAATTTTTACGATAGTATTAAGAATTTTAGGATTTGTCATTTTCAGCTAGTCTCTTTTCAAGCTTATATAATGTAATGCTAAATAAATGAAATGATTTTGTAACCTGAGAAAAATGTGTTACTGCATCTAGTACGTTATGTACATTCACAATGGTTTGTTCATATAATAAAATTAAAATTCTATTAAATTAATATTCATAATATTGAAATTGTAAATCAAAATCGTAAATTTGCAACTATTTTATTGATGGAATTGTATTGTTTGTTGCATTACATTACATTATGTACTGTCTTCGGGAAGTTTTTGGAGGGGATTTCCTCCCGACTAGAGTGAATACCAGGCAGGAATATGTATCTTTAATATTACCTCTTGACAATTATGACAATGATTTTGACTCTTGAATTATTATGATATAAACCCTATCTGTAGTCATCAGATGTAATGAATAAATAAAGAATAGGGAAATACGCTTTTCTCGATTTTCTAAAGGTGTAATTTTTCGTACATTTTATCTAACACCATAGTGATCCCAAAACCTTATGAGCCAAATGCTCCATAAGACTTACTGCTTAATGCTTATGAAGACTTACATTAGTCCTCTGTTTGTATTAATACGAAATTCATCCAAGTTAATGTTGATTTATCGCTTAATCTAAGCGGAAATGTTTGGTTTTATTGATCAAAGGCAAATGTAACAGCCTTTAACGAAGATGATATTGTTTTCCAAATATCAAACAGAAGAGAGAATTACATGTTAATTCACTCGCATTACATAAGCTATTTAACTATAGATGGCTAAATTGAGCTGAGTTTTCCAGGATATTTTTACCATTAAATAAATGACGGTAAACTCTGAAATTGCGTAACATCAACGTAAATTTCGCCACGAATCGGAGCTATTTAGAGAGCGGTGCGTAGCTCCCTCGTAATCAAACCGAGATTGAAAGTAATAGCAATCTCCCGCCATAGCCCCATCCCTCCTCCGGCGCTCCCCCGCGTCCCCGTAGCAGATTCAACAGCCCTGCAGGGAGCGGCGGCGGTCGTTGCCCCAAAAGAGTTCCTGACCAGAACCAGAGTATTTTATTGTATGCATTTCAGATTTACTTTATTGCATTTCTTGTCTAGTATTTGGGTTTATCATTATCTTCTCTTCGTGTTTTATGACCGACTAAATTTAGAAACTAGTTACAAGACGTATAGTGTATAGTTTTTCAGCTCTGTTTATCTTCAGGCTTGTCGCTAAATTCTCGAGTTAGTTTTATCAAAAAATTATTTTCCGCTGGTGTTTTTCTTTCTCAAATTTACAATGACAGTCTGCAGTAATTTTCCATTATTTTCGTTCTTTTTCCTTCGCATTCACCTTTACTCTCCCCGTATTAAACGTTCTTCGAAACGTGTCTTCTTTCGACGTGTAAGTTAAATTTGTGTGTGTATTTACGTGCGTCGCGTTCCATTTTTCAAATGAGTCTTCCCATCGTGGACTATTACAATAATTTTTCGGCAAATGTATTTATTTCATAATACGCAAAGCAAAGATTCTTAACCACCACATTTGACAATAGAAAAGGGTAAATGTAGTAATTAAAAAAGTCTTCCGTCTATTAGTTCAAATTAAAAGTCGCTGTGCAGGTGCATGCAATTAATAATTGCAAATGGGCCTCCACTCTCTTCGAAGGTGTTCATATTCACCTTTTTAATAATGAAACCACTGGCGAAACAGTGTTCTTCGTTTTCCTCTTGATTCGTCTCATTACTTTCCCTTTTTTCATTAGTCCGATTCTTCCTAATCCCTTTGTTTTGTTTCATCTCTCTCTTCAGGCTCTCTCCTCCCTTAAAGTTCCTCTCCAGCGCGCAGCTATTCCCCTTTATCTTCCTCTAGCTCCTTCCCTCATTTCACTATTTGTTTCTGCAATCCCCTTTCTTTCGTCTTTTATTCCGATTCCCCTTTCATACCCTTTCTCCCACCGAAAGGGTCTGCATAGAGAAAAGCCTTTTCGAGGCGTCTCTTTCTCATTTGCCATTCGCTCGCATCTCTTCGGAGATGGGGTGGTTGCGGTCGGCCGAGTAATCAGCGGGAAAGCAGGTGTAGGGGGAGGAGGTGGCGGCGGGCCATTGACGGACCGAGTTAAGAAGGGGAGCGTGGGAGGAAGACTGGAAAAGGGAACAGACGCTCTATAATTTGGACATCACGAGATTTTAACTTCGTCACAGGGCTGTCGTGTACTCGGCGTTGTTTAACGTCCATTCTTCTAATCCTCATCCCGGCAATGAATTAATAAAGCTATGCCTTTTTATTCCGATGTGTTTTAAGAGAAGTTTGCAATAATCTGAAGATATCAACCCGTTGACGAAACTAGTCGATTAATTAACTTACTGTGAAAATTACTAAGCATCCTTTCTTTCAAAATGTGTGTTGAGTTCCACAAAGTTGCGCTTAAACATATTAAATTTTATTGCAATGATAATGTTCACTTTTTTGTTTGAGCGACGAAAAGATTTACGCAACTGATTAGGTCTTATGTTACTTGAATACATTATGGTTTGAGTTCATTGATTGTTACACCTCGCGAACTCATATGTGAATTATTTCCAACTTTTTCCGGTTTTAGGGTAACAAAGGGATATAGAAAATTGCCAGGAGGAATTATTATTATTGGACGCTTTAATGGCGAGGTCAGGCCTGAGTGGGCCTCTTATCTTATTATGCATTGGCATGTACTATTTCTAAAAAAATAAAAAGAAACAAATTTTATTAAAGACAAAAAGGGCCAGAACATATGTCTCATTTAATAAAACAACCATGTCATCTCCTTAGTTCTGTGTCGCAGCGGGTCGCAGTGTTGAAAGGGAATGGCATTCAAACCTTGTGAGGTTGTGGTCCCGGGTTCGAAATTTGGTTTCGACGTGGAATTTTACGTGTCGGCACGTATTTGTGGAGGGTTAAATATAAGGTTAGACTTGGTGGTCTCAATTTTGCTTGGATAAAGTCTTCATTTAAGAGACCATTTTGTTGGGATAGATATAGAAAAGTTTTAAAACGTTAAAACTTCTCTGTTACTTGGAGCCTTTCCTCATATCCCAAGGAAAGCTTGTCCTGAGAAGTTCGTATGAATACGGTACTCCACACCACATTGATACGCTGCTTTGTAATAATGTTATTACAAAGAAAATTGCAAGTTTATACTCCCAGTTGCACTCCCAAATGTCTGTTTCATTAGTCACCACATAAAATTTTACATTATTCAGCTCGCCAACCTACACGATCCTGTAAATTGTTTTTAATTCGGTGATATTCCAGCTAAGTCAGCCAGTTTGAAGTTCGCTGGTAGGTTAGAATTTTTTCCACAGCTGAGGACAAATCCAAGCTGCACGATTGGGGTTATAGAAATGAAAGAGGAAAATAAATTGCGTGTAAATCTTATCCAAATCGTTCGCATTTTAGTGAGTTGGCATGTAGGTGAGTGATCCACTTTTCCTGCTTGTTCACGAGAATTACACAGATAAAAATAAATGCGCGTTCCATGTGCATAGCTGCCGCAGTGAGGGAGAATTTCAACGACAAGTAGATTTCACGGAGAATTTAAACTCTGGATTGCTGCTAATTATAGCTGCTTTGAAGTAGGGCAGCGGATTTGAAATATTTCCAGCGAGGATCGATGATGTATGAGTTGCGGAATTTATTTTCCTTTGGTTATGTTTTATTTCCTCACTTTGGGTCCTAGAAATCATCTTCACCAACAATTTTCCTTTGTCAATGATTCCCAATTTCCTTGATGGACCAAAAAACTTAGGAATAGGTCGAGAATGAATATGGAAAACTACTGAGAGAGGGGTATAGTATTCTATGATTGGGGTTATATCTTAGAAGGGATGGAAATTTTGGGGATATTTTAAAAGAAAAGCTAAGAAATGTGATGAAAATACGCACTGAAGTCGTATCGAGTTCTCTAAGAAACCCAAAGGAGATGTAATAAGTATGCAAAAATTAAGTTATATAACTTCTATCACCACTAGACTTCAACTAAGTCAGTAGTGCTACTGTGAAGGACCTAGCGGTGAAGCTAGAATAGGTATATATATATAAATGAGTTCAATATTTTTTCGGTAGTATGAAAAGCTACATTATTAATTAAGGCCATAGTAGATTTACATCGACCTGTTAGTTTCACAGCTTAATTTTTCTGAATTTCTGATAAATAACTGACTTTATTTTGATTTTGATTTCTGACTTAGGCTTGACTTTATGATTTTCCAAACTTTTCGGTTTTGACACATTTGCGTTGTTTTTATATAAAGGTTACTTCTGTGTCTTCCTTTCTGATTAAGTAAATGGCGACATTGGAGATTCAAATCCCTCTAAAAATATCGTTAATTCATTATGACTGTATTTAACTATTATAAATCAATTACGATGAGCAAAATTGTAATTTTATTGAAATTTCTGATTTTTAATTTCCTGTAATTAATACTCGACTCTGCCTGAATTTGTCATCAAACAATATCGTCTGTTTACATTTTTATATCGTTCAATATTGTAAATTGCTACAGTTGCCGACCAATTGTGAACAGGGCGGATTAAGTCGTAAGAATCCTCTTTAATATATATAAATAATGCAGGATTTATTTTATTACAGGGTTATGCCTTTTAAACGAATCTCTTCCTATCGTTGCTACCCTATTTTATCTTCCCGAATCTTACGTCTGGAGCACAAATAGTCAAGAACTCGCACAGCAACAGTTTATCCACTCCAGATATTTCAGCGATTTATCATCATCCGCATCCAGATAGCAGTTCTGGCATGTCCTGTCTCCTCCACCTTTCCGTACAATGATTAGTGGCATCCGCATAGGAAGAGGTGCGAAGGAAAGAAGTAGATAAGGCACGTGAAGAAAAAGGGAGAGTGGTTTTTGCGGAGGGGGACATTGGGAATACACCCTAGAATTTTACGTTGCGGTCCCCACTCCGTCTGTCCCTTAGTTTCCATCACTGGGCTGAAACCGCATCCCGCCCTTTTAATTAACCTCTCAGCCCGGAGCCCCGCTTTGCCCGCCCGTCGCAACCCGACCGCAGGCCCAAACATCCGACGAGAAGATGTCTCACGACTCCCAAAAATCCTCTTTTTCCTCTCGTTCGCTTTATTCTGCTTTGGAGCGCCTCCTATGGCAAGGGAATTCGCGTATTTAAACCTCCCTAATGCAGATGAAAAACGAACTGGGATTGTGCCTCCGGAGATGGAATGGTAATAAGGGAGGGAACGAGATGCATACGTTATATCTCGCTGCTTTTTTCATCAATAGGACGTGCTTTCGTAACAGAATGAGAGACATTATTGTGTAGGCAGCGAAGAAATTTTTTGTCCGAGTATATTTTTCGTTTCCAAGATTCTTCTGTCACATGCTAGTCTAAGTTCCGTTGTCTATCGTTGGCTAATATTTACAGAGATTCTCGTTAAAGTTCCTTAATCATTTCACAGTGTTATTCTAGTTCGCAACGTGCATTAACTCCGCAGCAACTCAGGGAAAAGATTGCTAGGACGGATAGTTACTTCTGGTCGTTTTTCCCTCATAGTATTAGCGAAGATAATAGCAGTTAAGGTATGATAGGATGTATGTAAATGTTGGATGTTCAAATGTAAATGTTAACAATTTAAGAATGGCTATTTGGGTAACAAATAATGATGGAATTGGAGGTTGGATTAATTTCAGTTCGTAATCGGTAGAATCTTACGGTAGATAGCTGCAATTTCAGAAATCATGGATCGTTTAAAAACTCACCTTTTCAACTCTTAATTCAGGGTTTAAATCGCTTAAAAGGTGAAGGTTTTAGAAAAGCCTTCGGTAGGTATAACTTAAAGTTTCTTTTTTTTCCGCAACATTTCTTTACAAAAAAACTCTTTGGAATCAGTCATTTCTTCAGCTTGGATGAGGTTCCAATCCAGTTTTTAGTATCAGTAGCTGTTTTCTAATCCAAGATTGTGTGTACAAAAGATATTAATTTAATATATAAACGTAGGATATTTCTTCATTTTAACAAACAATGATATTGCTTGGCGGCTATTTCCGTATATTAGAGACAATAAATGCCAATTTTCGTTAAGTTATCGGAACGTCATCAGCAAATATGCCGTCTAAGGTGTATGTTGCACAAGGATTGGATGAAAGGATTCAGTTATACGTCATTACATGTATTTTTAGCACTATGTTTCTTTAATCCATAAAAATTGGCCATTGATGATATAAAAATAAGAAGACGAAATGCAGCGATCGGATTTTGCAGACAAGCAAGAACTTCAAGTCGACAAAAATGAACCCATTACACTCCTTGGAAAGTTGCGCGCAATGCGTTGCGCGAAAACTTTTTCAAAATTTTAAGCTGGTATTTCGGCACTAGCATTCTATTGACGCTATTCTCTTCCAAGTTGAAAAACATTCACCTCGCGACGTGTCTTTCACCGCCGCCTTGGTGATGGAGATAGGTTGGCATGGCGGCGCATTTACGTTGTAAACGGAGTAGTCCTCTGCCACCCACGGCGCTATCATCGCTTCTTCGTCTCCCCTCATGACCAAAGTATAAAGAAAGTCATGTCGAATCACTTACATCGGAGAGCGAAGAAGATAATTCTCAATTCCAACTCGGGGTAATTTACGTCCCCTGATCTTGTGCAGCACCCTCATTCCTCACGTTAAAACGCTCGTCGCCCTTTCGACGATCGCTTTCGCTCACCAGATCAACGAGCAGATCCCCCTCTCTAATAACATATCGTCCCAGCGCACTTTGCATCGATTAAGTGCAATTTGGAGGGGAGGCATCGACTCGCATTGTTGCGCGCCATATTTCAATCGCTTAAAAACCCCTAATCGCACGTTATATTCACTCTCCCCGTGCATTTGCTCGCCCCACGCATCACAAAGTGCATCACCACCACTCGCACGCATGGAGCCTTGAAAAATCCTGCGTCTCTGACCCTCCATTCCATTCCTTTCTTACCCTCATTGCTTCACTTGGATATTCCCAATGGTTTAGCCCCTCCAGTTCTCTGGATATTGCACATAAGATAAATTTGTTCGGTCGTTGGGTTTCGCAAAAGTCACGCACAAAATCCGTATATGTCGCACACGTATCGAGATACTCAGAATTATATATTAATAATGAAATTATAGAATTATGGTAAATGGATATAATAATAGAATGATAATAATGTAATAATAATTTTCATTGAATAGCAATACTTAAATATGAAACAAGAGAAATAGCTTTACATAAAAGTTTGAATGATGGTAAATTAATTTTTATATACATTCGAGAATAACATGCAATGAACTATTGGACAAAATAAGGGATGCGGAAAAAAATTACATAAACGAATACTATACTATCAATATACCTAGTATCTCCGCCACCTGCTATAATTAATTACCTTCCCTTTTTAGTCTTCTCTGATTACCGTCATCAATCATGCTGATGTTTTGTATAACTTAATAATTTTTCGATTTTTTTTCTCTGTTTTTATGGCATATTTATAAAAGAGCGAATCACCAGATGAAAATGAACTACAAAAATGTGTATATGTTTTAATTTTTTATACATACATAAGTAAACTGTATAAATCGGAGTTTGATCATCGTAAGGTTGCAATTCTATCATTATTTTATTCCGGTGTATTATAAATATAGACAGTCCCCGAATTCCAGCCATCTAAAGTTACAGAAATTTTGAAGTATTCCTTTTCCAATAGCTAGACATTGTAGAGGTCCGCGAATCACTGGTTGAGAATCATTGCCCCCGAGTATTACGGTACTTTTCGAAACCGGTACTGAAAAAAATATCGTAAAGAAAGTGTATCAGCTGTTCATTTGTGATGTATGAGTTCCAAATCTCAGCCGCCTCAGTCGATGAGGTTTATGTTTTTTTCCATCCGTTTCAATTTATCGCGGATCTCTGGTCTACGAGCCTGGTCGGTTTTAAAATTATAAATTATGAGCGCACCCAATGCTCTTAATTATAATTAATATTATACAATATCAATTAATATAATATATGATCATACTAATTGTAATTAGACGCACTCGGTGCTAGCTAATAATAATAATGGCCTCATCCATAAAGAGGTCTTTAATAAAACAGTGCCTAAGAGCTTTCAATAGCACACTTTTAAAAATATTCATACATGGACGAAGAGTTCACAGGTTCTAAACTTTTATATACTCGAGAAACAATTTTTACGTTGAGTAATTTAAAAGTGTTTATAGGATCATCATCAGCCATTTTCAATCTGACGTCGGTTGTAGGCCTCCCCAAGCGCTTTCCGATTTTCTCTAATCTGAGCTTCTCATCAAGTATTTAGGGGCAAGATGGCAACGAGATGACTATATAATACATCAAAATATGTCTTTGTATAATTTAAATTTGAAATACTATTTATAATGTAATAATTTGTTTATTCTTGCTTTATTTTAACGACAGTTTTTTCTATTGTACTTAATCCTGTGTATTTTATAACATACTTCTCATGTGCTTGCTGATTGAGGCCTCGATCTGATTTGCGCTTCGGGTTCTAGAAAGCCTAAATCCGCCTCCGTCCAGAGACGCCTCTTTCTTCATCCCTTCCCCATTTCCTCCCACCTTCACTCAACCCCTTCACGGTCATCCCTCTCCACATTTATCCTCATACCTCAATTTCCCACCCTCTCATCCGTCTGTCGCTCGCGTCTGGCGAACGTGGGCGGGGCGCTTTCCATTCGTCTGCCTTTTGTTGCGTGGATGTTTAAAAGAAGTTTTCGCCGTGGGTGGAGGGTCTCCTGCCGGAGTCGTATGGGTTACTCCGTGGCATTAAGGAAAGAGATCTACGTCCTCCCCTTTATCACTGCGGATGATCATCCCGAGCATAAAATCCTCCGGTTTTAAGGACTCGAGACAACAATGCCGCAACAATGGAACTTTATCCGCCTATCGTAACTTATGCACCCATGGCGATAGTAAGATGCTTGACCCGTGTATCTCGGCGAGTGTTTCATTGTCGACGGAAGGAAGGGAACATGTGGTTTCGCCCGCCGCCGTTGTCCCGATGGGCCGTTTACACAAACGTAATGGTTATGGTCGCCCCTATGGAGTAACATCCAAGGAGGACGAATTGGCATAGGGTTGCCACGTGCAGTTCCAGTGTTATCGGTGGAATTGGACGGGGTTGGGAATCGGAGAGAGGATCGTCCACTCCGCCTATCTAAATGGGTGTGCTTCTTCGTCCCCATGCCTCAAAATGTCCCCTGACATTTAGGTATCGCCGACATATAGTATGGTGCTATATTAAGATTTATAAAGGGCATGATAAAGTTATATTTGACATTACTACGTTGCATCTGACCGAAGCTCAATCGCTGGTGAGCCATTCCTAAATCAACTATTTTTTAGCTGAAGGAAATTAATGTAGGTAAGAATGGGATTGAAGCTTGCTACCTGGATTGAGGTTTGCTTAAGTCTTCACTATTTGATACCGTTACTAAACTTTCATGCTTAGTATCATGTCTTAGTATTTTTGACTTTTTTTATCGATTTAATCGGACTACTCTCGTATATCCTAAGCATACTCTTTATCGACCTTATGAATTGTTATTTATGCTTATTCTGCAGCAATGCAACACCATTTATCACTGAAATACCCAGGAAGCCGTCTTTTAGCTTGTGACAAATGAGGTTGATACAGCATTCTTACAATATTTAATATTTCGAATATTCGTCTTTACACAACGCTTTAGAGCATTCATCGCGATTAAACGTTTCCAAATGATGTATCTATTCTACACATCTCTCTTATTATTTCTACGCTAATGTTGCGAAAAACTTAGCGACGAGCTTCATAATATTTATATCTCCTTTCTAAAAAGCTCCCTCAATTTACTAAGTAAAATGTCATTTATTTTTAAAATATCATATTCCATCTTTTACGGCTTGGTGGTGATAGAAGCGATATTCTTAGCCGATTTTATATCCATTTCTTTGGCAAAACCTGTAGAAAATATCATCCATTTTATCAGGATTTCACCAAAACTGCCATTTTCCGAAAAGATTCCGGATTTCTTCCAGAGTTTCCTATACCTCCACGCTCAATCTTCTGTTTTTTTTGGGGAAACGCCGTCCGCGTTTTCTTTATACAAAACCTATTTCCACCGCACCTCAAAATTCGCTGTCGTCAATCCTCGAATCGCGGAGGTTCTCTCGCCTTTTCAAATCTCCCAAAGCGTGCAGAAAAAAACGCTGGAACCAACCTACTTCCCAAGACCTTTCTCGTCACAGAAAGGCACCATATTTCGCGGAGATCGCGTCTCAGACAGGAAAAGAAGTCGACCGGGCGTAATTCATCGCTTACGTTAGATGTCAGGGAGCGATACGGAGCGATTCCGGGCGCTTCATCCAGCGGATTCAGGCGTAGCCGTTTTAACGGTTCCTTCCTTCGCGTGATGTACTTGGAGGACTTGTCGGCAGGGCCGGCCAGAGGTGTATTAGCGCTTAGGGCTGGTACTCATTCAGACGGATGCTGTAATTTAAATTATGAGCGATTTTCTTATTTTTTCAATATAATAATAATTTTCATTGAATAGCAATACTTAAATATGAAACAAGAGAAATAGCTTTACATAAAAGTTTGAATGATGGTAAATTAATTTTTATATACATTCGAGAATAACATGCAATGAACTATTGGACAAAATAAGGGATGCGGAAAAAAATTACATAAACGAATACTATACTATCAATATACCTAGTATCTCCGCCACCTGCTATAATTAATTACCTTCCCTTTTTAGTCTTCTCTGATTACCGTCATCAATCATGCTGATGTTTTGTATAACTTAATAATTTTTCGATTTTTTTTCTCTGTTTTTATGGCATATTTATAAAAGAGCGAATCACCAGATGAAAATGAACTACAAAAATGTGTATATGTTTTAATTTTTTATACATACATAAGTAAACTGTATAAATCGGAGTTTGATCATCGTAAGGTTGCAATTCTATCATTATTTTATTCCGGTGTATTATAAATATAGACAGTCCCCGAATTCCAGCCATCTAAAGTTACAGAAATTTTGAAGTATTCCTTTTCCAATAGCTAGACATTGTAGAGGTCCGCGAATCACTGGTTGAGAATCATTGCCCCCGAGTATTACGGTACTTTTCGAAACCGGTACTGAAAAAAATATCGTAAAGAAAGTGTATCAGCTGTTCATTTGTGATGTATGAGTTCCAAATCTCAGCCGCCTCAGTCGATGAGGTTTATGTTTTTTTCCATCCGTTTCAATTTATCGCGGATCTCTGGTCTACGAGCCTGGTCGGTTTTAAAATTATAAATTATGAGCGCACCCAATGCTCTTAATTATAATTAATATTATACAATATCAATTAATATAATATATGATCATACTAATTGTAATTAGACGCACTCGGTGCTAGCTAATAATAATAATGGCCTCATCCATAAAGAGGTCTTTAATAAAACAGTGCCTAAGAGCTTTCAATAGCACACTTTTAAAAATATTCATACATGGACGAAGAGTTCACAGGTTCTAAACTTTTATATACTCGAGAAACAATTTTTACGTTGAGTAATTTAAAAGTGTTTATAGGATCATCATCAGCCATTTTCAATCTGACGTCGGTTGTAGGCCTCCCCAAGCGCTTTCCGATTTTCTCTAATCTGAGCTTCTCATCAAGTATTTAGGGGCAAGATGGCAACGAGATGACTATATAATACATCAAAATATGTCTTTGTATAATTTAAATTTGAAATACTATTTATAATGTAATAATTTGTTTATTCTTGCTTTATTTTAACGACAGTTTTTTCTATTGTACTTAATCCTGTGTATTTTATAACATACTTCTCATGTGCTTGCTGATTGAGGCCTCGATCTGATTTGCGCTTCGGGTTCTAGAAAGCCTAAATCCGCCTCCGTCCAGAGACGCCTCTTTCTTCATCCCTTCCCCATTTCCTCCCACCTTCACTCAACCCCTTCACGGTCATCCCTCTCCACATTTATCCTCATACCTCAATTTCCCACCCTCTCATCCGTCTGTCGCTCGCGTCTGGCGAACGTGGGCGGGGCGCTTTCCATTCGTCTGCCTTTTGTTGCGTGGATGTTTAAAAGAAGTTTTCGCCGTGGGTGGAGGGTCTCCTGCCGGAGTCGTATGGGTTACTCCGTGGCATTAAGGAAAGAGATCTACGTCCTCCCCTTTATCACTGCGGATGATCATCCCGAGCATAAAATCCTCCGGTTTTAAGGACTCGAGACAACAATGCCGCAACAATGGAACTTTATCCGCCTATCGTAACTTATGCACCCATGGCGATAGTAAGATGCTTGACCCGTGTATCTCGGCGAGTGTTTCATTGTCGACGGAAGGAAGGGAACATGTGGTTTCGCCCGCCGCCGTTGTCCCGATGGGCCGTTTACACAAACGTAATGGTTATGGTCGCCCCTATGGAGTAACATCCAAGGAGGACGAATTGGCATAGGGTTGCCACGTGCAGTTCCAGTGTTATCGGTGGAATTGGACGGGGTTGGGAATCGGAGAGAGGATCGTCCACTCCGCCTATCTAAATGGGTGTGCTTCTTCGTCCCCATGCCTCAAAATGTCCCCTGACATTTAGGTATCGCCGACATATAGTATGGTGCTATATTAAGATTTATAAAGGGCATGATAAAGTTATATTTGACATTACTACGTTGCATCTGACCGAAGCTCAATCGCTGGTGAGCCATTCCTAAACCAACTATTTTTTAGCTAAAGGAAATCAATGTAGGTAAGAATGGGATTGAAGCTTGCTACCTGGATTGAGGTTTGCTTAAGTCTTCACTATTTGATACCGTTACTAAACTTTCATGCTTAGTATCATGTCTTAGTATTTTTGACTTTTTTTATCGATTTAATCGGACTACTCTCGTATATCCTAAGCATACTCTTTATCGACCTTATGAATTGTTATTCATGCTTATTCTGCAGCAATGCAACACCATTTATCACTGAAATACCCAGGAAGCCGTCTTTTAGCTTGTGACAAATGAGGTTGATACAGCATTCTTACAATATTTAATATTTCGAATATTCGTCTTTACACAACGCTTTAGAGCATTCATCGCGATTAAACGTTTCCAAATGATGTATCTATTCTACACATCTCTCTTATTATTTCTACGCTAATGTTGCGAAAAACTTAGCGACGAGCTTCATAATATTTATATCTCCTTTCTNCCATGGAATGTGGAACGACGTAGGACTTTTCCTTTAACCCCCTATTTTCGCCTTCTTTTAGAAGTTCTCGTAAGTACATTCACGATTTTGAGAGCATGGGTGGAACTGCTTCGGTGAAATCATTGAGATGGCTCTAAAATCTGTTTTGTTTACAGCCAAAGTCTAGTGGCGCTAATGAAATGGGAAATTTTAAATATAAATTTCGATCTGGCAGTCCGGTATTTACGATTTCCACGTTTTGTGTTTCATCCAAAGCAAAAATAACTGCAAATAAATTAATAGAACTTGTGTCTGCCGAGTATGTGCCACCTAGCCATACGAGGAAGTGAATGAAGTTCTATTGATAAAGCTTGGTCATACTTAAAAATTTATCAGTCATTTTGTAAGACTGAATTTTTCTATTATTCCAACCATATCTTTGTACATTGCAACGTAGCATTAACTTGAGCGAGGGATATGTTTAGAGTGCAACATTACCGGAGCTTATTTTATAAATACTTTGATCATTTAATTCGAACTTCTCTTTTGATCTTAGTTTAAATTGTGTTAAAAAGATTGCACCCGTTGTCAAGCAATAAGAAGGTACTCCAAAATTTTTCCCTGCCTAAACGTACCACTCGTTAGGCATCAATCAGTGAATTGTAAACATGCAAACATCAAATGCATACAGCTGATGATGTCAACATTCAGTGTCGAGAGGACATCGCGTAGTGTTATTTTCCCCTTAGAAATTCACGGAACGAAATGGAAGCACAATGACGGTCATGAATACCAAACGGGACCACTGATTCATTTTGTTTACTTTAGTTCCAGTTCATGATACGTATATCTTTGCTAAGTTGAAATCAGACATATCTTTCATCGTATATAAGCTAATACCATTTTAATCGCTCAAATTATTATGTGAAATTCCATACGGATGCTGTAATTTAAATTATGAGCGATTTTCTTATTTTTTCGAGATACATTTTTGTCATTCACTAGAATTAATATGAAATATAGTATTCAATAAGCTAATGCCATTTCAATCGCTCAAGTTATTATGTGAAATTCCATACGGATGCTGTAATTTAAATTGAGCGATTTTCTTATTTTTTCGAGATACATTTTTGTCATTCACTAGAATTAATATGAAATACAGTATTTAATAAGCTAATACAATTTAAATCGCTCAAGTTATCATGTGAAATTAAAAGTTAACGACTTAAAGTGTTTTATTGTTTCTTGAATACTTCCGTTGACTATGACAACGATGTTGATAATCAGGAGAATAATTCATCATAGTTCTAGAGATTTAACCATGTAGCGAATGACACACAGAATTGGTGAATATCTAATATATCCAATAAACCATTATCACATTTATATACCGATTACCAGGAGAATAATTCATAATTTTAGGGATATATCCATAGCGAATAACCCCCAGAAATCGAGTGTCCTATATGTTTAATATACCCAAGAAACGATTATCCACGTTTTCCACGCCTCGCCAATCAAACGAGTATTTCCATAGGTCTTGCGCCTTCAAAACCACGGCGCCCTGAGCAACCGCCCGGCTCGCCCGTGTCTCGGGCCGGCTCCGCTTGGCGGTGTGCTCCACCCGCGCTAACGACCCTGGCCCTACCCTGGTCCCTTTCCGTCGCCTTCCGCGCTATTGAGCCCCGCGACCCCGATTCTTTTGTCGGCGTATGTCGGCCGCAGCGGGTGAAAACCACGCTTTTGAAACGAGAAAGAGCGACCTCGACCGCCCTCTGCGTTTCTTCGCTCGCGCCCCCTCCCTCACACACTGTCTCTTGCAGTCTTTTTATCTTCTTCTTTCTCTTACTTTTGCTATTCATCCCTCCTGCGAGACCCGAGGTTTTTATTTAAAAAAAGAGGCCAAGACTTCCCAGCATCGTTTGCGTCAGTCGACGTAATTATACGGGGAATTGAATAGGCTGACAAGCGAAGGACTTGAGGCGTTAATTTGAGGTATAACAAATTTGTTCCGAAGTCGAGATTTGAATAGCGCTATGAAATGCACCAAAGTTGCATCTCATTGTGTAATAAGATCGTTGTCTGTGAACAACGTATTGCAATACGCTACTACTAGAGTCCAGAAAAGTTAGTATCACGATTTTCTTAATTCTTTCATATTCAGCTACGAATTTTAGGATCCGTTGTATGTTAAGTTTTTTTACCTGAAGGCCGCTTTGAATCTCAAGTCCTTCACCAGTAGCTACCAAATGCCCCGGAGAAGGAATGAGGTTTGGTCTGCAAAATGAGGAGTGAGATAGTTTGACCTGCTTTCTTCACCGAACCAGAATGCTCCAAGTAGAAAAAGACAAGTCCTGCACAATGACCCTATGAGTAACACTTTTCATAAAATTTAATGAGGAATGACCGAAATGAATGCCATTATTCCACATCGCCCATACTTTAGAAGCCAAGGGCACGACTGAGACAAAAGTAGTATCACTCATACCTCTGTACAATTGGCGAAAGTGGCCCCGGGTTCGATTACCGGTGGGCCCATAGGTGGGAAATGATCTCAGCTTTAATGAGGCATCCGTTGCATAAGCACATGATAAGTACCACTGCTCATATTCCAGTAGTTATCATGTTACCACAATCAAGACTAAAAGAAGAACGAATGAGAGAGAGAACTTCTTCTCTATCCTGTAATAGAAGACAAATGAAAAAGTTTGCTCACTAATTTGCCCTTTGAATTCCCTACATATACAGATACCGCGGTGCGTGGAAGTAAATAACGCCTCAGAAGCGGTAGCTCAGAAAGACTAATCAAATAGTTTGTAAACAGGAACTGAATCTATAAAAGAATGTGTTAGGCCAGAGTTTCCCAAACTTTTCCTCCGGCGGAACACTTTATCAATTCTATGATATCAACGGAACACCTAGGTTACTTTTTCTTAATTCAAAACTGAAATTCATACTAGAATTATTATTCTTCGTAAGTTTCCGCGGAACACTTAAAAACTCTCCGTGGGACACACTTTGGGAAACCATGTATTAGGCAATATGAAGTTAAAAAGAAGAAGGGAGAAGATGCTATAGACAGAAAGGAATAGAAAACTGCTTGGTGACGATTTCGTAAATGGACCTTGTTCCCGTCGACCTCCGTCCATGCAGAAAGTCGAAGAGCGAAGGGCGCGGCGTCCCGAGGCGTCCCGAGGCGTCGAAATAGACCTCCCATGGGCGCATAATTTTGCTCCATGGAATGTGGAACGACGTAGGACTTTTCCTTTCACCCCCTATTCTCGTCTTCTTTTAGAAGTTCTCGTAAGTACATTCACGATTTTGAGCGCATGGGTGGAACTGCTTCGGTGAAATCATTGAGATGGCTCTAAAATCTGTTTTGTTTACAGCCAAAGTCTAGTGGCGCTAATGAAATAGACAATTTTAAATATAAATTTCGATCTGGCAGTCTGGTATTTACGATTTCCACGTTTTGTGTTTCATCCAAAGCAAAAATAACTGCAAATAAATTAATAGAACTTGTGTCTGCCGAGTATGTGCCACCTAGCCATACGAGGAAGTGAATGAAGTTCTATTGATAAAGCTTGGTCATACTTAAAAATTTATCAGTCATTTTGTAAGACTGAATTTTTCAATTATTCCAACCATATCTTTGTACATTGCAACGTAGCATTAACTTGAGTGAGGGATATGTTTAGAGTGCAACATTGCCGGAGCTTATTTTATAAATCCTTTGATCATTTAATTCGAACTTCTCTTTTGATCTTGGTTTAAATTGTGTTAAAAAGATTGCACCCGTTGTCAAGCAATAAGAAGGTACTCCAAAATTTTTTCCCTGCCTAAACGTCCCACTCGTTAGCCATCAATCAGTGAATTGTAAACATGCAAACATCAAATGCATACAGCTGATGATGTCAACATTCAGTGTCGAGAGGACATCGCGTTGTGTTATTTTCCCCTTAGAAATTCACGGAACGAAATGGAAGCACAATGACGGTCATGAATACCAAACGGGACCAATGATTCATTTTGTTTACTTTAGTTCCAGTTCGTGATACGTATATCTTTGTTGAGTTGAATTCAGACATATCTTTCATCGTATTCTTACAACTTAAATGCACTTTGAAATTATATTCATTTTTGACATTCTATCTTTTTCCCGCATAACAAACTTTTTACAATGATATTTTATATTTTTCAGGTATGTGGACCACTGCTTTCCGACCTTTCTTAATGTTTGTAAGGTTCATTCGTCTGGTGAGTACAATCATCTATTACACTTTTACGAAAGCACGTTTCTTACGCGAAATTATTTGCAACGACCAAGAAAATATGTTTGCTTTTCTTCTGAAAAATTAGCATTATAATGGGGTATGGTATTTCGTTCAAGCAGAGAGAACTCAGAAATTACCTTATTATGCAGGTGAAAACCGTTTGAGACTATGGTATGCTTTTAAATTCCCGGAATACTTTTCTGAGAGTTTTTCGCTTAATAAGCACAATTATAAATGACCTTATAATCGAATTCGCCAACTATACATTAGAGAAAGCCTGTAAAGTATAGCGGAGTGTAGTCTGGCGTTTATAATTTCTTAAGCCAATGGTCTGGAGGATAATGGGATCATGAGATACGAAATGGGAGGGATTAAAGCAGGATTGTATAATCCGTACTTTTAAATTTACTGCATATGCATCATAATTTAAATATCACACGTAAGACTTAAGCGGGTTAAGGTAGCGTATTAGATCATTCTAAAAGGCAATATTTATCTTCATCTTGATTTTGAATTTCATATTCCCGAGTGAATTGCATTTTCATCCGCAGTGTAACTTCTTCCGGTAAGGATTCTAGAAATAGACCCATAGATCTAGGTAAGCACACATGTATATGGATGATCGTAAAATAGTCCATTACTACGTCTAGACAAGAAGGACGCATCTTGGTTCTGCAGGCTAATTCGAATCAATTCTTTCGTCGATATATTGAGTAAAATTCCCAAATTATGAAGATTATTTGCTTCTATTTGGATCCTAGATTACTCTCTTAATCCAAATATTAAGTTTCTTTTTTTGTTTCCAGTGATCGGAATTTAGTTTTATACATGAAGTAACTGCAAATACCGCCAACAATGAATAAACTTGAAATATAATAATAAAAAACATATTAAATTATAAAATAAGAACAGCTAAGACAATGTGACGATTATATGACAATGTGTGAACATATTGACCCAGATATTAATTTTGTGAACGTATCTGAAATATGTAACTGGTGCAAATAACTCTAGCTGTCGAGGCACCAATAAAAACTAGTTCTACTACTAAGAACAGTATAGTTACAAGCCATTATATTTTATAGTAACGGTGTGCGAAAGATGAAAAGAAGACTCTGAGGCCAATTTGCAAAGTTCGGTTTGATATTTGACATCTCGACTGTGTCTTTCTATTACGTGAAATAGAGTCAGATTTAACTGTTATATTTGGGAGAAAATACACGACCGTTTTCCTCGTAGGGGAGGAGCTTTCAGTTTCGATGCGTAAACGTTTGTCATTTGTCGGGTCCCTTTCGCAGCAATGGCTGGGGATCGTGAGGTAGGCTGAAATGCGAGGGAATGTATAATATGCGGATAGCAAGGGGCGATCGGGAAAGAGGGTGGCTACCTCGAGGGACTCCATAGATGGAAAGCGGCTAAGAGGGCGGCGATGCCTTTGAGTCAAATCAATGTCTCAGGGGCGGAGCGAGGGGACGCCTTGGTAGTTGACAATCAATTTGAGGTTTCGCCGTAATGGATTCATTAGCGCAAGATTTGGACAACTCTTGTGAGTTTCGGATTGAATCCGCTTCGGAGGGACAAACGATGCAGAGAGTCCCATCAATGTTTCAGCTCAGTCCTAGTGAAAATGAAGACTCCCCTCAGGGTCCTAGCTCCATCAAGCAGCAAGCTCCCATCTGTTCATTAGTTATCGAGCAGGGTCAAGCCGTAGCATTCTAATCGAATTACCCTCTGGCAGGTGAGATTTTCGATTTGCCGATCTTAGTTTCAGTTTTGTTTGCGAAGGTTGAATGAAAAGTTTTGAGGATGGAATCGAAGTGTATTTTTTCAGTATTAAATCAGTGAAGAGTAGACATTTCTAAAAATCCTAATACATATGTAGTTATCCTCGTAGTTTAAACCATCCCTATCCCCAGACTCATTAATAATCGTAAATCGTTTTAAATAACGCAACTTAGATTAGTAAATTTTGAGGTATAATGAGTCAATTCTGGCGATATCTGGTGGAACTTTTGAGGATTAATGTGAAAATTTTGAGGATATACATTTAAATTAAAATCGAAAAGATGATATTTTGACGAGATGGAGAGAGAATAGAGTAGCTGTTGTTAGACCGACCACGAACTTGGTGTAGATAACTAAAATAACTAATAAACATAATTCTTATGATAGTTGTAGAATTTCAGCTACGATATATGTGGAGATTTATGTTGTTACGGAATAAATTAAGAGAAAGGATAAGATGATTATCTCTGCACATTGAGGTGTACGCCTAAAACTCAGGGATAAACAGATGTAAAAAATAGCGATATGACTCCATTGTCTTATTCCTTTGGGGGGAATTTCTTCAAATCATCGCATGTGTTGCATGTGTGTTGGTTGCCTTGGCAAGGACCTCTTGCGGTGGTTGGTGCCACTATGTGGAGCGCAACTTTCATTGCTCTAAAGCAGAGCCGCGCCGTCCTGTGGGTGCAAGGGGTGCATCGCACCCGGGCGGCGGCATCTAAAGGGCGGCAACAGAAGCTTAAACAACCATTATTATTATTAAAACTACATTATTTATTGTTTTGTGTGTAATACACGCGAGTTATCTAGGAAAGATTATGATGCGAAATCTAAGAATGGCAAACATTTAGAGAAAGGAATTACGAATAACTCAAGACGAGAAAGGAATATTTGTCCATTGGATTTAATCGAAGTTATTTATGCCGAAAAATAATTTTTATTAGAAACGTTCATATTTATCTGCGATAAATATTAACTCCTACTTACAATTTACTATGTCAACGTATGAAACATAGACGGAATCTGCATAATTAATTGTTAACTGGTGTTTGTGGTCAATTTAATCTGGGGAACGGAGCCACAAAACTTTGCTTTTTAAAGGTTTTACTAAATAATTTTGACCAGTAAATCAGGAAATGTGTGGTTTTGGTATTTAATTTTAAGGGGCGGAAAATTATGTTTGCACCCGGTAGGCAGATAGGCAGGGAGCGGCTCTGCTCAAAAGCAATCCCATGACAGTTTGGAAGAGACAAGGCATGGTATTTCCGTGGTTAGAATACCTGTCCGGAAAGTGGGAGACCTGGGTTCGAGCCCAAGTCATGTCGCTATTTTCCACGTGTTTATCCTTGAAAATAAGTGAGGTTTATCAAAGTAGAACGAGACACAAAGGTACTTAAAGACTGGAAAGATCAATACGTAAAATTATAAATGAATGTTTGTGGGCTGACGTTTCCTTATCTACGCTGAGATTTAACCCACTCTTCGATCCATCTCTCTCCATTTTGCTTTACCAATCCCAAATCTCCTCTCTGCTCTCTCTTTCCTTCATTCTTTAACCCTACTCCTGCGTCGCTATCTAACTCAGTCTCCTTTTTTCTCTCGTAATCGCCAGTCTCATATCGCAGATACGCTTTTTCGGGATGAGTGACTCAGGATGCTGCTGAACTCTGCAAGAACAGCCTCTCATAAAGATTCCACGTCATGCAAGTTACCGCGTGTGGCCCACCCACTGCCTTCACCCCTTTCTTCTCGATATATTTTACACTCCAAACAAATTCTTCTCCCATTCTTTTTGTACATCCTTCGTAATATGAGTCACCTACTAAACTGTTAATCATAATGACGAATATTGCGAATGACGTAACCTTCAAGTTAACGGCAGAGAAAAATCTTTTGTACTGAAGAAAGTTGCTGAGTCGATCAGAATCCACGCAGTTTTGAAATTCTATACGACGGGGTTCGAGGTATGAAGAAGGTAAATATTTTCCAGTAAAACACTCATTTTTAATCTTTTGTTCTCCGAAGATGACTATTCACGACTAAGCATATATCGGTAATCCGGAGCTTCCCGTTTGTCCGGAACGTGAATTCCGCCAGGCGATTTACGGTTAAGGAGTGTTTTTTTAAACCTCTAATTCATTAACAGCCGTGTTCCAACTTTCTTTTCTTTCACTAAGCATATAGTAAGGAAAAATAATTCTGTAGAGAAAATTTCATCACAATTCCCGAAATTTTAAGTGGTAACTTATGAGTTGTCCTTTGGTGTTTATGTCCTTAGGTTTCAACGGTAACGTTGCCTTTGCAGCATTCTACTCTGGGCCTCTCTCTTCATCTCTGTACAATTCCTTCCTTCTTTGATATCCGTCAGCATTCCTTGTCCCCTTCCTCTTCGTTTCTTTTGTTTTCCCTTCTATTATCAATTTCTTCCTTAACAATACGTCCAATCCATTTTGCTTTAATTTATGAGTACAGCAAAGTTATTTAAAATCATTTTCACTGGAAATAAATAATTATATTCATAGATATTGATTGTGGTTACGTAATATTATTATTATCGTACGTTATATCATCTTATTGGCATCTTAGGTAATTGTTATCTTATGTTTAATTTAACTTTTTAGATTGGATATTTACTCTCTTTTTACTTACATGCTCCAAGCAGGGGGATGTCCCAGCTTTACATTGCAAAGGTATTCGAAACGTTTCTTAAACTCCATGCAGTTTCCATAATGAAGTCGTATTTGACATAAAGTATTATGAATCATTGTAGAAAATTTTCAGAGATATCTGCCTTCGTTAGACTTTTGCATTTGAAGATTATAACAGAAGAATAGGTTAAATCGTGAGCAATTACATCTATGTCTCTATGATTCAATGGACTATATACATTTCTGCCCGCAAACAAGGAATCGTGAGTAATTATGTCGTTTCTCTATCCCCTGCATTCCCGCGAAGAAGAAAACTAGGAATTTGCCAGTTAAATCGGAGACCTTACTTTCACACGATACTTTCTGAAGAATTTATGTACCATTTACAAATGCCGGCCGTGTCAATAAAGCCATCACACCGGTATCAATTATCTCGCAACGCTAAGTCCGATAAAGACACGCAATCCCATCGAGAACGTCCGAATCGATGGAAAGGGGTATAAATTCGGCTCTTCCTTTCTTTACATACTGTAAATGGAGTGATTAAATGCGCGGATAACACGCCCGCTTTCTAAACACCCTTCATGCAAGTCCCGCGTTAAAACATCATAATCAACCCGATAATAACATGGGAGATAAAGTGAAAGTTTCGCATGTCATTTGTCGAAGCAAATTCGCGTTCGAGGGATAGTCGGAAACGCTTTCTTTTGCAGGAAAATCTCGAAAGCGGGTGACGCAAGAACCGTTTGCTCCGCGGAAAATCGCGGGACACCTCCTCCTGCGATTTTTCACCCAAACAGATACGCGATGAAGCATTTAGCATCCTTTTGCCTAGAGTTTTGCGTGGAAATCCGACCCACGCATCTGACGTCGCTAGACCGTTATGTTCCCTGCGAAAGCATTTTCTCCGCGCACGCATGGGTGCGCTCCGTCTGCCTCGTGTCTCTTTCTATCAATTCACTCTTGCCAAAGCAGTGAAAGGGACGTCGCAAGCCCAAAGGCAAGAAATAACCTCTCTGCGGGTTTTATATAATTAGCGTTTAGGTTCTTATAGAAAGTAGTACGGATGAAGTCAGAGATAGCGGTTCTTTGTTGCTCGGATATCTCCTCCACAGACAATCCGAGCAAGTTTCCAATAGAAAGATAAGACGCTTTTACGACTTAAGTGATATTGTTCGAGAGATCTATCGAAAGGCCAATAAAACTTGAAAAGCTTTGTTATGTATTCGCTTTACTTTCATATCGATCGTATAATTTACGTTTTCGAAGATATAAAAGGTATCTTCGGTCGATTCATTTGAGGGAGTTCAGTTTGGTACATATTCATTAGAGAATGTTTATGGCATGCGGAAATCTGATCGGCATTATCTTTGTTATGATATAAATACGAATTTTATTCATTAAAAAAGATAATTAACGGCTTTTTACTTCAATTAGAACATCTCGATCCTCTCATTGACATAATATGATAATAGTATTAGTATCTACCTACAGTTTGGCACCATATTGGCTCGCATGTCCTTAGTATTTATTAAATATGGCACTCTCACCACAAATGGTTAGCCATCCCTGATCTAGGATAACGGTTTTGTCATTTAACTGTTTTGATCAGCGTTTCATTTTAACCAAACTTAGAAAACTCATCTCTTGCGTACAACTCACTTAAATCTTAATTTCACGTTCCGGAACAATTCTGCTTGTATAAGAAAGGATTTTTATCTTTTGAATTAAGTGGACGTCAGTGGTTATAATATAGTAAATTCAAGAACCTTCTTTTTCCATTCTTTACGCAATCATTACTGCAGCATCAGGCCTTAGCCACCTGAATAGCCTAAAATTACCAAATTTCTCCATAAACCCTGTTATTTTGGAGCCTGCGAAAGTCTCCTAAAATTTTTTATTGGTGAAAACAATATGCTAGAAAACTTAATCCATATCTCTGAGGATTGTGACAATTTGATCGGAATATTGGAAGTAGAAACGTCTCGAAAATGAGGCTTGGTAATAACCTGTGGAAAACGTTTATCGAAAAATTCATTCTCTTTATCAGAAAAGCTTATTAGTCCTGGAAATATGGGAGACAGACGGTGCCGGATCGAAAGGGGGCAGTTGGGTCGATCGCTCCCCTTAGTAGGTACTCTTATCCTCCAAAACATGCATATGTTTTGCATTTGTCACAATAAAAAAGCCATGTTCTATGATTGACTTTGAGACTGTTATTATCACTGTCTGTTATTTATTATGAATAAGTTCATAAGTAAATTGTCGATATCCGAAATCCCTATTTAAGTTTTTATATCCATCCCCGTTTTATATGCCATTGCAAAGATAGAATCATACAATTAGTTATAATGGAGTGGATTAGGAAATTCCGCAATGAATCCAAAATTATAAAAGGCTACAATGAAAACTTATGGAGCCAACATACTTCGTTACTTTCACAATTAAAATGAAAAATAGGCCGAAACCGGCCGTAAAATGAAATATATGTGTAAGCTACCTAGTGCATACATTAATTTAAAACTTAGTCGTTGCGTTCTATGTGGTACGGCTGAAACATATGGATTAAAAGTTGAAATGCGTTAGAAATAAATGGCTCCAGTTTATGGCATGAATCTCCACGGATACCGTCATAGGCGGTCAAAAAGAGAGCATCATAACGATCAGATGCAGGGATTTGTTCGCTTTAGAGACCTTCCATTGCCTGTGAGAGTACGCATCGCCTGGTAGGCGCTCCTCGTTCCATCGCATTCCTCAGCTATTCGCTCCCTTTGTGTTGACGGCGGTCGGAAGTCATGTCCGTCGGCATCACGCGGCGAGAGTATTTTCCTTCGGCTGCTATTAAAGATGTTGCATGCTCCTTAGAAATGAGACTCGTCGAATCACACCGTGGCGGAGGAGGAGTGGCCGGGTGTTGCTTCTTGACGTCCGCATTCATCCACCCACCGCCCAAGCACCGCCTCGTTCGCGCAACTTCCCTCCCCCGCCCACCCACGCACCCTATACACATCCTACGTACTGAAGAATCACGCCTTCCCTATGACTAATGTCGTTGCTGCAGCCTCCGGAGAATTCACAAATGCATCCGTGTGCTAGCGCACAATGAGGAGCTCGAACAAAACTGGATTACTGGTTGATGGTTGCTCGTCCATTAGAATTAATGAAAGGTTATGTACAGGAATGCATGTGAGGGGCAGACAGGCTGTTATCCAAATTGCGCTCGTAACCGAATTATTTGCTCCCATAGTGAATTCGTAGACGCCTTTGGTGATGCCATTACCGGATTACGTTGAGTGGAATTTTAAATTTATACCTGCAGGCGGTGTTTTATGCTGCGAGACTGTTTTCATATATTTAATTACTAAATAAACATTTTCTTTATCTTCGTTTGCATCCCGACGGTAGGGAATGTCGTTGCCGACCACCTTGTCCTCTCCTTTGGTGCCTTCTTCTTTCTTATCATTTCGACGAAAGATTTGTGAATATTACTAACAATACAAATATAATTGCATGATTTTCTCTTTTTTGTAAAAGTTTCGGTTACATAAATATTCAGAAAATAATAATTTTCCAGACCATTTCTCATATTTAAATTTTATCCTTAAAACGCATAAAGTAATTGATCACTCAGATGAAAGCGGTATGGAAGCTTAAATAGCTGTATTTTCGACCACAAGCCGTATTTGTTACGACTAATCATACATGGTAAAATCTTTTCTTTCCTGGATGATTATGCTACGTCCAAATCACGCCCTATTTAGTGAATAATGGAAGGGAGTTTTTGTCAAGGCCAAAATCCTTTACCGTTTGGCCCGCATTTTTTATTTATAGATTTTACCCAATGAATGAATACGCGTTGAAAAGTAATACGCGGAGAAAGTGACACATTTCGCTATCGGTCTTTCCATTAACGGATTCCAATGTATTTATCATGTTATCCAAGCGTCTCAAGGTATACCGCACATACGGTACCTTTCCATGATCCATTCCGATTCTTCGGGACTTAAAAAATGAACTACCTTGAGGGGACAGGAAGTACCATAAAAACTCATCCAGAGGGTTTATTTTTCCTCCCCTCTCCTCCGGTGGAGATTTATCTTATCCGAGTTTTTGTGCCCGCAACGAAGCCGAGAAGGTAACCAATTCATCTTCTTTCGTCGGGTGAAAGGTTCATAGTTCGCATTGGGCAGCGGCATTTTAATTTATGTATACGCATCCATCAGCAAAAGAGGCGACCTTTCGTATTATGCGTAATCATTCGTCCGCATCGCATGAGTCAGAGCAGCAAGACCTCATAACTCTCTAACAAGCGCTCATAATTCTGAAACAGATGCTCGTAAAAAAGAGTCGATTGAGAACGTTTAGCGCCAGCGATTAATCGCTCGTAATTAGTTGGATAAAATCGTCGACGTCGGCTTGTTAATCCTTCTACCCGGAGGCTGAAGGAAAATCCCTCGATATATATTTCCTCCGTATTCAGTTTCCACCATTCGAATGCAGGCGTACTGCAACATTAACACGCTTTTAGCCACGGTTCTTGCCTAAAGAATTTCGTTTCTCAAATCCTTATTTCTACCTATATCCAATGGAAACTGTAATCAATTATTCATTTCCTTTAAAGCTTTTAGCCCGAAGGCCGGTTTAATCCCCATATCATAAGCTACCAATAGCTTTGGAGAGTGAATGAGGCTTACTAGTCTAGATAAGGAGTGAAGTAGTTTGCTTTTGCTTTCCTTTTTGGGCCCGGATGGTATGAGTGGAGCAAGTCTCGTTGTATTGTTAAAAGTGCTTCGACATCTCGGGTCATTTCGCTCGTAGACGCCCACCGGGATTCGAATCGGGGAATGCTTTCGAAGTCGAACGAGTTGCTCACTTCGGGCTATTCGGGATCCCCTGGGTAAATCCGTTTGCAGGCTGTTGGCAATAAAATCGCCATGATTGAATGCATATCGATAAAAATTTCTATTTTCGCCACTAAAGGCTTGAAAGATGTTGCTACACTTGCATACATTCTTTGTTAGGTTCATGCAAACCATAATGGAGAAAAAATTAGAAAAAAATATATAAATCTATGCTTTTCGTTGTAGTGGTACTCGGCAATACGAAGTATTTCGCAAATCTTCTTGTACAGAATTTTAGCTTAATCCTTTATCTTATAATTCAGGCACTTTCCAAGTACTTGAATTTCACACAATCTTCGCAATTTTGTGATTCGAGCAACATAGTCGTACGTCCATAGTCTATTCTGTTTGGAAAACTCGGCAGCGCCATTTTTTCGAACTAAACACGGAAAGCGCGAAAGAATTAATTCTGTTTAAACTGTATCCGACGTCCTTAACGTCGAGTTATTACGTCGAGTTATCACGTCGAGGCTATTACGTCGAGTTTCCATCAAGCACCCGCATTTCTAATTTTTATTCCCCCTCGTAAATGAATGCTCTTCTTCTTTTAGCGTCCAAATTTCTTCCCTTCCTCTTTCGAACGCTCTAATAAGCCCTGATGCACGTCCTTAACGCTCTCATGGTCTGTACAGTTTGCGATTTTTTTCGCCCGTTCCTCCCCGTCTCTTAGTTCGGCGTCCTTTTTTCCTGTCCTTCCTTATTTGTGGTCGCCCACTGGAAGCGCCTCCTCGATGCTTGCGGGGGTGTGGCGCACTTCCACTTTCACCCTTCATTTGTCAACCCAAAGGATAAGCGGCGGCGAGGCAGAGAGAAGATGCGAGAGCGTTCGGAGGAGAGGAAGGAGAGATGCTGCCTCGATCGGATTTCCCAAGCAGTTGATGCACGGCAGCCGCTAATTCCGGACACGTATCGAGTCGCAGGTGATGCAAACTTCGCCTAATGATGCGGACAAAGGATTTTAATTTAACTCACGAGTGAAATGCGTCCTCGTGGTTGATTTCCTATTTTACGTATTCGTCAATCAGCGATGAATTGTTTTGGAGGAGCACGTCTAGCGACTACGGTAGTTCTGTTGTATTTTCAGTAGACATTTTGGCATTTCTTGGGTCATTTCTGAATAATGTGAATTCAGCCCGAATGCCAGTTTAATTTTTTTTACAGAAATAATACTTACGAAAGCTGCAATTATCCCTTTTTGAGGATGTGTTATTTTCGAAATATTTTTCCGTTCATACTTTTTAAAAGCAGAGGAGATATATGAAATGCGGAATGAGAATCGTGCAGAATTTATTATAAGGCTGGAGTTTGCAGATCTCTTGGCCTTATTAGTGGTTTAAAAACACTCCATGGAGCTTCTGAAGATGGAGGCATTGTCTCTGAAGTGCACATTGGGATCGCCCAGAAATCGGTAATCCGTAGCTTCCCGTTTGTCTCTGAATTTCGTAAACTGCCAACGTACGTTTTATGGAGTGTTTTTAAACCTCTAATTCATTAACAGTTGTATTCCAACTTTCTTTTAGCCATCCTCAAGGTTTTCTTTTTGCATCCATAATTAGTGTATTAAAAGTTTCACTTTTTGTCTTTGGGTGAAAGTTAGAGGAATATTTTCTCTTTAAATCTCCTTTTTAGTGTTAATTTAGGATTAAAACTTTTCCAGCTTTTGGTACATTCATAATACAGATTCTGTTGTTCGGATGACTTCAGATCAATCTGTAAAACCGCGAGTATCTTCATTGCAAATCCAGTTTCATCCTCAACTCACGAGAAAAACACTGGAGAAGTTGATTAACGATTGAGCACGTGCGAGGAAGTAGTCCTCGATCTCCTAACAGAGATGGATTATGATTTATTTCACGATTTTGCTATAATTATTCTCATTTTACAGCCACCTGATTTCTGTTCCTTCGATACACCACTCTACACTGAATTAGTATAGTTAAACATTTAACAAGGTGCTTATGTTTCGTTGAAAATTCAATTCTATTCATGATTGGTTACAACACGCCTCTGAAGTTCTTCGTTTTGAAAATTATCCACAAGAATCCAATGAAACCGTCCTTCCTGTTTTTACGTTAGGTTGTTAGTTAATCTGATAGAGGGATGTTTAGTCTGTCCCTCACCTGTTCTCTTTAGCCCGCTATCTCTGATTGCTACCGCCCTCGAATGTAAATCCTTTCCTATCTCAGCAGTACGAATGCGTGGATAAAGGGAGAAAGGATTATAGAGGTTTTAATTTCATCCCCCTCTCTCATCTATGGAGCTGATGCAGCGACCACCCGGCGTATCTCGTTTCTCTCTTTCCTTTTCTCTCTGTGTATCGCACCCCTTTGCAGACGTGATTATCAGATAATGCAAGCGGAGAGTTTAGGTGATATCACCTTGTCCATAGACGATGTTATTTTTCTCCTCGACCATGAGGAGTTTTTGCGCTGCGCTCGGAAAATATCTTTTTGCTTTTCAGGCTTGTTTTAGTTTCCACGCACGTGGTGAATTTGCGCTCCTCATGTTTCAGTATTCCTTGGTAATTTTTAGGAATTCAGCGGCAGTGTCTGCGCCGGTCCGAGCTCTTGAAGAAGAGGATGGCAAGATTTAATTCCCCCCGGGTAAAAATCTGTCGATTTTGAAAATAAGCGTTGGAGTGTTATTTAACTTAACCTACATGGAACCTGCGGCCTTCTCAAGAGTTCAGTGCGGTTTTATGTTACATTTAATTACATTTTTAAAAAGATTAATAAAATATAATTTTGTTCACTACCTCTTTCACGATGTAAAGTAAATCATCATTTCTAGATGCCAGTAGTGTTTTCCTACGCTGTCAAAAAGCTTAAGATCTTACTACGTTAAGATACAACTAAGAAAGAATTATGTAGCGGTTTTTATGATAGGAAACGTTAAGAAAGGCCATATAGAACAATTTTTCGCTATGGATGGTATATAATGATAAATTCCAATCACTTCACCGGAAAAGGAATTTTATATGTTTCTATTATAATCTAAGGTGGCTGCTGATGGTTGTGTTATAAGTTGAAAGTAAACTCCAAAAACCATCAAAAATAAACTTGCGCGGTATACGTATTTCAATTGCAAAGGAATCAGCCAAAGCCTGAAGATGATTCCTTTGGAATTGAAACACGTATAGCGCGTAAGTTTATTTTTGATGTTTTTTTTTTTTTTGAGAGTTTACTTTCAACTTATATGTTTCTATAGTTAATATGTATTCTCAACATATTTTTCAATTTATAGCCACTCTAAATACCTACCAAATTAAACGATATTTACTATGCATATTATTAGTAGTAGTATTTTTAAAAAGGGCTTAGACAGCTAAGGCCATTTAGCACGAAATCCCCCACCGGGAATCGAACCCGGAGCTGCTTTCACCGAGGTCGAACGCGTTACACACATGGCTATCCGGAGGCCCTACTCTACATATTTTACTTAAAATATTTTCATCTACAAATCTTCCGAATGAAAGTTGTCAGGTTAACTCCCGGAAAGATTCCAAATAGCATCACTCTAGTAAGCATGGGAGTCAACCATTATTTAGCATTTTTCCAAAGCAATTGTATGATCTTAATACGATTTTAAATCAGTGACGGAGTAAATACAGAGTAAAGGATTTTCCATTTCATTCCACAATGGAAATCACAAACACAAACATTCCTTCCAGGGCCGAGATTTGAAATCAATGCGTCAAGTTTAGCAGGCAGATGCGAAATGCTCTCCTTCAAGCAGTCTTGTTAAGTAATTTGCAATTATACCCGTAGTGTTTGCTCAGCAAGGAAACATTGAACTGCAAAGAATTTAGTATGTCTTTCAAAGTAAAAACCTTCGTCAAATAATAAACTTCCTTCTTCTCAATGCGAGAGTAAGATTAAAGAAAAAAATGTTTTCCATTAAAAGATTTCCTTGTTTTTCTGGAGATGTAAGGAGATATTCAACTTCTACATATACGTTGAGCGTTTTCAGAATTAATTTGAAAGCCTCATGTTTCTTTTTACACTGCAGCCCTAGAAGATATTATTATTATTATAACGAGTTTCAGGTGGACTAATAGACCAGTGACTAATGGACTCATTCATACATCTTATGTTCCGGAAAAGAATATTTGTGGTTTTACTCCATAGCCGAATAATAGGGGTATTGGATTAGTAATTAGTATGAATTATGTTCGATTACGTCGTGTCCTATGGTGCATTTATCATATCTATTTTTGAAATCTGTAAAGTTTTCAGCCTTCCTCCAATTCAAGGAAAGTCCAGAAGATACTAGTTTAGTTGCATTAGTAATTGGTATGGATTACGTTTGAATACTGTGTCGTGCTCTACAATATCTTTGGCGTGGAAATTGGTGATACTGGGGAAGTTCTCAGCCGTTCTCCATTTTAAGGAAAATCTTCAAGATTTTTTTCACTCAATTGTTTTCCTCGGAATCACTTATTCTCCTTGTAGCCATGACAATTGTTATCCTTCAAAAACTCGCTAGCATTCAATTTATGGTAAATTGCAGTTTTATAAATACAGAATTTTTGGATGGTTAGTGATTTGAATGTGTGAATCAAGATCATCTTGATTACAGAAGAGTTAATCACGAGTTTGGTGGCTGAAAGAAGGCTAGAAACCCTTTATTAGAGACTTTTTAATATCGAAGGAGCAGCGAAGCGATATATAATGGCTCAAAAGCTTCAATCGATACAGATTGTTGAAAAAGTTTCAACGTATCATTACAAAAAAAGCGCATTTCAGGAAGTCGGGTTAGTTGTGCCAGAGCCAGATACGTTTCAATGGAATCGATCCAGCCCAGCTGTATAAATATAAAAAATGATGCCCATGGAAAATGTTCGAACAACGCCGAGATAGTTCCAAGTGAGCTTAATGGTCGATTCAAAATGTGAGGATCTTTGGTTGATAAAGCGATGGAAAGCAGCGCGGGTGAGAGCGCGATCGAAGTGATAAGTGGAGCCGTCTATCGAGCAACAATGGCAGCCACGGTGAAAGCGGTCGTCCGTAGAAAGGGGAGGGGTACACAGGGACAGCAATGGAATAGGAAGGGATACGAGAGCTAAAGATGAGAGATGTCTGGAAATGAATGGAGTTTTTAACCTCGGTGCCCACTACGCTCTTTTGTCCCCCGTCACTCATTACCGATGCCCCAGCATTGTATCCTAACATACAGCTAATAGTTCGTTCATTTCTCCCGCAAAAGTTCTTCGAAAGGACATTTGAAAAAGCTTTTCTTGTTAAAAGGGTTGGTACTAATTTCCATCGACTAATGAAAAGCACTTCGGATTGGTGGACGGCGCGGATAATCTATCCTGTTTAGAGAAATCTGGTCGAGATCATTTATTGGGCGTATACAGCGATTTCCTTTGTTTACGAGTATCTACCTCAGTGTTTCAGAAAGTTTATTGCGTGGATTTTGTGTGATGATGTGTTAGTTTCTTTGCACACCAACACGTATATGCAATTCTTAAAATTCATCTATTCATCCGTTCTACTTCATTTCACATTTTAAACTGGGAACTTCTCCTGTTGGAACATTGCACATAGCACATCTCGATAAAATTATCGAGATGTGCTAACAGGATAGAATATTGATAAAAATACATTTACAATTATATAAATACCCCGCAAACCGCCGTATGGCGTATGGCAGGGGATGTTAATACACCAAATTCCCTAATTATTCATCCTATTTACGCGTCTAATACTATCTGGAAAAAGAGACCAATAATAACTTATCCGTGCAATAATCTCACGAAATTTTTTCAACATCTGGTCTCGAAAATTGCGTTCGCGAAGCGCAGGAATCACTATGTCGCGTATTTCGTCATGTAAGTCACTACTCAGGAATTTCTTGAACAATCTGTGCCTACTGTCGGATTGACAATAGTATAGACCTGGACTTTGATGCGTTACCCATTGATGATCTGCTATTATATTGGGACATGTTATACATCGTTCGAAAGAGTATTTATTTGTCTTTAAAATGATATACATTAGGAGTCAATACCGATCTCGTGTTTTATGTGAGACGACGTAAACCAAATCAAAACACGGTAAATTCGCGCAAATCCATGACTCGGTCATCTTCACATCTTTGTCGAACAATGACCAGGAGTCACAGAAAAACCAAACTTTTAGCAGAAATGTGTTATATAGTTGTAAAGCAAAATCCGCGTTTCTGAGATCCGACCATGATTTATTGACCTTTGATAAGCGTCTGAATTAAAAATCGATCTCCTCCTACAAATTT